>CAOKZL010001305.1:0-585408 GCA_948472985.1 Iguana delicatissima
ACGAAGGAGAGGAATGGCAAACGAAAGAAGGTGGCTCCAGAAGAGATTGGGGTTAAATCCAGGTAGCAGGCAGACAGGCGGGCAGACCGACCAGAGATGCGGGGAAGGGGGGAGGCTGCAGCGATTTCACACGCAAACCCAGCGGCAAGCGGCGGCGGCAGCAAAAGAAAAGGAAAAGGTGGGGGGAGGCAGCAGTACTTCCAGCCCCCCCGTCTCTCTCTGAAAGGGGCCGGGCAACTGGAAACGGAGAACTCCGCTCGGATCAGCCCTCTTTCGTGACAGTTCCCCTCAACGAGGCAGACGGGCTCTCACGGCTTGCCTCCTTGCTTGTCGCTGACCGCTGCCTGGAGGGCGTGGGGACGACGGGGGCGGAGGAAGGGAGCTCGGGAGCCAGCGGATTTTTATTACTGTTGTTATTGTTATTTCTTTTTTTTAAAAAAAAAAAGAGCGCGGCAGAGGTGGGGAGGTGGGAGATTATTTCCCCACCAAACTTATGTCATTCCAGGTAAAACTCCCATCTGCGCCAGGAGCAGCGCCGCGGCAGCGGGAAAAAAGTGGGTGGGCGGGCGGCGGGGCGCGCGAGAGCCGCTTCGGAGGGTGTAAACTTTTCCTCTACCGCTCCCCCTCCCCCCTCCGCCTGCCGCCGCCGCCGCCTCTTCCCCGAGCAGCCTTCTCAGCGCCTGTGTCCTTCCCTCTTCACCTTCCTCCTTCTCCTCCTCCCCGCTTTTGCTTCCCAGTATTTTTCTCTCACTCGCACACAGCGGGCTGCCGCCGCCGCCGCCGCTGGTTTCTGGTTGTGGAGCGGCTGGAGGGAAGGGAAGGAGCCAGCGAGCCAGCGAGCGAGCGAGCGAGGGGAAAAAGGGGGAGGAGAAAGAGGCGGAGAGGCGCCGCGGCGCCCTCCCTGCGCCTCTCTCCCGCTCTCTTTCCAGGCGTGTCTCACAGCAGCGGGCTCTGGAGGGCCAAAAAGCCCAGCCATTTGCCATCCCACCCTCCCCCGCTCCTCCGCCTTCTTCCCTCCCCTTTCCTCTCAGCACGAAAGTGAAGGCAGCAACTCCAGCGCTGCGAGGAGACTCTCCCGCTCCCTCGCTTTACCTCCTCCCGGCCCGGCGTCTCGCCCTGGCCGAGCCGCCTCGCTTACGCGCGCAGGCGGCCGCGGGGCCGAGCGGGAGGGGAGGGCGCAGCCCGGCTAGCGCAGGCCGGGGCAGCGGACGGGCGGGCAGGCAGGGCCGAGCTGCACGCGCATCGCGCGGAGGGAAGCGCTGCCGCGAGCGAGCGAGGGAGGGAGGGAGGGAGGGAGGGAGGGGAAGAAGGAGAAGGCGGCGGCGGAGGAGGAGGACCCGGGGCTCCTCCTCTCATACTGTATCTACTGTACCCGCCAGCTTTGCTGGGCCGCTGCCGCCGCCGCCGCCGGCAAGCGCCGTCCCGAGCTTTTTCGACCTCCCCAGCCAGCGACGCGCACAACAGGTTTTTGTTTCTTTTCCGAACTTCTTCCTCCTCGCCCGTGTCTCCACACGTGAGAACTGGGAGGGGAAGACAGAAACTGGGTCCCCTGTTCAAGTTTATGAGGGCTTTGTTGGTCCTCTGCGTGCTAGATGGCACCGAAGACGCGGCGGAGACGAGTCTGAGGCTGATCGATTTAAAGGCGATGTTAATGCCGGCATTGAAACGCGATGGCAGTGGGAATGTGTTTGCGGGCAAGAGCTGGATTGTAGGCGCCCTTCCGTTGTGAGGTGAAATAGCCACCAATCAAAAATGAAAATGGAATAAAAATTCTCCTGGATTATAACTTCTTTCCCCCCGTGGCCTTAGGGGTTTCTTACACTAGGAATAGTCAGAGATGGTTTTGCCAGTTCCTTTCTTTGAATTATAGTTTACAGCACGTGGTATTCGTTGGCAGTCTCCGATTACAAACCAGGGCTGACCTTGCTTAGCTTCCAAGATCAGAAGGGACCTGGTGCCCTTAGGGCAGTGGTTCTCAACCTGTGGGTCCCCAGATGTTGCTAGACTTCAGCTCCCAGAAGCCCTGAGCATTGACCATAGTGGCTGGGGCTTCTGGGAGCTGAAGTCCACAAACATCTGGGGACCCACAGGTTGAGAACCACTGCCTTAGGGTATTTAGGCAGGGCCACAAATCCGACATCCAGTCTTTAATGATGCTATTGTGGCACGGAAGGATGGATCTGAGGCATGAGTCCTGTGCAGTTTTTGCATGAAGATCCTCCATGCCCATTCTGAAATCACATTGCATACCCATATGAATGGGACCCATAGCAATATGGGTTATAGTGGTTTGAGCATTAGACTAGAACTCTGGGAGATCAGCCATGGAAACCTGCAGGTGACCTTGGGCAAGTCACACTGTCAGCTTCAAAGGAAATGGTAACCCTTTGAGTAAATCGTGCAAGAAAAACCCATGAGAAAGTCACCATAGGGTCACCATAAGTCAAAAACAACTTCAAGACACACAGTATCAAAGCAATAATTCCAGATTATGCCTCATTATATGTCCATGATATGAAAATGTAGCACTGAGACACAGATCCTTTTGAATCCCCAAATCCATTATCATAGAAATACTTGGAAATAATTATGTAAATAGTACACTAAGACTGAAACTGAATGTTACTAGCCACATCTTTTGGTTCTGTGGTTTAGGATGCTTCATATGAGACTTTTTGTGCAATCACCCTGCCTCATTCAGTAAATTTTGATAGGAAGCCCAGGTGCTGTTGGCTCCCATTTGTATTCTGCAATGCTTCCTTACTACATCCTATTTTATTTTCTGCCCTCCCCCCAAAGTGTATTAAGGGGAGAGAAAGATGGAGTATTCCACAATGCCTTTCAGTTGGTAGTGCTAGAAGCTGTCTCATAAATTCTTTTTTAAATGAAAGCTGTATGTGCCGTGTGTGTTCGTGTGTGTGTTCTAGAACAAGACACTTGCGTGGAGAAAGGAGATTTGCCCTAAAAGTTACAGCAGTTTGCATGGATGGGGAAACTTTTAGTAAGAAATGCGTTAAGTCTTTGGCTTAAGGCACAATTTCTGAGATAGTATCTGTGAAAATAGGTTCTTTCACAAGAGATCACCCCAGTATGTACATACTATCCTACTAAGTTTTTAAAAATGAATTTGATCTGAATTAGAACCATAGCATTGGTTAACACGCACACAAAATCCCATGTTCATGTTCATTTAGAAAAAATCTTGGTAGTAAACAAAAAACAACCTAGTAGGGTGATATATTTTATATACAAACCTATTCTCCCAAATATTTCAGTTTAGACAGAGATTCTTCCTTAGCCGAAATCCTCTCTTTGTAAATGCACACAGCTAAAGGTGGGGAGGAGATGACATTACTGAATAAGGGATAGTCAAACAAGAGATTGCAGCGTCTTACCAGAAAAGGCCAAAGTGTTTGGGGGCTGTTTATTTACAAAAGAAAAAAAAAAGGATTTGCAGACATGATAATAGTTTCTGCATAGCAGAGAGAGCAGATATAGGGAAATTGTATCCCATACCTCATAATGTAGATTGCTCTCCTTGGGGACTTGATTGGTGCCAATGTTAGCCTAATATTTTATACCGAGTAAAACATGGCTCTTTGCTTGAGGTTTTTGGATCCATTGATCATGGCTTGGTTGGGCTACAGACTTGTATCCTCTGTTTTATCTGGTTGAATTATTTCAGTTTGTTAAATTATCCAATGTGATTTTATTGTCTTTATCTCATCCTGAGGTCCTGGACTTAGTCTGGGAGAATAATACATTAATAATAAATGGATATGAGAACTCAAGGTAACCAGATCAAGCTGACTGACTATAGATTGAGGACAGTTAAGAGACGACACTTCTTCACACAGTGCAAAATTAATTTGCAGCGCACACTGCCAAAGATGAGGTTATCACCAGTTGTTTAACTGACTTACCAAATGGATTGGGCCAATGTCATGGAGGACAAGACCGAGGACTACCGTTTTGTCCAGGTGTATTAAATGGAACCTCCATGTTCCAAGGCAGTATGCCTCAGAATGCTAGATGATAAGGACAAACAATGGCAGGACGCTATTCCTTTCATGCCCTTCTTGTGAACTTTCCAAGGAGGAAGCATCTGGTTGGCCGCTGCTGGAAACAGGATGTTGGCCTAAGCATCTACACAGACCTTGGGCTTGATCCCGCAGAGCTCTTCCAGTGTTTTTATGTTCTTATCTAGAGTTGTATATTTTTTCAAAAACTTAAAACACTTTCCTAGTAGGTTTCCCAGATATCTAGTTTCCTTGGTATAACTATATTGAAAACAAAATAGAGAACTCCAAATAAGAGTTGTACAACTCTCAAGTGCACTGTATTTCTGTTGTTATATGGGTTATATGAATGTGTAGGTAGCCAGGTGTTTCAAATAAGAGGAAATGAATGATGTTAGGAGTATAAGATCCTTATACTTGTCCAGACTGGCAATGAATTCTGGGAGTCATCTTCCAAAATACAAATTTTCAGTGCTCTGATACCACATGCAGAGAACAGCTCTCCAATTCCACCCATTGCTCTTGGATGTTGTTGCCAAACCTTTTACACCAGAGGACGTCATATGAAGGAGCATCTCGTGCAGGATATAAGGAATCTGGTTGCTATTATCTACACTTGGTACTTTTGAGAAAATGACTGCTGCCTGCTTTATTTAATATTTAATATCAAACAGGGCCAGCAGAAAATGTTGTATTTCTGACTGTGGTTTTATTTATTCATAACTGGTAAATTGCTGTTGTTTGATTTTTATATATATATTTTTTTCCTTTTTATGTTTGCTGCCACTTTTATCTTGTTAGTATGCTTTACATATTGTTGTCTTAGTGTTTTGTAAGCCACTTTGTTTTGAAAAGAAAAAAGATGTTTTAGTAAAATAGAATGAATAAATAACTACTATCAGTTGATCTTGGAATTTTACTATTGTTTTATAATTTGTTTTATATTGTAAAACAATATATTGCATAGTCTTATATTTGCATTACTCCCCTTTGTGTGTGCATCTGTATATTTTAGACTGAATACCTTTGGCAAGTGTGGGTATTTTTTGTTGTTTTACTTGTAAAGTGCCATGTATATCGATGGCACTATATAAATAACAACAATAATTGTTATTTTCTGTTTTATAACAAATTCAAACTTAAGATGTTAGTATTATTAGTATGAAGTATTTATTAGGGTTGTTATATTACATTTTGAAATGAACTTGAGCCCAAGTGTTTATTGTAATTATGTTGTATCATTGAGTTATGAGCTGCTTTAGGTATATATACATGTTTAAAAACAGCACAGCAATAAAAGAGATGGTGATGATGAGGAAGGAGAAGAAGAGGAGCAAGATGACAGGATAAGGGAGAGGTGGTGGTGATGGTGGCGATGACTTAACACACTAAGTTAACACAGTAGCACTGCAGTGCCCTGACATTGTTGTGTTTGACAAGTCAGTATTCAGTAAAGAGAATAAATGAGAATCTATGCATGGAATATTCTATTCTGTGCTTCCGAAATACCAGTATGCACATTGGATGCATGTTAATCACATTACACTTTACAATGCAGTTATATTTACATCATAAGATAATTTATAGATCACCTTTCCCTTTTTAAAAGAAAGATATTAAAAAAATAAAAACGTAACATGAAATAATCATAGGCTATTTCTGCACTTTACCTGATCCAGTTGTCCTCCTGTTGTGTTCCGAGCAGCGCTTTTGCTGTGAAGGAAGCACAACAGGAACGCTCTTCTCCTCACCCAACTGGCTTCGTGTGAAAAAGAGCAAGAGCAACATATGCCTGCCTTCCACAGTGCAGCCAGGCCCTTTCCCATGTTGTGCTGGGGAAGGAAGTGCCTCCATCAAGTTTCCTGCCCTTCTGCATGGCTGGCTGCAAAAGAAGGCTCACATGATCAGGGGTCATTTATGGAGTGAGGGTACACAGAATTCGCTGCCAGAGAGGTCTTGCATTTCGCCATACTACAAATCTCAAGATGCTGTAGGATGCAACTATGAAAGTTAAAGCAGTGTAACTGAGTGGTGTGAAAGAAACCCTTCAAAAGGAGGGCACCAAAACCTCTCTCTTTTTGTTCATCACTTGCTACAAATGGTAGGAAGATCTGAAAAAGATGTCAGCAGACTTCCCTCAGATCTGTGCTGTTTAAGATGGAAATACATTGTCAGAATGACTACAGGGTGAGATGGAAGTCCATTTTAAATTGTGAGGATCAATTAAGATTCCATAGTGTATAGAAAGAGAAACAGATGTCAACTGTGATTAGACAGTTTGGATGCAGATTTAGGAGCATGCAACTACAATAAGCAGAAGTTGGCTTCCCTGCCCTCTTCTCCACAGAGGATTCTCAAGTCTCTTGAAAATGCTATTTGGAGCTCCAAGGGACCCTGCTGAGAATCATAGAATCATAGAAATGTAGAGTTGGAAGAGACCATATGGGCCATCCAGTCCAACCCCCTGCCATGCAGGAACACCCTCAAAGCACTCCCAACAGATGGCCATCCAGCCTCTGCTTAAAAACCTCCAAGGAAGGAGACTCCACTACACTCCGAGGCAGCATGTTCCACTGCCAGACAGCCCTGACCGTCAGGAAGTTCTTCCTGAGGTTCAGGTGGAATCTCCTTTCCTGCAGCTTCAATCCATTGCTCCTTGTCCTGGTCTCTGGAGCAGCAGAAAACAAGCCCTCTCCTTCCTCTACATGGCATCCCTTCAAATATTTAAACATGGCTATCACGTCCCCTCTTAATCTTCTCTTCTGCAGACTAAACATACCCAGCTCTCTAAGTCTATCCTCATAGGGCATGGCTTCCAGGCCCCTCACCATTTTGGTCGCCCTCCTCTGGACTTGCTCCAGCTTGACCATGTCCTTCTTGAATTGGGGTGCCCAGAAATGGACACAGTATTCAAGATGAGGTCTAACCAAAGCAGAGTAGAGTGGTACCAGTACCTCCCTTCATCTAGACACCATACTCCTGTTGATGCAGCCAAGAATTGCATTGGCTTTCTTGGCTGCCGCATCACACTGCTGACTCATGTTCAGCTTGTGGTCTATGAAGACTCCTAGATCCCTTTCACATGTACTGCTATCCAGCCACTTGTCCCCCATCCTATATTTCTGTATTCCATTTTTTCTACCTAAGTGTAGGACCTTATACTTCTCTCTGTTGAATTTCATTTTGTTAGCCTTGGCCCAGCTCTCCAATCTATCCAGGTCATTTTGAATTTTGATCCTGTCCTCTGGCGTATTAGCAACCCCTCCCAATTTGGTGTCATCTGCAAATTTGATGAGCATGCCTTCTATTCCTTCATCTAAGTCGTTGATAAAAAATATTGAACAGCACTGGGCCCAGGACAGAACCCTGTGGCACCCTGCTAGTCACTTCTTTCCAGGATGAAAAGCAGCCATTCGTGATCATTCTTTGGGTTGGGTCGGTCAACCAATTACAAAACCAACTAACAGTAGCCCTGTCCAGCCCACATTTTACTAGTTTCTTTGCAAGAATGTCATGGGGAACTTTGTCAAAGGCCCTACTGAAATCGAGATATGCTACTTCCACAGCATTCCCTTCATCTATCAATCTAGTAACTCTATCATAAAAAGAGATAAGATTAGTCTGGCATGACTTATTTTTGAGAAATCCATGTTGACTTCTCGCGATTACCGCCTTGCTTTCTAAGTGATTAGAAACTGACTGCTTAATGATCTGCTCCAGGATCTTTCCGGGTACTGATGTCAGGCTGACTGGGCGATAATTGTTTGGGTCCTCTTTTTTTTCCCTTCTTGAAGATGGGGACAACATTTGCTCTCTTCCAGTCTGCTGGAACTTCTCCTGTCCTCCAAGATTTCTCAAAGATTATAGCAAGCGGTTCCGAAATGACCTCTGCCAGCTCTTTTAATATCCTAGGATGCAATTCATCTGGCCTGGAGACTTGAATTCATCCAGTGTGGCCAGGTATTCCTGTACCACCTCTCTACCTATTACGTGCCTCACTTCCCCTGCTTCCTCACCTGCTCCCCAACCGCCAGGTTGAGTGCTTGTATCCTTTTGGGAAAAAACTGAGGCAAAGAAGGTGTTAAGTAGTTCTGCCTTTTCTCTTCCCCCTGTGAGTAATTCACCATCTTCTCTGCGCAGCGACCCTATCGTCTCCTTCTTTTTCCTTTTGCTGCGGACGTGTTTAAAAAAGCCCTTTTTATTGTTTTTAATGTCTCTGGCCAGCCTAAGTTCATTCTCTGCTTTAGCCTTTCTGACCTCCTCCCTACATCTCCAGGCTACTTGCTTAAATTCTTCTTTGGTGGTTTTCCCCTTCTTCCATTTCCTATACATGTTTCTCTTAACACTTAGCTCAGCTGAGAGTTCTTTAGTCAACCATTCTGGTTTCTTCAGATGCCTTCCATTTTTCCTCTTTATTGGCACAGTTTTAGACTGTGCCTTCAATATCTCCTTTTTAAGGAACTCCCATGCCTCCTGAACTCCTTTCCCTTTCACTATTCTTGACCACGGAATTCCAGCCAGCAGCTCCAGAAGTCCACTTTTTTAAAATCTAAGATGAGTGTTTGGCTACCCTTAACTTCTCCTTCCCACTGAATGCCAAATTCCACTAGGGCATGGTCACTCCCCTGTAAAGATCCAACCACTTCTACCTCATTAACAAGGTCATCCCTGTTGGTCAGGATCAGATCTAGAATATTTGATCCCCTTGTGGCCTCTTCCACTTTCTGGACCATGAACTTGTCTGCAAGACATGCAAGAAACTTGCTGGACCTTGCTGTCTTGGCAGAGTTTGACTGCCAGCATATATCCGGGTAATTGAAATCTCCTATTATTACTGTATCTCTCCTCCTTGAATGTGCAGTCATTTGGTTGAGGAAGGCGTCATCAGAGTCCTCAGCCTGGGTTGGAGGTCTGTAGTAAACCCCCACCAGAATATCCCTATTGTTTCTCGCTCCCTTAATTCTTACCCAGATGCTCTCAACCTGGCTTACTGGGTTTAAGTCATGGATCTCTTCACAGGTGAAAACATCTTTGACATACAAGGCTACTTCTTCTCCTTTCTTGTTTGGTCTATTTTTACAAAATAGGCTATACCCCTCTATTCCTATATTCCAGTCATGAGACTCATCCCACCAGGTCTCAGTGATGCCTATCAAATCGTATTTATTTTGTTGTACTAGGAGTTCAAGTTCATCCTGCTTGTTTCCCATACTCTGTGCATTAGTGTAGAGATACTTAAGTCCCTGGGCCCTTTCTGCAAGTCCTGTGCTATTGTTTCTACTCCTCCCACCATTGGCCACTTGTACTACTTGTCCAGTATCATTTGGGCCTTTCCCCCTTGTGCTCGCCAAGTCCCTGCCCTGAATAATATTGTCTCCCTCCCCAGCGGAACTTAGTTTAAAGACCTCTTAATCCTTCTTGCGAGACTGATGCAAAAACATTCCTGCCAAGTTTTGTGAGGTGTAGCCCATCCCTCGCCAGAAGCCCACGCTCATGGAAATTCAGGCCATGTTCCAAAAACCCAAACTGTTGCCGGTGGCACCACGTGCGGAGCCAGTTGTTGACCTCTGTTATTGTCCTTTCCCTACATGTGCCATATCCTTGAGAAAGCAAGGAGTTGATAGAATCCTCAAAATTCAAGGCCAATATCCATACACTGAGATTGGAAAGAAAGTGTAGAGGTCAACAGGTACTTTCTCCCTTGTCCCCAAACCCATAATTGCCCACCAAATCAAGCTAAACATCCCTATGGTTTACTTCTTTAATCATCGTTTGCTTCTTCAGTCAAAACTATTGTGAAACCTTGAGTAAGTGTCTCCATGCCTGCAAAACTTCCTAAACAACTGAAATGTTGACTAATCTTAAATTTCTCTCTTCACATGTGTAACCCATGTCAGTAGATATTTGCAGCCAATCAGTTATGGATGTTTAGCCAAAAGTACAAATACTATGTCTGAAGTTTTCTTGTCAAATAATTCAGGCTATAATAGCCACCCTGTTGAAACTACTTGATATAGTCCCTGTGGAGCAGCTGTTCTACATGATGAATGATTTCGGGTGAATCAGCATACAACATTGCTCAGCCCGTACCATACCGATTGTCTCCACATTACCACAAGCCACAGCTGGGAATGGCTGGCAATGGTATGGCCCGACCACCACCACCTGTCCATAGAGTGGGCTAATTTATGTGATAAGCTAGTACACATGAAAGTTGGTTGGGTGGAGCGGTTACAAAGCAGCTTAGACTACTTGTAGTGGTAACAACATGATAGCAACCCCCTTTAATTTAACAGGGACTGGGAAGTGTTCAGTGACAAGTTTTATTATTTTAAATGCTAATGTGTCTCCATAGTGGTGACAACTAAAAGAAGCAAGGGCTCTCTCAAGCATGGATGCTAAATCTTTTTATTGATTCAGTGGGAAACTAAACTTTCTACTTAAAGAAGTGAGTGGTAGCAACATATGTATTTTTAGCAACCTTTTAACAGCTGTTGCTAACATCCGTGATACTCTGAACTGCCAAATAGCATCCTAAAAGTTATGAGTTAATAAGACCTCCAGCCATTGCAGATGTTTTCCAAAATAAAAGGCCATCTTTTAGAGCAAACACTACTCTAAAAAAAAGAAGATGAGCATTCAAACAATATTAAACAGCCATTTAAGGGCAGATTAATACTGCCATTTTTGCACTTTGTCTCTGCATGATGCTTCCATTTCACAGGGAGTTTAAGTGTGCAAAACAGCATGTTATGTCTCTTCTTAACAACATACTTCCTGCTTACAGCACATGGGAAAAACAGCCAAGCATGTGTCTTCAGGAAAAGTTTTATGACACTACCTAAATGAGACTTTTGAAAAATTGCAACCCAAAGTGTTTTGTGCAGAGCCTGGACAAGTTACTTTTTTGGACTACAGACCCTGGAATTCCATAGCCCATATGGCCATGCTTGCTTGTGGGATTCTGGGAGCTGTAGTTCAGTAAAATAATGTTTCCAAGCTCTGGGTTTGTGATTACTTCCTGCAGCCGTGGACTAAGAAGTAGATGTTCAGAGAGCATCATGTCACAATTTCCAAGTAGGTCAAGAGTAGCAGTAAGGGCATATCGGATGTGCAATTCTCTTCCCTTCCATTAGATTTGATAAGAAAGGTTAACTTGTGTCATATATATGACATTGAAAACAGCAGTCAGACAAATGTAAGCCACTCTGTGGCAGATGTCATCTTCATTCACAAAGATAGAGATAAATGTGCTATGGATAATGCATAGCAAAACAAGATTGCACTGAAATTCAGTGTCATATTTCTCCTCCACCCTACTGCTTGAGCGAGTTTGTATTGGGGGCAGCAAAAGTAATGGTGCACTGCTGCCAGATCAGTCTACTGTAGAGTGTTATTTAATGGTCAGGTGCCTTCTTTTAAGCCAATGAAATCTTGAACTGTTTCCAGTTCAAGCAGGTGGGCATTTCCTATTCCACTCTCCACCCTTGATTAAAATCTATTGCAGTTCTAAATGTAATTTCTTTTAACTTTTGTTACTGATTAATTTCTTAACAGGAGAAGTGCCCATGACTCACTAGAAGTCTTGCACTCTGTGACCAGGAAGTTCTTCCTCCTACTCTTAGATGCGTAGGCTGATAATAGTCATCATGTGAGGGCAGGGTATTCTGTCCATATGTAAAGGCAATCATTTTATCATTTAATACATCCCAAGGCTGCAATTTTAAGCTGGTTGAAGGGCATAAACCCTGGGTCAAATGGAGTCCTGACTGTAGTTTTACTGTAGGCCTGGTTGTCTGTTTTTTTAAGAAGCAAACCCAAATGTTGGCTTGACAGATTCCAGCACAGATTTATGTTATCTGAGGCTAAACAAGTACAGTCTTTTGTAATCTGCTAGATTATATCACTAAAATGGTCTAGGCTCTAAAATACATGCTGTTGATTTTCCTATGCACAATGCAAAATAAATACATAAATACATTTTATACTGTATGTTTACATTCTGATTGCATTAATATTTAATCCACAATCTATTTTTAACTGCTTGTGTCCTAACTCTCACTGTATACTTGAATGATTTAGCGGAATTACAGGACATGCTCCCTTTTAACCTAGTTTTTCTCTCCCTCCCCCTCCTCTTTGTAAATATTCTTTAATGGTCCAAGCAATAAATGTGGTTGAACCACTTCCAAGTATAGTACAGTAACATTGCTAATGCATATTGACATTGGCAACCACTGTCTTGTGCTGGGGGCTGGACATGGCATTTGAAAACATATTTCAAACATATTTTCCCTTTGCATTTTATTCATTGAGCTCAGCACTGGAGGTTGAGCAATGCGTTGCATCTTTGAGATATGCGGGCTTCTTGATAATGAAAGGAGACGTTCAGTGGTGTGGTCTCAGAAAGACAGGGAGAGCAACAAGGAGTACCCAAGCCAGTAGAAAAGAGTGGTGGGCAGGCAGGAGGAGCAAATTAGATTGGCGGATGTGTCAGACTGGAGCTTGGAAATGTTACTTTTTGAACTACAACTCAAAGTATTCTATAGCCATGCTGTCTAGGATATGCTGAGATTTGAAGTCACAAAAGTAACTTTTTTCAGGCCCTGTGTCCAACACTAATGAGCAACCAGCTCATTTACCTTGGTAACTTGTTTCTCACTCAGAAGAGCAACAGTATGGGGACTATGTAGAAGGAAGCAGAAATTTATTCCTTTATTCTTGAACCCCCCCCCCCCAGGCAAAGTGTGGCAGTCACCTGCGATGCTAGGAGGTGACATCTAGAATGGAGGAGTAAACTGTGTGCCATTTGGCCTACTCTCTGCACCTTAACTTAGTTTCCTGCCACTAGGTTTAGTGAAGGATACTACCCCATCACCAGTGTTTATTTACTGAATATACAACTTAGGTCTAGACTATCTGAAAACTTGTATGAGCCCACATGAACCTACCTCTTAAGATCTTCAGGAGAGGGCTTTCTGTACCTTTCACCACTGTTTCAGGCTCATCTGGTGAAGACGCAGGAGCAAGCCTTCTTGGTGGCTGCTCTTACATTAAGAAACTCTCTCTCAAGACAGATTTAGTTTGCCCCATTTTTGCTGTCTTTTTGCTGGTAGGCAAAGACTTTCCTATTTGAACAACCCTCCAGCTTTAACTGACCAGGTTAGAGGAACACACAATTAGGTATGTTGTTTTTAATATGTATTTCATGTGTAATTAATTGTTTTTAAATTAATGTCTTAAAAGCAGTGTTTCAATTTGATTGATGGTTTAATGCTTTTTAAAGTTTTGTACTTAATATTGTTTTAGCTGTTCTGTTTTAAAATTATATTGTAAGCTGCTTTTAGTCCTGTTTGGGAGAAAAACAGGATGTAAATTAAAGAAAGAAAGAAATATGTTGCATTTTTATCTTGCCATTTCTCTCGTGAGTTTAAGGTAGCTTCCAATACATTCCAGATCTCAGCCCTGTGATACGGGTCACACTAAGAAAGTGAATGGCCCACGGACTATGCAGCAGTTTCGAGGTTCAATGAGGGGCTTTTTACCCTAAAAGGTGTGAGACTTTGAGGTCTACCCACAATGCCAGCATCTCCTTAGAATATGGGAAATTATAGCTCAGAGGAGGCCTGCAAGAGGAGGGTAACAGCAAGATCTTTTCACCTGTGTATATCGATACCAACTGCAGAGATGACTCCAGTTAGAAGTTAAAAGGGTATTTTATTGGAAATTAATAGACATAAACAAGAAAATCAAGCAATCTCACAAACCACACAACACTATTGAAGGAAAAGGCAAGAAAGGTTAGACAGAGAGAGATTTTTGTGGAAGAGGTAATATTTACCAGTCTTGAAGCAGAAGATCAGAGTGGAGTGGCTCAGCCAAAAGCTTGAGGGTAACATGGAGATCTGGGGGACCATGTGCAGCATGACATCCAACTTACTATATACTATGAATTGTAGAAGCTGGAGATGGGTTTTTTATGTCCTGTTTTCTGCCCCGAAGGAAGGTGCATGGACAAAGTGGTAATTGCTTTCCCACAAACTGACAAAGGAGTCTGGAATGGGCTGATTGTCTTAACTTCAGGTGACAAAATATTGATGGAAGTCCTAACAATCTCTTAACATTTTGGCTGGGTAAGGTAAATCTCTCTAGGATATGCTCATAGCAGGAGTGTTTGACTGCTTCAAACACTCCTGCTGTTTGACTGGGCAGTTTCATCTTCTATTGTTTCCAAGAGAGCTTGTATCTTGCAGCCTTTTGAAAGGATCATCCCAAGTTCATCAGAGTTGGGCTTTCCCAACTAATCCTCTCTGAACTTACAACCTGGCCATGCTGAGGTCATTCTGACCTGGTTACATGGATAAAGTCAGTGCTTCTCCAAACATGCTCTCGGCCATAAACATGTCTAATTTATGACAAAATAGAACACTCCTCAAAGTGGGAGTGTTGGGTGTGGTAATAGGCTCACACCTGGGTCTCTGCAGTCACAGTCCAACATTCTAAATACTACACCACAGTACTGAATCAATAATCAACCAAGTCAGGATATTTAAACCCACTAGGTGACCTTGGGCAAGTCGGACTCTCTCTGCCTCAGAGGAAGGCACTGATGACCCCCCTCTGTACAAATCTTGTCAAGAAAACCCAGTGATACATTTGCCTTAGGAAATGACTTGAAGGCACACAACAACAACAATTTAAAGGTGGGCTTGAAGCTTGTTCAAACCCAACCCCAAACCAGGGGTGATCTATGTGAAAGGTTGGGTTCCAAACTGCTTGCGTATAGCATACTGGAAACCTTTCAGATCATACCTGCATACAATTGAAATGTGCATTCAAGTGGGGATAGCAACTATCCGGATCATTGCATGAGGCACAATTTCCATTCCATTCACAACCCGGCATCACTAGACATCCATAAAGAAACATGACTGGGTTGTAGCAGAGCTCAGAGCTTGGAGAGTTACTTTTTAAATGTTATAGTCAGTTGCAAGGCCTAAAAAGTAGGTAGTTGCCATTATAGTTACAGTCTATTTAAAGCAACTCTTTACCTTCCCATTTGTCAGAAGGGTACCTGAATAATTTAGCTGAATTACAGAATGTGCTCCCATTTAACCTAGTTTTCTCTACTCTCCCTGCTCCTCTTAAATTCTCTTCAGTAGCCCAAATAAGGTGCTTGAGGAGTTTTCTATCTCCTGTGCCAAAATGACTTGGCTGTGTGAAGTTATAACTATTGTCCTTGACTGTATTATTGTTCCCTGGTAATTATATATTTTGAATTTGGTGCATGGATGGGCACCATTTGCTATTCCACCCAGGCAGCAAGGTTCTCTGGCCTGAGCCAGAGAATGAACCAAAGACTTCCTGTATAGAAAGCCTGTATTTTTCCCCTGACCTACAGTCTTCCAGCAGAGGCACATAAGATGAGTCCATCTGTGCCTGAGGAGGTATGATTGGTCCATGTAGTTGACAAGGGATCCTTTCACATTGCACAGATGTAGTGTTATGATCCCACTAACAGCAATGGGTCCACTCTGGGATTTGCAGTTTAGGGAGGAGCATTCAGAATTCCCAACCAGAGAGCTGTAGAGTCTCACCAAACTGCAGACCCCAGCATTCCATACGATGCTGTCATGGTAATTAAAGTGGAATATCAATGCTATAATTGTGTAGTGTAAAAAGACCCTAAGCCTTTTTTCTACCAGTCTGTGCTGGATATCATAGTACACTGTTATAGCGCTATTATTCCACTTTAACTACCATGGCAACATCCTGTAGAATTCTGGGGTTTATAGTTTAGTGAGGCCCAAGAGCTCCCTGACTGAGAATTATAAATGCCCCTCCCTAAACTGCATATCCCAGGATTCCATAGGATGTTGCCATGGTAGTTAAAGTGGAATAATAGTGCTATAACTGTGTAGTGTGATAAGGCTCTCTGTCTGCTTCCAGTACTGTTTTCTGGAGCACAGGTATGCATTTGAATTTTCCTGGACAAGAGATGGAGTCTATATTATGCCAGAATAAGGAATAGCACCCGCACAGTGTATTGGAGCCACAGGCTTGCTCTATAAGTCAAAGGAAGAATTATGGTCTCAATTCAGTTAGCAAACTTGCAAGTCACTCAGGAATGAAGGTTTGCCTTCCATGAAAAATAATTTGTGGTAACAGTTTTAATATAAAAATGTACTATATGAAAAGGTACAGGATACATTACAAATACTGAAAGCAGGATAAGAAATGGTACAAAAACATACCTATATAATGAAAAAGTTGGATTTTTTCTGCCTTATTATTTTTCTAGCTTACAAATTAGAACTGCCAATGGTTTATCTTGTTCTGAAATCAGAACAGCAGCTTTACATCTCTTAGGACTCCAGATTCTATGCATAACAATATACATTTGTACTAGTGTGCCTATACCATCTAAAGTGATGTCAGCAACATGACACAAACATTTATGTTAAAGGCTTAGAAAACCATAGGAAGTAAGTGCAGGGGAATGCAGCAAAATGTCAAAGAGGGCCAAGAAGGAAAACAAAAGGAGCCAGACAGATTAGGACAATAGGGCAGAAAACAATGAGGGCTTTATGGCAAATCCCTTTGGAGTTAATGGCAATTTTTCCATTGATTTTGGAGGGTTTGGGATTATGCCCAAAAGGTGATTAACTTGTGAAACTTCATACAAGTAAAGGAAAGTTAAACTGAAAAAGAAAATAGTGGTAACTATGAAACAAGAATTTGGGAGAAATACAAGAAGTCAAAAGGAAAACATAACCTGTGCTCCATGGGTTAGCGCATTACAATAGATAAGAACTGCTTCATGCTTTATGGAACTGCTAAGATACATCTGGCTCCTACCTTGTTTATGCATATGTGTGTGCGTGTTTTTATGTAACTTCAGTATGGAAACCCAATGAATTTCATAGGATTTTCTTAAGCGGGTTGCCACTGCCTTCCTTTGAAATACAGGGCCTTTCCACACTACACCATTATAGTGCTGTTATTCCCTTTTCAACATCCTATGGAATTCTGGGGTTTATAGTTTATTGAGGCCAAAGAGCTCTCTGGCTGAAAATTCTAAATGCCCTTCTCTAAACTGCAAACTCTAGGATTCCATAGGATGTTGAAAGTGGAATAATAGCATTGTTACAGTGTAGTGCAGAAAGGCCGCTAAGCTATAGCACATGCTATGCCTTGACAGTACTCCATCCAAGTACTAAACAGACCTCACTCTGCTTAGCTTCCAAGATCAGATGAGACTCAGGGCCTTTCCACACTACACTGTTATAGTGCTATTACCCCACTTTCAACATCCTATGGAATCCTAGGTTTTGCAGTTTAGAGAAGGGCCTTTAGAATTCTTAGCCAGAGAGCTCTTTGGCCTCAATAAACTATAAACCCCAGAATTCCATAGGATGTTGAGTATCTTGGCTAACAGCCATGCCCCTGCATGCCTGGCCACGCCTCCACGCATCGTGGCCATGCCTCATGCACCGCAGCCACACCTCCACGCACTGCAGCCACACCCCCACACACCGTATCCCCTCCTCTGGCCCCCCCTCCACACACTCCAAGCTCCGCCACTGCTCTTTGGCCTCAGTAAACTACAAACCTCAGCATTCCTGAGGATGTTCAAAGTGGAATAATAGCACTATAACAGTGTAGTGCAGAAAGGCCCTAAAAAAAAGAAACCAAGTGTAAAGGGAAGAGGCCTTACCTCTGAAATACAGGGGGCACTCTATGAAATTAATCAGTCCCTGTTTAAGGAAGTTAAACTTCTTGCTGCTGTAAGCAATTAATGAAGTGGCTCTGTGGCTGCAACCATACTCCAGCATCTCTGGACATTTTCAGAAAGAGACTGGAGAGCTACCTACTGGGGTTGTTCTAGCTGAAGTTCCTGCATTGAGCATGGCATTGCACTTGATGGCCTATGGGACCCCTTGCAGGTCAATAACTCTACAATTCTCTGATCTTAACTTTTGAGCAAGCACACTTAAGATCATGCTGCATGTATAACTACTTGGATGTAGTGGAGGCCCAGACTGGCATTCATGTGTGGCCATGATGTTCACTGGGTAACACATGCAAGTCTATTCTATACCCCAATAGACTTCAAGGGTTGGAGGTAGGAACAAAAACACAAAGAACACTTGAGAAAGCAGAGCATAGAAATGTTATTTTCTAAGAATACCACTCCCAGAATCCCCCAGCTTTTTTGTAGTACAAAAAAAGCTAACTTTGGCCCTTTTCGCACATGATTTTGAATGCGAAATGGTCATGGAATTGATGCAGAATTGTGAGGACAGTTCCACATGACATCCTCGCTATTGCTGGTCACTCCCATAGCGAATCCCGCGGCAATCGTGCAGTATATCATTTTTGGGTTTTTCCCAAAAATGATGCATGATTGTGCATTCCTCCCACATCTTTCCTGCACTTACCTGGCGTGCGGAATGTCAGGAAGTGCGATGGCTGCGCTTCCTCTCCCAGCACAGCCTGGGAAACTACTTGGCTGCACTGCAGAAGAAAGGGGCAGAGCTATTGCGCTTCCTTCCGTCCAGCATGGAGCTGGTGCAGAGGGAAGCACAGGGGATGCGATTCCTTCCTGGATGAGGTTTTTGCATGATCCCCATGTGACATCAATGGCACCAGGTAAGGTGTGCAGAGGGCCTCTGTCATGCAGTTTAAGAAATTAATCACTTTGTCTAGCTCCAGTTCAGGTGGTGAGTACTGACTGAACAGTAGTGTAGACAGAATTAGTAGGAAACAAAGGAAGGTACTAATGTGCTTAGGGGAAAATCTGAAGTTCAAAACTAAACAAACCAACAAACAAGTTTTTAACAACAGCAGTCCATAACTTGTGCCTTTTGCAGCAGGCTCTGGTTGCAGAAACTTGGGTTTCTATTAGAAAAAGAATGGCAAAGTGTGGTTACCTCCAAGAATGAGATGACAATACATGTGACTCAGAGTACAATATTATACACCTCTGCTCAGAGCTCAGCCCCAATGAGTTGAATAGGACTTATTTCCCAGGTAATAATAACTTGTTCCCAGGTATAGGATTGCATCCTTGGCTGGCAATCAACTTTTATATTATTCTTACATTTATAATACATGGCCAAGGAAGAAAAATAGCTACTTCTGTCTTGAAAAAGTCTGAAATTAGGGTTTTGGTGAACCTTTTTCAGATCCATTCAGGTAATATCCATAGTACTAAATGAAGAAAAGCATATAAAGGCTTTTCTCCTCTGGGGTAAGCTTTTAAAAATATAAATGTGAATGATTCAGGTAATTTATCAGTCTGACAAGGATTTTTAAAGGCTTTATTTTTACATCTGTCCTACAGTGCTTCTACTAATGTGGAAGATAATAGCCTGCTTAACTCTCAACCTTGAGCCTGTGGGTGTAAAGAAATGAGCAAAACTCATTTTGATAAGTAGATCATGTACAATATTGCTGGACTGGAGAACCCAGAATATTAATATTCAGAATCTGCATTTACTTGAGTTATATTATGGGCATTTTCCAAGGGCAGACAGTAGACTTAGCTAGAAGGTAGATTATGGATCTATTGATAAATCTATGGCTGCTTTGCAGTAGATTGGCAAAGATTTTTGACTCTGTGTTGCCAACAATGAGCCAGAATGGTGTAAAGTGGTTTTAGTGTTGGCCACAGAATCTGGGACACTGTGGTTCAAATTCCTGCTCAGCCATGGAAACTCACGGAGTGATCTTGGGCAAGGCTCAGAGGAAGGCAAGGGTAAATCCCTGAATGAATCTTGCCAACCACAAGATAAAGCTACCATCAGCTGGAATTTACTGCATGCGACAACAATTTTTGCTAACAAGAGTAGTAAGAGTAGTAACCACCCACCCACACCACCTACATACTACATTATACTATTGTAATGAAGAAAATTTTAGTAACAAAGAATGGACTTGTGTGTGTATGTGCAGATTTGCTCAGATCTGATACTTAAAATTGACACAATCTTTGCCACCATCACAGTGACTAACATAATTCTGGGCTCATTTCTATGAACCTAACTTGTGCTTTTTGCAGCAGGCTCTGATTGCAGAAACTTGGATTTCTATTGGAACAAGAGTGGTAAAGTGTGGTTATCCAGATGTTTATGGAATGCAGCTCCCAGCATTCCCCAGCATTAGCTATGATGGCTATGGTTACTGGAATGGTCACAGTGTAGGAAGATCTGGAAGGCAGTATTTTGCCCATCACTGTCCTAGAAAAAAAACAAAGCAAATCTCACAAGACTGAATTATTCCAATGTCCAGGTATCAGTCAACCAAAGTTGCCCAATAGATAGATTTGCTATTCTAACCTGAAGCCCATATAAAATAAACATAGCATTTGCTGATAGATAAATGTTTTTCACTACGACTTTTTAGAAAATCTACATTAGTTTTTCATGCTTAACTGTGCATTGCAATTATTTAAAAATATAAAGTCATCTAAAACACCACTAAAGTGAAAATACAGAGGAGTAAAAAAGAGGAGCATGTTGTAAAAGATTATGATGTATAAACTCTAAACTATCTGTTGAAAGTCTTTGAAAATACCCAGAAGAAAAATGGCATGAAAGTTACGTCTACTTGCTGGAGTAACTGGTTGTACAGCATTCATTCTCCGTTAAGTCTAACACAATTAAAACCTGCTGGTCTTTTGAATATTTTCTTTTGTATGGTGAAGTGAGATGGAGAAAACTATTGCTAAGTGAACTTCTGGGATTCTCAGAATTATATCTGATTAACATTCTGATCAGTTGCTTTGTGTTCTAAATATATCCATGAAATTACAGTATAATGGTACATTTGAGTTGATAACGAATTTATCACTGTATATAATTTCTCAGAAGCACTCCCTCTGGAATAGATGTGAAACAAGGGGAGTGTTAGAAAGAAATACTTGTAATTTCTTTTCCTAGTTGTGGTGAAAGAGAGTCAAAACTGGGTATCCCAAAAAGGTCTGTGTTATGAAGTTGCACTCTATTATTGTTTTTCTTGGGAAGAAATTATTGATTCAGCTGCTCAGACTTGAGTGTGATGACAATACCAAAGTCAGAATTGCTAGCAACTGTGAATGGCAGAGTGAAGATGTTTGTCTCAAGCAGATAGTGTGAGTTTTTCTTTGATAATCTGCATATTTGTTTTTCAGTCCCACAACTGATATCTCAAGGGCTTGCTATGTCTCTCTGGGTTTCTAGAGGGGAGGGAAATCTCAGGGTGGGGGGACACTGGAGGAGTAATAGTTTTTCTTGTGGAAGTGAGGACTAGCTAGGTATCTGTACCCATTCCCATCGTGCACCCAGGGCTGTGTGGTTCAGCCTGAAGATGTTTGTAAATGTGGGGCACTTACATACCCTCCAACATTTCATGGATGAAAAGTGGGGCAGGGATATTCAAGCAACATCAGGATGGCAGAAGGTATACATGAAGATGAACACACAAATTAGGAGAGGCTGTAGCAGTCTGCTTTTGCTTGAGCCACCTGGAAAGGGCAAAATTCTTTTCCCTCTTCTCCTTCCCCCGTTGAGCTAACTGTCTTTTGTACTTTGAATCCAGTTTGATTCTTGTTTTATGAGACATAGTTGCACAGATTCGGGACCTACAGAGGAAAACATGTTCACTAGTGAGAAATTATATACATTGCAACTGCAAGTGATAAAGTTCACTAGCTGTTTATGGACTTCCCATAAGTCCAGCAGCAGAGGGACTGGCAAAATCCTCTACATTTCACATAGGATGTGGGGAAAGGAACGTAGTTTATGAGCCTTAGTAGGAATGGAGGCAACTGCTGTCTCTACTGGGTGCATTTTTCCACCTGTCTAGCTGCCGAAAAATGCCAGAGGGTTGTGCCCTTGGATCTCAGTGATTAAGGCCCTTTCCTCACGGGGGGGAGCAAAACGGGGCCGCGCATGCAGGGGCGAAGCTTACCCGCGAGCGGGTAGCTCCGTCCCTCCGAAGAGCGCGGATCCGCCGTTCCAAACGCCGCCAAATTTCAACGGTGCTTGGCGGCGCTCGGCGGCTCCCGGCGGCGCCCAAAATGGCAGCCGGCAGCTTCCGGCGGCGCTCCGCCAATTAGGACAGCACCCCAGCTGGAAGCCTGCCCCCGGACAGATCTGCAGGGGTGGGCTACCGCGTCTCTGCAGTTCTTGACCGGAGGCTGCTATGGGGCAGTGCAGGTAAGTTTTATAAAAACCACTTTTGAAGGTGGTTTTTATAAAACTCACAGCGCCACCCCCGGGGCTGCGCTAGAACAGTTTGAGGTCTAGAACCTCACTTTTTTTTAACTGCTCTAGCGCAGAGCCTGGTGAAGAAGACCTCCTGGAGAGGTCGCTCTAGCGTGGGCAATATGCCCATGTGGAAATGGCCTAGTTGCTCCAAAATTCTAGGACTATTTATCTAGACCACCTTCATGTGTCATTTCCACTATCAGCTGACACAGAAGCACTTCCATCCTGCCTGTCAGTCCTTGTCTGTTCTTCCCCACCTACCTCTGATACCACAAGGACCCAACCCTATGACACCACAAAGGCCTACTCCATTACATCATTAATACTTAGAGTTATATTTATATTTGTTTGTAGCTCACCCTTTTCCCAAAAAGGCAGCCTACAGTTTAAAAAAGAACAGTGGAACTAAAAACACACAAAAAATGAACATTAAAATAGAATTAAGCTGTTCACAGTACTAAAACAGTGTAAATATACACTTAAAAATATTAAATGCAATTAAAAAGATAAAAATTAGTTTAAAACAGTTCGGTTTAAAACAGTACAACCCATTATTTTAAAACTGTTTTAAAAAACCTGTTGGAATAAACAGATTTTTGCCCGCCAATGGAAGGATAGCAAAGAGGAGGCCATTCTGGATTCCCTTGGAAGGGAGTTCTAGAGTTTATGGGCAGCCACAGAGAAGGCCTTATTTCATGACTCCACCAACTGTCCCTGTGATGGTGGTGAGACTGAGAAAAAAAGCCATGCTTGAGGATCTCAGGGCCTGAGCAGGCTCATCTCTCCATAGTCTGCCATAGTCTGACCCGGAGCCATATAACATCACAACCATCCATCCCAATTTGGGCCCTTAAATCTCAGGGAGTTGGAAACTGTTGCCCATCAACTTTATTTTGAAAAAAAAAATGTGCAAATTCACAAGTCCAGGAAGTGGTCAGGTATAAGTAATCAAATTAATCTATTTGCTTTTATTGTTGGAAAATGATCTTACTGTAAGAAACCGTGAGAGATCATGGCTGCTCTGCTGCAACATAAAGCATTTTTAGGGCCAAACTGTGTGTGATCTTAATCCCATAAATTATTCTAGAGTGTAGAATTTATCCAGTTTAAGATCTTAAGGTAGAGATTTCTGGCCTTAGTACCCTACTTAGTACCCTGCTTCTGGGTTCCCATACCTGAATTTTGTATGTGGGCAGGGAAGATTCCCATTGGAAATAACAGGAGGATTTCAACATGCAGATTGTGGGCACATAGGATCACATCTGAGGCCCTTTCCTCAATCTACCTTTTCTCGGCACTTGAGTGTGGTGATCGCGCAAGCAGCCTCTTGTAAGAGGCTCTTGCTTCCCTGCTTCTTACACTCTGCACGAGCTTCTTGCTCGTGCGAGAGCCCTGCCTCTTCCTTTCGCAGTGCAGCCTGGGACCTTCCCAGGCTGCACTGAGACAGCAAGTGCGACCGGCCCGGGTCCCGAGGCCCTGCACACCAGGCAATTGCGTGCGGGGCCTGGGAGGAATGCACGATCTCGCAGCATTTTTTGCTGAAAGCTGAAAATGCAAAGGTGCACGATTGTTGCCTGCCGGCCCCTGGAACCTTGTGCGATTGTGAGGGCATCATGCAGATCGCTCCTCGCAATCGCACAAGGCTCCAGGCCCTCTTTCGCATGGTGGATGCTGTGCGAAAAGGGCCCGAGTCAGGAGCACAATGGCTGGGCACAGGGCGGGAACAGAGTAAGTCCTGTAATAAGTTCCTGGTCAGAATTAGTTCCCACTCCCCTCACCCCCAATGATTTCTAAAAGAAAAATCTTGAACTTCATCCCAGGCCCTGGTGTTTCCAGATCAGAACCTGAGACCCAGAGACACCCCTGGTGATGTCGTTAAGCATTATGCATTAAGAACTAACCACAGTTTATCGCTCAAACTGAGGAAGGGGGAGAAGAGAACATATTTTCCTGTTTAAAAATTAAAATGGAACTTGTAGCTAAAAGGATAGTTTTCCAGATGAAGAAGCTAACTTAATCCATAGACCTTCCGGAAAGTCGCTGCAAGCTGAGGTATAAATTAGTGAATCCTTGCAAATTGTAGCAAGGTGCAGCTCTCCTAGTGGGGCTGAAGGTTCACACACCACTTCTTTCCCTTGCCTGGAGCTGAGCCCTCTAAAACTGGAGAATTTTCATCCATGCAGGGCAGTGATGGTGTAGCATTGTTGATAGCTTCTGTTACACCAGTGATTCCCAGACTCTAGTTCTCCAGGTGTTTTGGACTTCTAACTCCCAGAAGTCCCACCTGTCTTGGCCAATTATCAGTGATTCTGGGAGATGAAGTACAAAATACCTGGAAGACCAGAGTTTGGAAAATACCATTTAACCAGTGCTTGAGAATAGTATTACCAATTTGATGGGGCATGGGTTTCATGAGTGATAAATTAGATAGGTCTGTCTCTAGTCAGCTCCTACAATTATGGGAGACAGGAAGCTGGTTGGATGTGACCAAAAACCCAACAAAAATTAAGTAGGCATTCCAACTCACAGAATCCCTCAATGTTGGCTTGGGGATTCTGAGGGTTGTAGTTCCCAAAGGTTTTAAGCTCTGGCAGTAGGATGACATGGGCCATTTCTGCACTACACTTTTATAGTGCTATAGTGCACTTTCAACCTCCTATGGAATCCTGGGATTTGTAGTTTACTGAGGCCAAAGAAGTCTCTAGCTGAGAATTCTAAATGCCCCTCTCTGAACTGCAAACCCCAGGATTCCATGGGAAGTTGAAAGTGGACTAATAGCACTATAACAGTGTAGTGCGGGAATGACCCCAGTTAGATTACTGGGGCAATGCAAAACCATTCCATTACTACTGCTGGGGCCAGAGTGATGGTCCAGTGACTTGGTTGTCAGAGAAATGGAAGGCTCTTTTTGAGTGTAAGAATATAAGAAGAGCCCTGCTGGATAAAAAAGCCTACTTTGTCCAGCATTCTGCTTACACTGTTCACATCTGGTTGCCTAAGGGAAACCCGAAAGGAGGGAGGTTCACAAATGTTTTGTTACTGTTACTCTCCTCATTGTTTAGTCTGTGAGATTCAGAGATTTGGAAGATGCAAAGAAAGATGGGAAAGAAAGTATTCTGTTGTGTAACTTTCTCCAGAGCTCTGCCAACTGGATATGGGCTATGTCAAATAAGATGATGAGGGGATCACATTCCTCATTCTTGCTTTCTCTGGGGCTGCAACCAAAACTGAATCCTCTGTTGTCGCCATCATGAAATTTTCCTGGGCTCTCAGTTTTTTGTGAGATTAGAGACCCTGTGAGAGGTCTTCCTCTCGAGACAGTTGAGGTGGTCCTTATATAACTTCCTTCGTTTTCCCCTGCTGGTCTTGAATAGAGATGGAAAGAATAGTTAAAAGGATTTGAAAAACAATGAAAAAAGATGTCTTCCAAATGTCAAGAAACTCTGAATAGGAGAATCCTGCGCTCATAAAAATCTTTGCAGTTCAGGACTTATGCGGCACAAAAATTGCATGTGTTTTTTTAAAAACAAAAATGTGTGCATTTTACACTAAGTACAGTATTTTTTGCATGGAAACAGCATTTTGGATGCAGAAATTAATATTTTCTGTTTTGCTATCTATTATGCTATTTTTTGTGCAAGTAAACCATGCACACATTTTGGACACAGTAGATCCTGAACTATAAATAGTCTTGAAAAACTATATAGTTATCAAGGGCTTTTCTACTAGCAAGAGAAAGTCACTGCAATTATTCATTGCTCCCTTTGAAAACAAAATTAAGGAAGAATGATATCCCTAGTCTTAAGCTAGACTGGCAAACAGAAGAACTGTCCTGTTATTTAAAAACCTGGCAACCTTAATGTGCACTTGGTAAATCATAATCTGTATTTAGCTGTAATGTCAGAGCAACAGCAGGCTATATTGGATTTCTAGTTATACCTGTTAAATGTTCTGCATATTTACTATACTTGGCACTTCCTTCCATTGTCTCATTTACAAATACATTTATGTGACAATTAACAGATGATTCGCCAACACTTTAAAATAACAATTCAGCTAATTAATGCTGAATTCTAATAAGCAAATCTTTGTACCAGCTGTATTATTTTGGTTATTGTCCTCTCTCAAAAGCCCAAAGAAATTAGAAATCAGACAATTGTTTTAAAATATTTATTATGATAATAAAGGTGTGAGATATATTGATAACAGGATGCAGGCCAAAAGACATACTACGTTAGTACTGCTTGAAGTAGGGTTAAAATCACAGTGCTAAAGACCAACAGATTAACGTTCTTAAAACTGAAATGCCTCTAGATGTCCATGTTCATCTAAAATTGTTCCCATTCATTAACCATGAAACTCATGGGATGATCCTGAACCAATCGGTCTTTCTCAGGCCATTTCCGCACTGCACTGTTATAGTGCTATTATTCCACTTTCAACATCCTGTCGGATTCAGGGGTTTGTAGTTTACTGAGGCCAAAGCACTCTCTGGCTGAGTATTCTAATGCACCTCCCTAAACTGCAAACCCCAGGATTCCATAGGATGTTGAAAATGGAATAATAGCACTATAACAGTGTAGTGTGGAAATGGTCTCAAACTGACCCACCTCGCAGGACTAAGGATCAAGTGGAAAGAAAGAGAGCCAAGAATTTCACCTCAAGATCAAGGGAGAGAAAACACAGTGGATGGATGGAGAGAGATAGAGAGACAGTGAGAGAATGTCAGCTGGTGTAGCAAGCAACATTAGCATGTGAATATTTTAAGTATTCCGTAGTTTATTCAGATGCATAATGATGAACTGCAGTCTACAGGAGACAGACAAGGCCAAGTTGACAACTTAGATACCACCACTTACTGTCTTTATGCTGAAGTGCTTGTTGTCAAAGGAACAGCTGCAGATACCTCCATGCTGTGGAAGACCATTATCTTCAGAGACAGCAGTATAGTGTGATGGCCTAACCATCCTCCCTCCCTCCCTCCCTCCATACAACTTCTTCCAATAAAGTTAAGAGTTGCTTTGGAACTCACTGAATTTTTTTTGCTTGCTCTATTGTATGTGTCCCCCTACTAGTCTTCAGGGTTCTTTTGTATCAGACAGCAAGAGACCTATACAAAGGATTATTTTAAGGATTCATCACTGCTTTGCTGAAAAAAGTTTCCTCTCCACTATCTGACAAAGCTTCATTTAAAATAAAAATTTAAAAACTTCACTGAAAGATAGATACAGGTCAGGCTGTGGTTACAGCATGCCAGCTAATAATAATGAAGAAGAGGGCCAATGAAGACTGTCACATTTTAAAATGATGATAGAACCATCATTCACTCAGCCCTCTTCCTCAAAGTGGGGATACTGGAATGACTCTGAAATGGGCAGTATTACCAAGACAATACTAGCTGCGTGTACTATGCAACTTTTGTCATAGTCTATGAATTCTTGATTAAAGGAATGAAGGAAGGAACCACATGACATTTTCCCTTATGTCTCCAATATTTGACATGATCCCACATTTAAAAGGAGTGTTTTCATGGCAGATTCTTTATTAAAACTGCCTGAAAACAGATTGAAATTCAGCTGGAAACTATATATAATATCAACACTGGCTGAACATTAGTATTAAGCTACACATTTAAGAAATTTCCTGTTCTTTTTCTCCTTACTTCCAGCCGATTTTCAAGATTCATTTTCCAAGGTCAAGAGAGCCAACATATTTATTTCTCCATCCTCAGACTTGTGTGGCTATTCCCTCATGAAGGTTTTGGCTCCTGATCTACAGTAACCTCTTGTCAGTAAAATGAAGTGACTAGAAAAAGCACTTCTCCTTTGTGGTTTTTCTTGTGTCCATAACAGACGGGAAGAGAAGTTTCAACCCACCCACATGCTCTTTGTGCTTCTTTAGGGACAGGTGTTTGCAACTTCATTTTCTTTTCAGATATTTCTTGTGTTGGAATAGAAAAAAAGTGGGGCTTTGGCAGGGTACTTTTTTAGACTACAACTCAGGCCCTTTCCACATGGGCATATTGCCCGCGCTAGGGCGACCTCCCCAGGAGGTCTTCTACACCGTGAGGCGCGCGAGGGCGGTTTGCAAATGGGAGGTTCTAAACCTCAAACTGCCCTCGCGCGGCCGCGGGGGTGGCGCCGCGAGTCTTATAAAAACCACTTCTCATGTGGTTTTTATGTGACTTGCACGCGCTACCCCGTCGCCACGCCCTGTTTAGAACTGCAGGGACGCGTTAGCGCATCTCTGCAGAGCTGCCCGAGGGCAGGCTTCCAGCTGGCACGCTGCCCTGATTGGTGGAGCGCCACTGGAAGCCGGCGGCCGCCATTTTGGGTGCCGCCAAATGCCGCTGAAATTCACCGCCGTTTAGAGCGGCGAACGTGCGCTCCCCGCGGGGACGGAGCAACCCGTTTTGAGGTAAGATCCGTCCCTGCGTGCGCCTCCCTGTTTACCTGCCCCGCATGTGGAAAGGGCCTCAGAGATGACAACTAGTAATTATGGTGGTAGAGATGGTGGCATTCCTCCCCTGCCCCAAAATAAGTAACTGTTCAAAGCTCTGGGGAAAACAACAATCTTCTCTGATAATCATTTTGTGTCTTGCCACCTTTGTTGCTTAGCATGCAGACAAATCTATCAGTTTTAAACAAATCTATAACTTTTAATTTCCCACAATTTCTAATTGTTCCAGTCTTCTGTTGCTTTATCCTGTCTTCACATCAGTTTATGTGGTCTTTTTGAAAGTTCACAGGAAGAATTGATTTCTTCTGATAGATGCCCCCCTTTTTTTTTGTATGGCATACTTTCCAAGCAGTTTTCTCTACTAGAATGAATTTCAGCTAGTTATCTTCAGTACTACATTTTTCTATGTATTCGTTTGCCCTGAATGTACATAGTTCTGTATGCATTCTTAATTGGAGAATTTTATCACAAAAGTTGGAAATGTGCATTTTGCTTCATGCACTGGAATCAGGAAGTGCAAATTGGGAAAATTCATATTCAAATATGAACCAGACAAATTTCTCCCTCATCTCTCACAGCTTTTACATGCATAAGATTTCTGGATCAGTTTCTGCCATCTCCACTTACAAGGAAACCAGGCTACAATGTTGTGAAACACCTCTGCATGAAGAGTTCCTTTCAGCCAGAGAAGACAATACTGAACTAGGTGACCCAACAGCCTGATTTAATAATCAGCAGCTTCACAAGAGCCTAGAAAGCTTTTTTGGACCCATATATCTATGGTACAATGTCTCACCTACAAAGACAAGAGACATTATCTCTTAGATAAGTTGTCTGAAAGAGTTCACAAGGAGGATGGCTACCTGCCAGTTGAACAATGACCTGGGCAAATGGATTACACTTCCTGGGTTGCTTTTGCCAATGTTTTGCTTGGCCTTGTCTCTGCTGTATTACAGCCAGGTTTCCATTCAGCTCCAGGTTCGGTTGTTGTCAATTTCCACTTAGTCTTCAAGTTCCTGGCTTTAGATCACAAAGTCTTTTGACCATGGATTAGTTCTCTTCCAGTCCAGGATTTTTGCCCTGGTTAAGATGATTTAATTTTGGGTTACGTGTAGCTGACTCCTGCGTTTGGGATATGTGACTGAACTTTTCAAAAACAACAAGTGGGAAACTGAGCTGTGTGAAATGAAGTTGTCAGTATAAGTTGTATGAATTGCCAGCATAAAGATGTTTCCATTATAGGGCAGGTATTTTTCCTCCCTTCCTTGAAATCTATAGGAGGTTGACCTTTCTGTGAATGAGGTGATTTTGCTTTTGAGGCAGGTTTCAGCTTTCCCTATGAAGTCTTTTCTGTTGTCTATTTGAAAAACTCAGCTGCACATGACTGTCTTATCAAGCTGAGTCTCTCTGGATTTAGGAGCAGCTTTTCTAAACAACAGGCAAATCTCAGGCCAGAAAGCCTGCTTACTTTAATCACTCACAAATGGTTTTGCATCTGTAATTCTGGTGTAGTTCTCCATTCAGATTCACAGAGGAATTTTGAATACAGAATTATTTCTTTAATGAGATTTGCCTCTCTTGGGTCTCTGTTGTGTGAAACCAAAAAAACTGGTTGTCAGGGAAGCTGCAATTTTGGGAGAACCATTTGCAGTGAAATATAATGAGGATTGGCTGATCCCAGTGAGCAGAACTGAGTCTGAATGGGAATGACATCACTGAAGAACTGAGCTAACTCCAAGAGAAACTACTGAATTGGAAACAAAGTACTGGAAAAAGCTTAAGGAGGCTTTTTATGTGTGAGTTCACTGTTAGTGATGAAAATACTTTTCTACAAATTCCTCTGCCCCCAAAATACTTTAAATCTTAATAACATTAATTTTTTAAAAAAGGGATCTCATAACACATTTAAAAAGAGCTGAAGTAAGTAAATCCATTTATATCTAATATTTTACAATTACTAATAATTACTAATAATGTGCAGATAGCAAATGAGCTGGTAGTGAACAACTTAGAATTACACTATTAAACAGCTTATGCCTTAGCAAAAGGACTGCAAAGAATACAAATTTCTTTTAATGGGCCACATTAAAAAGCATGATTATTTCATGCCTTATATACATATACTATTATATATGCACAATATATTGCAAATAAACACTGTCAAGAGCAGTAGATACCCACTATTGTTATTGTTGCCATTGCTATTCAGTAGTAGTTCTTTCTTTTTAGGACAACTTTTTAATTAGCAATATTCTAAGTACCTTTGCCCCAGTGTTATATAACATTACATAACAGATGTGGATATAGATGCTTATTCTATAAAGCAGAATGATCTCTGGAAGAATGCTATATGGGAAAGAATATATATTTTTAGTTAGTAACAACAATATCTATAAACTGTACAGGTATTATGCAGTTTGTCTATCTCCTAAAAACTTTGCCCATGGTGGTATTTGATAGGAAAGTTTGGCAATGCTGAAGAAAATAAGAAACTGCAGGAAATGGAACTGTGGCCTTCCAGATGTTCTTGAATTGCAGCTTCTGACAGCCCTAGCCAATGATTACTGGAATTTTAGTCCAATAGCATCTGGAGAGACACAGATGCCCAGTCTTGAATTAATAGATATAATTTAAATGAAAGCAGAAGTAAATGAAATCTTCTTAAAAAACCCCCCTGCTAGGTGTGTTTTTATTTGTGGCTCCGTATGACTTCCTAAACTCTAAACCAACTTACCCCAGGTTCCTGAAACTGAAGTGAAAAGGACCATGAGATCAAAGGAAGAAGTGCCTATAGCGAAATCTCCTTTAATGTTCCAAAGTAAATAGAAAAGGTGTTCCAGCTAACACATATGCAGAATAGAACTCCTAACCTCTGCTTATTATAAAAGTAGGTCACCAATTTATTGGTTCGTACTCCTAGATGTCTAAGGTTTATAAAGCTGCAGCTACACAGAAACATTGTAGAACTTTGTCTTCATTTTGCCACTGTAGCTTCAAAAGTCCTGGAATGATCAAATGGTCAAACAAAGGTAATCTTTATTCTTATGCATTAGTAAGTGGTAAGCATATCATGTTAGAAATAGTTCAACTGAGATATTTTGCAATCCTGAGTTTTCTTTCTGCTACAAAATGTTTCTACCCATTTCTGCTCCTGATTAGAAAACGATTGGGGTAGTTAGCTCTGCTGGGTTTAAATAATGGGTTCCCAAGCCTTTGAATAAAAATATAACTGTTATAAAAGCAGGAATGTGAGTACATAATGAGGTAGTGCAACTGTCCAATTAAGATGAGTTGCATCTGACTGTGTTTAAGGCACAAACTGTGGTCTAGTATTGGTAGGACACATGCTTTCCAGATGTCATTGACTTATGGATCCTACAAGGAATAATAATAAAAAACCCTGCACGCAGTCCTTTCTATGCACACTTACTTGTGTGCATAGAAACACAAAGAAGGGACTTCTAAGAGATACTGGCATGACCCCAGACACTCAGTCAATTGCTGCTAGCTTACATCACATCAATTTCAGTGAAATTGGGATTTTTTTTGTTTTTACCACAAAATGCACTTATTTTTAGTTAGTTTTTATTTATCGTTTTAAAACTAATTCTCACAGTTTAGAGGGAAGCTTCACAATCTTGTTTTTTTCTCAACACCCTAAATAATTTACACTTGCTTTCACTTAGTTTTCATTTACCATTTTAATGCCCATTCTTCACGATCTCCTTTTATTCTATATAGTGTATTCTAATCTATGTTGTACTGTGCCTTGAGTCTTAGGGAGAGGTGGATAAAATAATAGTAGTAGTAGTAGTAGTAATAATAATAATAATGATAATAACAACCACCCCCACCCCCCCTAAATAATTTATTGTCATCCACAAACGTGATCACCTCACGATGTGCCCTAATTTCCATGTTTTGTATCAGAAGATTCTGTGTACCTCAAGCTTGATTTACATGTTTTACATTTTCTTTTGAGAACATTATATATGCGATCCTGTTGTCTTCTAAGATGTCTCCTCCATAGCTTTTGCTTTCAGAATAGTGTAATGGAGGGGCAGATGTTTTTATTTTCTTGTTTTGTAAGAATGCATCTGGATTCAGGCCAAATTAATAATGACATTCTTGCCAGGGTTTGACTGCCCACAATCTTAACAACAGGTCTGAGGGACCTGAAAAAAAGAAGTATTGTCCAAATGGCATTTAATCATTATAAGAAGATAGAGTTATGGCCACCGACCCAGAAAGCATTAAAAGAGGGCTATGGATAACAGCATCAGTAGCTACTTGTTATAATCATTATATGTTATCTCCAGTTTTAGAAGCAGGCCTTTGACTATTAACCAGCCGTTGTTGAAGGTATTTTAACTGTAAGTTTATCATCATTACTATGTTGTAACTGCCTATCAAACTGTTTTAAATTAGAATTTTTAATATAGTTTATTAAATACCATATTAATGTTTTAATTGCTTTTAAACTTTTGCTTTATTTCTTGTTTTAACTGTTTTGGTTTTAACTTATATCGTGAACCACTCTGGATGCTATACAGGGGTGTTTTCAATTCGTATCATCCTTGAGGTTTGCCTTTTGTCATAGATATCTGTTGGCCACTGTGGGAATGGAATCCTGGAAAGACAAGTGTTTGGTCTGATCCAACACAGCTTCTATTTTTAGCTACCCAAGAATATTTGAAACTACATTTTCCACAAAATGAGCCCTGAGGTTTGAGACATAGCAAATTTGGACTATGTTGCAAAATTTTGTGTGTCAGGATGCTGTGTGGCTTCATGGAGTGACCCTGACAATAGCAGTATTATTTCTGCTTGGTCTGTTACCTTAATGCTACATACTTCACATGTTGTTTCTTACAGAATAAGTTTGCAGTTTAGGGAGGGCCTTTGAGGATTCCATAGGATGTTGAAAGTGGAATAATAGCACTATAACAGTTCAGTGTGGAAATGGCCTAAGACAAGGGCCAAATAAATTTTCACATTTCCTCCCCAAACTGAAGACTTTTTCTGAACATATTTATATTTTATGGAGTTCCTGGCTAATTAAGACTTTCTGAAATATTTGAGTTTCAAAATCACATGGGTGCCTAAACTGTATTCAAAAAGACTTAATTTAACAAAGTGCTAATGTCATGAACTGGTTCATTAGTGATTTTGTAGTACACTGAACTTCCCATACCACATGCAGTTTTATCTTTTAAATAATGAACCAAAACCTCTGGAACATCTCTGTCCACTAAAATGTTGCCTAACGAATATCAATCATCTTAATGAAGAAACTCATTAATGATGAGCCTACTAATGTGAAAGTGATTCTGAGTGCAGTGAAGTCTTTTTTTAATGGTAAATTAATCTTCATGTTGATGAGTTTATCTGGACATGTTGCACCTAAAGAGTGTTTACCAATAAGTTAAAATCAGGATTGTTTTCTCAATTTACTGCTGAGTGATTAAAAAGAAAAAGAAAAACCCAGTTGTTTCTCAATCTGGTTATGCTTGCTGAGAAATTGCATCTAAAAGAATATCTACAGTGAGTGGATAACCTATTAGGTTTCAGCTAAGTCAGCTGCAGTTTCCTCTTGAGAATCTGAGTAGATCAAATAAGCCCTGGTCTACACCCAGAGAACTGTCAGGCTGGTACATCCACATTCAAAAACATAGCAAGAGCTTCTCAATGCACTGGTCTTTGAGGTGAGTCAGGAACTGAGGGAAAGCAATGTTTAGATTCAATTAATCTCCTGCTTCTTTTATTGCCAGGGTAGGAATTATGTGGCTGTCCAGATGTTTCTGAACTGTGACATCCAGCATTCCTCAAGGTTGGCTATGCTGGACATGGCTAATAAGAGTTGCAGTCCCTCAACACCTGGAGGGCAACATGATACTTTCCCCATTTTTATTATATTGAAGTTGTGTGTGTGTGTGTGTGTGTGTGTGTGTGAGAGAGAGAGAGAGCAAAAATTACACCTCTTAAACTATGTTGAGAGAACATGGGAGAACACTTGAATAACTCCAGCTGGTAATCCCAAATAGAATAAATCCACTGAATCGTTTTCTTATGCTTATGTAAACCCTATTGACTCTGTGGATCTACTTTAGTTAGAAGTAGCAATTGAATTTAAGCTTCAGAAAAACGTGTCAGTACAATAGATGGGGAGAAACAACTATGTTTCCAGCCTAGTACAGCATTCTGAATTATAAACAGAGATACAACAGCATTACACTACATAGTAAGGGCTTGCATGTAGTTCTTCTTCTGACAGTGGACACAGTGTGTGCCTGATAGTCTAGTCTAGACTAATATTCGCAGTATAAACTGGCTAAGAGTAGAGTTGAACTTTGATTTACAACTTTCTATATTTAGCTATTGAGAGTGTTAGATGTAGGTTTTATTTCCTCCCATGCATGAATCATGCTTCACTGGATCAAGATATATAACTATGTTTCTAAGAATGTGGTACTTTGTACAGTTTTTGACTTTGCACGATTATGTTTCTCCTGTAGAATAATTTCCTCCCCTCTTTATTCATTCTTGTACCAGCAGTTTTCTTTGATATATACTTAGAAGTAAAGAAGAAAAAGAAGATATAAAACAGGAGGCACTGTAGTATGCTTACTGAAAACCTGTGAACATTACTAAAATCTAATCATTATATGAATTTAAAGAAACTCTGTGAAATTAGTTGTAAATTGTTGGAATGAGGAGGGCTCAGCTTGTAATTCTAGTGGCCTTTGCTATACAATTCCTTAGCATGCCTCCAAGAACAGATTAGACTGTCATTTTTCCTGTATGCCAGCCTATGTGTGTTTACTAAGATGTTAGCCCATTGTATTCTGCGGCTCTTCTTACTAAGAAAGCATGCATAGAATTACAGCTTTAATTATGGAGCTGCTTGCATTATTATTCCAAAGTTGGCATGACATAGGAAGAAAATATATTCACGTATTCTCTTTAATCTAGAATTTTTCCAGTTTCAATGAATTCTACCCTATCACTGTGTTCTGCCTCCCCAAAATGAACTTTGGGCTTACTAGAGCCCAGAGCACAATCACATTTGCATACACCATTTCTTTTAAAGCAGCTTTTGGAAGGGGTTCAGGGCAAAGGGGAAGGAGTTTAATCCCTTTTATTTGCCTCTTTCGAGAAGAAATTCTCTTCCATAAGTCATCTGTCATAGAACGGAAGCTTCTATTTCTGTTCAAAATGGCTTCCCTCCTTAGGCAAACAGCAGCTTTGGAGCAGCCAATTTTTATCAGAAGAGCTACTCCACCCTCTGGCCCTTTTTGCACAGCATTTTCCATGCGAAAGGGCATCTGGAGCATCGCGCAATTGTGAGGAGCGATCTGCACGACGCACTCACAATTGTGCAATGCTCCAGGGGCCAGCAGGTGCCAATGGCGCACCTTTTCATTTTCGACTAGAAGCTGAAAATGGTGCAAGATCATGCATTGCTCCTGGGCCCCGCGCGCACTTACCTGGCATGTGAAACCTCCGGAGCCATGCCGGTCGCACTTCCTGCCCCAGCACAGCCTGGGAAGGCCCTAGGCTGCACTGTGGAAGGAAGAGGTGGGGCTCTTGTGCAAGCAGGCAGTTTGTGTGGAGCCAACGGACCTCGGACGCAAGAGCCTCTCACCAGAGGCTGCTCACGCGATCCCCGCACCCCAGCGCTGGAAGAAGGTAAGGTGCGGAAAGGGCCTCTGTGTGCTATGGCCCTGATCCCCTTCTCATTTTTAAAAACATGACCCATAAAACTACATAAATGGAATCCCACATTTCTTGCCTTATTTATTTTATATTGTAGAGGTTGAAGTGAGAATCTGCAATGCCTGATGAGGTTGAGATTCTCAATTTATTCCTCTTTCATGTTGAGATAAATCACCTTGTAAACTGTAGCTCTATTGTTGATACTGGACAGGAGTAGACAAATTCCATAGAGAAACACAGAAACATATGAAAGAACCAAGTTTATTCATAAAATGTCTGAAACCATTTAGGAAAAATACCTTTTCCAGACTCTTGTCTCATGGATAGCTGTGTAGTAACCATATATCTTTGTCATTTTAATAAGGAAAAGAGAAAGGGAGAGAATGAGAAAGAGAACTTCTGTGGTCTATCTAGAAGTCCTCTACCAGGCCCTGGATGCTTCATGTCCCTGGTCCAAAAAGTCCAGATTTCCCCTCATATTTCCTAAGATACCTTCTGTTTTTACCTGCAGATTTACAGAAAGCAATAGAATTTTCCTTTTCATAATGCTGAACTTAGTATTTCAAAGTCAAAACATGGGGTAAGATATAAAGACCTTAAAATCCACATATTTAATGAGACAGTTGGTTGAAACATTAAACATGTATTTATCTACAGAATATGCAGCTAGTGATAAACAGATAGGAAATTATAAATAATTGGTTCTATCTAGTGATCTAACCTAAAACCACTGACTTCCTACTCTAACATCTCTCCTTACCAGTACATGGGTACCAGCAGACTGATACCAATTTTCCAGCAGCTGTACTCACCAACTTATTTTGCTGATGAGTTGCCTTTTGCAAGTGTACCTCTGGTCTTTAATTTCTTTTACTCTCTCTCTGCTATAACTGAACTCACTGTCCTTGACCTTTAACCCTTTCCTATCTTTGATCAGGTGTATAGTGATGGGGGCAAATGAGGACATTGCCCATCCAAATGATAATTTTGCCCCCAGATGAAATTTACCTTCAGTTAAATCTGTTTCATGGTGACCAGTGATTCAGCCCTTCTACCCACCCATTTTTGTCTCTGTCCATCCATGAAAATTGTCTAAATATACCCCTGTGCTCTGACATTCAAAAGTGTCATGAACTCTGACAGAAAGAGCTGGAAGGGAATGATAATCATTCATCCACTCATTCTTCCATCGCAACACCTCCACAATAAGAGTGAAGGAACTGAAAAAAAGGAACATGAAGATACAGGCCATTGGTTCTACTACTTTACTAGGCTATGGTTTAGTAGATAAAAGTCCAATCTTCCATTCAGTAAACACCATGGACAGGTCTTGATATGTTGTCAAAGCAGAGCAACTGCTGTCACATGCTGCTGGTGAGCTAATGACACAAAGAAAATCATACTGAACATGCAGACTATGTCCTGGATCCAGAATTGGCTCCAGTTCTGTTATTTTGCAAGTGTATTAAGACTTCTTCATAAAAAATTGTGAGTTATTGGGTCTTCAAAAACCTACACTCAGAGACACCCTGGCAGTGCACAGTAGTAGAGTGTTGTAACTGACATATTGAGTCCAAATGCACGACAACATTTTTACCCCTTAATCTAATCTACAACACTGTGGTTTATGTGGCTCTCCTTTTATGTGAAACTAGCAGCTTCCTTCTTTTCAACCAGAGAAGAAATATCCTCTGTCTAGCACATGTCGTTATGACAAACACACTTGTTCACATGTGTGCAACTGATGCCTTCCAGTTGATGTCCACATTTGGATCCCAAAGCATAGTTTGAATGATGCCAAAACCTCCATCTGCATTTCAAAACCACACATATCACTCAGAAGATTGGCCAATAACCTCAAGGGTTCTTTTTCTGTGGGATGGGGGTGAGATTCTATTCTTAGGACTGACATGAACTTTTTTTACATTCATGGTAAGTAGCTTAACATTTGGCATGATGTGTGTGTTAAAAACTATACAAAAATATCACTGAGGTGTAGTTAGCTTCAGGTTATTCATTAAGAGGTGGGAAATTCCTCAAACTGCCAAGCATTAATGAGCATAATAGTACAGATTATGCCAGTCTCAAGAATTTTGGAAAACCCCAAGGTGCTGGATGGCTTTAACAGACCATTATGCTAAATAGTAGCCTTTCTACAACTCTGCAAAGTATAAGAAACCTGAGAGAGTAACTTGTAACCATATCAAAAAGGAGGTGAGACTCCCTTGGCCACACTTAAATTGTTTACATAAAAGTTCTGAAATGTAATATGGTAAGTGGGGGAATCTGGCGTAGGCTGAAATCACCAATAGAGCCTCTTGCTAATGACCTCTTATTCGGGTGAGCGTTCCTTCTCATGTTCTGAAGCTGTGTATTATTTTGATCCTGTCTTTCAGGACATAAATTTGAATACTGAGATTGGCCCTCCCAAGATCTTACCCATCCCTAATCCCAAAGCAATATCTGTGTGTTATGGTTAAGCTTCATGGGGGGTCATTTCATCATACTTAGAACCCCACAGTCAGAGGGCAAGCCTCAGGAATTCTCAAAATTTTAATCCCCAGTGATTTAATGATTGACTTCCTTCCCACACTGTCTGCTGAATGTCTAACCCATTTATAGGATGCCACCCAGACAATTTCCATTCCTTAGAAGATTCAGTTCAGACTAGTGAGGATGGAAAAACCTAATAGCCACAGGCTATCAGACCATCAGGAAAGAATAAAACCTTTCCATGTAACTCCACAGCAACTAGCCTGGCCTATATTGACACCATTTTAAGGAGGGTAAGGGGGTGACAAATCAAGAAAGACTGAAAAAAGGGGGGTGATTTTTAGAATCTTTTGTCCCTTCCCTAGGCACAGCACAGGCATGTCTCTCTTGCTTAGCTTCACTTTCAGGACAGTCACAGCACTGCTCCTTACCCAGTCCCAATGGATGATAAGAGGTATGGAGAACAAAACATATGAGGAAAGGTTGACAGAGCTGGACATGTTCAGCTTGGTAAAAAGGAGGCTGGGGATTGACATAATTGCCCTCTTTAATTATGTCAAGAGCTGTAACAGAGAGGCGGGGACAGGCCTGTTCTCAGCTGCTCCAGACCAAGTCTAAGAGTTTAAAGTTATAGGAGAGTGGACTGCAGTTGAACTTTAGAAGGAACTTCTTGACAGCAAGAGCAGTTCAGAGCAATAGAAACAATTGCCTAGAGACGAAGTGAGGTCTCTTTCTCTGGACATGTTTAAAAAAAGGCTGAACAGCTACCTAGCATATGTTTATCTTGAGATACTGCATTGAGCAGGGCATTGGACTCAATGGCCCATGACACTCCTTCCAACTCTATGAGAATCACTGAGTCCAAAACTTTATGCTACAACTCTGCTTTGATTTCAATGACCAGTTCCTCCCTATTGGTTAGGATCAAGTCAAGGGTTACTGATCTCATTGTTCCTTCGTCTGCTATTTGCAAAAGGAAATTATCTGCAAAGCACATAGGAAATTGTTGGACAGCTTATGCTTAACAGAGTTAGTCTCCCAGAAGATACCAGGATAATTGAAGTCCCTATTAACTACTAATTCTTGCATCTTTGAGATTTCTGAGGTTTGCTTCTGAAAAGCATCATATACCACCTCTTTTTTGGTTTGATAGCTAGTAGTAAACTGCTACTACAATGTTGCTTTTATTTATTTCTCTGTTTATTTTTACCCAAATGCTCTCAGCTGGTCCTCTTTGATCATTCTCATAGATTTCTGTACAGCTTAATTTATCTTTGACATGTAATGCTACTACCCTTCCTTTTCTACCACATCTCTCTCTCTGTCTCTGTCTCTCTTTTTTTTAATAAGTTATACCCTTCAGTTGTAATATTCATCCCACAGACACCTGTTATGCCTCTGAAGTCATATTTATCTTCCTGCACCATGATTTCAAGCTCATCTTGTTTCTCAAACATATCAGATACCAAATTACATGCAGGGTTTGAAGAAAGAGATTGTTACTGTGGTTTATAGTCCGAGCCCGAGGTCTACTAAATATTATTTAGTATCAAAAGATTGGACATTCCCAACTGCTCCCGTCCACGTGCTTGTGCGGCCCCCGGACAAGCACACACAGACACGGCCAAACGAGCTGAAATATACTAGACCATTCAGGCAGGCCAGTAATTTTCCGGCAAACAGCTTCAGGACACCTCCAGGCAAGTACACTTTAAAACTACATTAAGTATGCACGAAGCGTACAAAAGATTCTCTGCCCCGAACAGGCAGCTTGACGAGATTAGCGCTTCCTAATAGCCAACTGTCAAGCACTCCCTATTTGCATACTGTCTGCGCTATTGACAGCGCCATCAAAATCCAATCATTCTAAGTACTGACCTTTTGGAGGCTTTGTCTCCAATCTGAAACCCATTGTTTCCCCTGGGAACGGACTACCTTACAGGCACATTTTCCTCTATAAGAACCCCTGGTTTTGAGGGTTTCTTCGGATCGCTCCTGGCTTCCATCCCGCCTTGCTTCTGCTCCATTAGGCAAGCCTCCCTCTCAGCTTCCACGTCCTGAGAATCTCCGTTCCAACTGACTTTCTTCTGGCTACCCAGGCTACAGGATCAGGTGTAGTATTTCCCCTGAAAAATTCCTCTCAAAATCCTCTATCATACCGCCTCCCTTTACTTTCTCAGGTCTGTGTGAGTGAGTACATAAGTGCGCAGTGACTGTCTTTTAAATAAAGAAAACAATTATAATCTCATTTTGCTTGGTTTGTGACTTGGCCTGACCCTGTAAACATTGGGTTCAAGGTCTTGCTACGTTGCCTTGCCTCTTGCATTGCTTTAGCTTGTGGTCTAGCTAATTCCCATTCCCCAATATTTGGAGCACATTAAGGTGTCCCCCACGGGACCCCAGAAATCAGGGTAACAAGGGGTAATGCTTTTGCACAACCTATGTTACCTAAAGTAACTGGTTCTTTTTGCACCAGTATTACATCAATCATTATTTTAAATTGTTCAATAAATGCTTGGTATTGTACTTCAGTGTTGAAACAGCAACATTTCATAAAAATAATTAATTCTTTATTTTTGCAGATGTCCACTTATAAAGGAAGTACTAAATCAGTAATTGTGGATCCATAAAAACTTGTTTTTATGAAGATTATGTGCTCCAGGCTAAGTCAACTATTTGAAGAAGTAAGGACTGGCATAAGAGAGAATAGATGGAACACTTCCAAGGACAATGGAGAGGCCCAGCCTCTCCAATGCTGTTGTTCACTGAATTGCTTCAAATTGTTGTTATTTTGGCTGTTTTTAATGAAAAGCTGATCAAAATCTGCTTCCCTCCCAATCTCTAACAACTGCACATGTCCACTGATAGCATCTTCACAATTCTTGCTCTGCACAACATTGCTTGCAGACATTTTTAACTAATTATAAGTTCATCATTTACTTGACTGATTATTTTCATAATGTTAGCAGTTTTTGTATGCAATTGGTGGTATGGGTGGGTCTATCAGAAGCAGACAATATGAATTCCAGTGTACACGTGACTCATTGAAGTCTTCAGTGTGCCTTGTACTGAACCGAGATCTGGTTAAATTTAGTAAAAAATTGCAAGTATTTAAGACACAAGTGAATATACATATATATACTGAACCAGATCTCAGTTTGCTTATATATTGCCAGTTCATTCTGAATAAAATGAGAGTCAATCAAAACTTTGGGGTCAATCCAAAGTTGACTCTGAACCAAATTAGGGGACTCTAATATAGGTCTAATCCAGAGGCTAGAGGTGTGTGTATCCAAATATTGATCCCCCTCCACATTTTTGAAAGGAAAAACCCCAGCAACTTGGAATAGAGAAGCAAAAATGCTTCTAAATGCTTCTTGGAATAGGGGGCGGGGAGTGGGGGAAGAGCTGGAGGAAAAAGCAGTTTGGAAGCTATGAAGATTGGGTCCAGAATTCAAGTATCCCAGGACAACGTGATGTGGGCCTTGCTGTGTCAGAGAGCCATGGTCAATTTAAACTGGATATGGGCAGTGCACTGGTACAGCTTTGATCATAGTAGTGCCACTTGAATTCTATTTTGGTCAGATCTTACCTGGAATAGTGTCCAGTTCTGAGCACCACAGTTTGAGAAGAATATTGACAAGATGGAACACGTTCAGAGAAGATAATCAGATATCTGGAAACCAAGCCTTGTGAAGGACACCTTAGGGAGCTGGGTGTGTGTAGCTTGGAGAAGATTGAAAAGTGACATGACAGCCATGTTTACATATCTGAAAAGATGTGATGTAGAAGATGAGTGCTGCTCCAGAGACTAGAACATGAACCAATGGATTCAAATTGCAAGAAAAGAGCTTTCACCTAAACATTGGAAAGAACTTCTTGACTGTAAGAGCTATTCAACAGTGGAAAGGATCACCGCAGAAGATATTGGATATTGGACATCATTTAAACAGGAGTGCTTTCAGAAGTGCTTTGGTTGTGTATTTCTGCATGGCAGAAAATTGGACTAGGCGGCCCTTGTGGTTCCTTCCAGCTCTAAGATTCTATGATCCTATGATTCTGTGTTATTATGGCATGTTGATTAGGATAATCAGAATGGTAATCCCACATATCTGGAAAGAACAGAGAAAGGACTGGTCTGGAGTATGTTAGAGTAGTCGTGAGCTGGGTACAATTGACAATGCTCTCAAATCTCCAGGCCTGATCTTGAGTCTCAGAACCTGTCTGTTCTTCTCCAATTCTCAGGACAAAGGGAAGAATCTCAGGGCAAGGGCATTGCCTTGAAAATATATATGTATATTTTTTTCTTATTGGTTAGTTCTGGTGCTATTTATTTATTTGAATGGCATACTTTGTGCAGCTGTGCTCAATGCTTAGCATGTTATCTTTAGTAACATGACCCGGGTGTTCCTCATGGTATTATTCCTTTTTAAAAATAGTTTTATTTCTATTAAAAACATCTTGAAATAAACATCAAGAATGATAGCTCGTGGGTATATAAAGTAAGTGGTTGACACATAGATGTTACAGATGTACTTTTAAGATTCTGGCAATGTCTAGCTGGTCAGGATTATCTTTAAAGGTTTTGTCATAAGGTCTAGTGTAGTTATGTTGTTGATATGTCTTTCCAAAATTCAGATGGTGTAATGGGATTGTCCAAAGTCTGTCCTTGTTTAAATGGCCAATAAACTGAAACTATTTTAAAGCAAATTTGTTTTCACTAGGTTCTCCTTTGAGATACCTTATGTTCAGAGCCAATTTCTCATATAGTGCCAAGTCAGAAACTCCTTGGAACCATGTGTGAATGTTCAAATCATCTGTATTCTTCAAATTTTGGGTGATTTGCTTACATGCAGTAAATTGAACTTGTGAAATTAAGTATTTGTTATGTAACAATATATTATTACCAGGGAGGGGGGAGTAAAAGCAGTTCATTGCTTTTTATATTTTCTTTAGTAATATCTTCAATAAGTTTAAGTACAGTGTCCCAGAATACTTTCACTTTTGCATAATTTGGCCACACGTGGACTAGCATGCCTTGTTCCCTGAACCCCTTCCAACAAATCAGTTGAACATTGTTTCACAATAGAGAGAATTTTGAGGGACGGTAATGCACCTGTATATAATTTCATAAGCATTTTCTCTCATATTTGCAGAGATGGAATTAAATGGAAAGTTAGCCTATAATTTTGTCCAAGTCTCATCTGGAATAGCCAAATTGAGATCTGTTTCCCAGGGTGTTGTTTGTCTTCTTTAATTAATAAACTATAGTAGAGATGGGATGAATCTAGAATTTCCCAAATCCAAATCCGGATCTGAATCCCTGGAAGTTTCTGGGAATCCACAAGTCTCATGAATCTCGTATCTTTTGAATCCTTTTTTTTTAAAAAAAGGGTTTAAAAAGTGAGGGAAAGAAGGATAATCTTGGGCAAGACACACTCTCCCAGCCTTAGCAAAAGCCTAGGCAAAGCCAAACCTCCCTCTGAAGAAATCTGGCCAGGCAATTGTCATAGTTTGCCTCAGGATCTCCCCAGATTGAAAATGACATGAAAGCCCTTTCTACAGAGGAAAATGTGGATTAATCCCACATTTTCCTGCCTGTGTAAACAGGGCCACATACAGAAATAATCCAGGTTAAAACTAGATTTTCTTTGTATAGCTCCTTATGGCATCCTGGGGTTTGTGGTTTGATGATGCACCAGCAGACTTTGGCAGAGAAGGCTGTGACACCTTGTAAAACTACAGACCCCAGAATTGTGTATGAAAGGAGCTATGCAAAGGAATCTTCTTCAGCTGTCCTTGAAATCTCAGTCAAGCCTTTGATGGACCCCAGAAGCACCAATTTTTAAAAACAATTTTTCCTTTCTGCTACATGTGGTTTGTCATGTGGCTCATGAGAAACCATGACATACATTTCACTTCTCATCCTATTCTAGCTATAAGTTTACAACCAGGCACTGGTCTTGTGGAAGGAGGTACACTGGCCTACATGTGGCAATCACTGGATGAGATGTGTGATCTTGCCCTTTGCCCCACTACTTCTGATAGGCATCAGACCCATTGACCCCATTATTTATACATGCCATTGATTTTCAGCACAGAAAATAGTGCTGAACTTAAATATTAAATGTTCAATTTAAATATATTAGAATACAACCCTAGATGTAATTTCTGAAATTGTTAGCAAAGGCTATTATTACTCTGAGGGAAAAATTCACCTACTTGCTATCCCCCCTTGTGTGTCTAGTCTCCCAGGTTTTTAGGTGTCCCGGTCTCCAACAACCTATTTGGTTGGTGGATTCGAAAGATTCGTTTTGCCTATTTTGGCACAGGGATTTGGATTTGCAAATCGTGAATCCTTGCCAAAGATTTGAGGATTTAAGAATTCGAGGATTTGGTTGACTCATCCCTAAATGATAGGTTTTGGAAATCAGTCTCCTCATTGCTAGCTGGGGAATAGTACAATTCAACTTAAATTACGATAGTTGTGCTGGAGGTCCCTGTCATTTGACCCAGTCATTTGCTATATGCTCCAGTCTTATCAAATCCAGCGAAGTTATATTAGTATTGGACAATTTCCTTTTCAATAACACTGTTTTAATTTCTGATCTAGTAAACAAATATCTGATGAATAAATAATCTGTCATATATATGTTCCCTGTTGCTCCACTTTGAGTATCTGGCCCCAGTCCATGGAAAGATACGTCTTATGGACAAGAGCAGAGAAAACAATAACTCAGCCTGTTTTCTCTACCATACAACTGTCTCCTTCATTATGGGTTTGTTACTAAGGGTGAGATTTTTCAGTTAGCGTATTCTTTCCTCAACATCAGTTTGTGATTCAAAAAGCATGTCTCTTCTTCCATATTAGTGCAGTGAACTGAATGATAATTTCTAATTACTTGTATGGCTTGCTTAATCTGACAAGCAAATATGTATGTTAGGGATAGAAAGACCACCCATAATGCCTAGAGAATATCTAACACTGACTAGGAATATAAGGTGTTTTTGTTTTTTGTTTTTTTGAGATAAAGCTCTCAAAAATCTTTTACCACTTTCTTGGATTATTTCCAGTAGGCAGCAACAGGCTAATCTGGCATAAGAAAAGAAATTTAGGTAAAATGAAAGTTTTGATTACTGCAATCTGTCCTAATATAGACATATGTGAAGTTGATCATTCCTTTAGCTTCATTTTTATCCACTGTATAATAGGTTTATAGTTTCTATAAAAAAACTGAGCTAGGCATTTAATGTTGTGGACCCCTAGATATCTAAAACTGGAATGGCAAAGAATCATGTGCATCTTCATCTGAAGTGCTAGTTGCTCATGGAGGGGAGTATTTATGCAGAATAATCTGGATTTCATATAATTAATTTTAAATCCTGTATTTGAGTAAAAAAATTCAAAAAAATCTAAAATCTGTTTTAGTTCATCTATTGTGAGGGTGGGATTTTGCAAGAAAAATGATAAGTCATATGTGTAAAGGTTCAATTTATGGTCTTTACCATTGAGTTGAACCCCTTCAATCAATGGGAAATATCTCATCTATGTAACAAGCAGCTCTAGAACCAGAGCAAATAATAAGGGCAATAGGGGACATCCCTGCCTGCTGCCCCTTTCCAGCGGAAATGCCTTGGAGTCCATGCAGTTGACATACACTGGGACAAACATTTCTGAGAAGATTAACAGAATTCATTTTTTCTAGTAAAAAAAGAAGAAGGGATAGGGCCTTTCTACCCTGTCAAATGCTTTTAATGCACCTAGGGACAGAATGGTGGTCCTCTTGCCCAATCTAACAGAACTATGAATAATACTGAGTACTTGGCATACTATATCTGGCAGTTGCCTGTTTGATATGAAGCCTGTTTGGTCCAGTTATACGTATTTTCCAAGAAATGAGTTGATGTGTTTGGCAAAGATTGACATGAGAATCTTTAAATGCTAATTTTAAAGCAGTATTGAGTGCTAGGCTGATACTGAATTTAGGTCATCATGTGGTTTAGATATGACTATAGTTTGAGCCTTTCTCCAGCTCTTTGGACTTTTATCTCCTTGCAAAATATTGTTAAACAATATAGATGATTTGAGGATTAATATTGTAGAGTATGTAGAACACTGCAATAAAGCCCTCTGTGTCTGGCGATTTACCTGATCTTAAGTGAACTATAACATCTGTTATTTCATCTTCTCTCATGGTTTTGTTCAATTCAGAGTTGTGAAATTTATCAATAGGTTTAACTTTTAAAGTGTTGAATTCAGTCATGGGTTGATCTGTGTATTTCTCTGATCTATATAACTCTTTATAGATGGTTCTGATTTCTTGGCATATTTCACTTGGGGATGTCAAAAGCTTGTCTGTTTAGATTTAATTAATGGAATTAATTAGATTTAATTAATGGAATTATATTTTTCTGGGAGCATTTTCGATCACTCTTGAAAGTAAGTGAAAATTTTTCCATTTGAAATCTATTTGAAACTTGCCCTTTTAGTCAAATCAGAGCAGTCTGAATTTCTACTAAATCTAAGCAGCCAATTTAGGTTTTATTTTTTATTTTTAGCTCTTTCAGAATTGACTTATGGTTCTCAGACACAACATGGTATCATGTTAATTTGTCTATTTCAAATATTAAAATTTGTCTTTTTTGACTTCCAATCCATTTTTTAGCTCGGACTTTTCTTGTATGCATAACCCCCTTGTTATTGCTTTAATAGTATTCCATATAGTAGCTAAAAATATACCAGGTGTTTCATTCTCTGAAAAAAGGATTCTAATGCTTTTTGCAGATTCTTGGTGAAAGGTTGTCTAGCAAGCAATGAGAGGTCAAGATACCAGATCTTTGTCTTTTATCCAGTTTAGCCAATTCTCATACTGAACTCAAAGAGGAGTGATACAAAACTGTAGCAGGATAGATTGTTTTGTCTTTGATTTTGTCATTTACATCATCTGACACAGAAATGTGGCCTATTCATCTATAACTTTATAGAAATCTAAGTAATGGGTGTATTCCTTGCCTGTTGGGTATTTCCACCCTATTTGTCTAAAAACTGATAAGTTTTCTAGGGTTCAGTGTTGTATGTTTCTTTTTAGTGGGGTCCTGTCTAACTTGGAATCAGATATAATATTGGAGCCTCCCTCAAACAGAATGGATCCCTCTGCAAATGACATCAGCTTATCTAGCAAATGAGGCAAAAAAAATTTGTTAGGTGACTATTATGACCCAACCGTGAATTTTTATCTTCAATATTCCCTTTGGCAAAAATTTATCTGCCATCTGGGTCTGCTAAAAGGTCACATACCTGTAGGGGGCATGATCTCATGATAAGAACTGCCATTCTGCTTGATTTAGAAGACCAACCAGTGGTATTGTAATTTTGCTGTACTGATGTGTTTCTTGAAATAGAATAATATCATAAAGGTGAGGATTCCGAGTCTTTAAGACGCTGTTTTGTTCTTTCCAGGATCCTAATCCACTTACATGGGCCCAAATCAATTTTAGTTAACTAGGATTATAGTTTGTGGCTAAAGCTGAACAGATATTAATTTTGTTGTCTTCCATTCTGAGATTAGTGTAACACCAAGAAATGTATAAAAAAACCACAAATATTTCCCATTCCTGTTTTCTCCTCCCTCTAATCCAATGGACAGCGACAAATAACCATCCCTAGTTGTGGCCTATAAGCTCCGCTATTCCACCAGAGTCTCACACAGGGGCCAAGAATATTTGGCAAAAAAAAACAAAAAAAACAGGAGAAAATACAAGTCTTTTCTTCTGAACAATATTCAGCTCCCCCATCCCAGCTGACCCAATTATAAAAGACATGCAAGTTTGTAAATATAGAGCATGAATTTAACATAGAGGAAGACCACTCAAATAAACCTAAAAGTATTACTTCTGAACAGTAGAGAACAAACAAAATGGTGGTTTCTCCCTTTGCCTTGCTGCAGAGCAGACGTTGCAGTTTTTTTCCTCTTGCTCTCCTCCATGTTATTCACGGTCAGTTCCCCCATTTCTTCTTTTATCTCGAGCCCTCAAACTTCATTGTCTTTTTCTCTTCCTCAGTCTCAGGAGCTTCTATATTGTCCTCAAAACTTCTTGGAATTTGTATGTCTGTTGCTTCCCATATTTCAACAAGCTATGATTTGTTTGTTGCCACCAGGATTTTTCCTTTTTTTTTTTTTAACAAAAAGCTTGAAAGAGTTTCCCCAGGTATACTTGATGCCCTTTTCTCTCATGCTTGTGGGGCAGTTTAAACTCCCTCTGTTTTGCCAGTGTGCACTGGGCTACATCGTTTTGAACCCACAAAGCCTAATTTCAGAAGTCCATTCAAGATCTTCATTCTTTGCTTGCTTGTTTTTCTGAGAAGCTTAGGAATTTTAACAATGTATCCTGGTGAATTTATGATTTTGGAGGTTAAGGGCCAACAGTTTGATGAATTCCCTCAAAATCAGAAACAGAAAGCTGGAGAGAGGGGCTTATGTCACTTAGCCAGGTAATAAACATTTTAGTAAGCTCCCTCTCTTTCTCCTGCTCTGGCACCCCTTTCATCCTTAAATTATTCTTTTGGCTTCAATTTTTCAAATTTTCCACTTTATTTTGGAGATGTAAAGTACCCATTTGTAGTTCTTGAACTTTTATGTTGTTGGAGATATCTAGCTGGGATACCTAATTCATTCACTCATTCTCCAATTTAGAGATTTTGTTTGTCAGGGTTGACAGTTTCTGTCTAAGAGCCACTGATTAATTCTGGATCAAGAGCCACTGATTAATCTCCTGCAGTTCTTTTTGTATTTGGCTAATGATCACTTTTACTTGTGTTTCTGGGATAAGATCTCCCCTAGTTCTGCCTCCCTGTATCCTCTTATAGGAGCTCAGTACCACAGTGCCCCTATACGCTGGCTGGTGTACCGGGTCTGTAAGTAGGGACTGGCCTACTAGGTCTCTATGCAGTGGCTGACTCTTAGGGAGAAATAATGCTTTTAAATTCCTTTTTGACCATTGATTACAACGTTTTTCATACCTTGGTGCTTTTTGGGATGTATTCAGAGTCTGAATTAATTTAGTAGGCCCTCAGTAATAAAAATTCGTGGAGCTGGTACAGAGGATCTCTGTTGCCAGCCACACCCCTGGCCTTACCCTTCTAATATTACCAACATGTGCTTCTTGTGCTACCACAGGTTGTCATCCCTAGGTCTCAAGTTTTGTCCTTGAAATCTCTGGGTCTGAATTAGGCCTGACTTGGGAACATTGCTCACCCTGGTCACACCGGCTGGAGAATTTAGCTGTAGACTAAAAGAAGTAATTTGTACAAGTTCTGTGTCAGTGGCATTGTAGGGAATTAGATCCAGGCATCTGTCTATTTAGAGTGCCAGATTTTGGGGTGAGAGGGCAAGGAAGGTTGAAGGTATGCCAAGCAACACATCAGCACTAACAAGAAGAATCTGGAGCAAAGATGTTATGGCAAGGCTAATACCTGTTTACCTGTTCTTCTGTGCTTCTCACCTTCAGATTATATTGCCCTGAAGGCTTTCCGGGGGAGGGATGCCATGATTACACATATTTGCATGTGATACACAGCTTGGGTTGCCCTGAACTTTAAACTATGCAGCAGTTATGTGTTTCACAACACCTAGATTCCCTATGATTAATTCTGGAAAACCTTATAAATAGTCTTTATCTGTAATGTAGGCTATTTGATGATGATGATTTCTAAAGCAGTTGGTCCATACTGCTCACTTTCTCTGTTAGTTTTTATGTGCCTTCAAGTCAGCTCTGATTTATGGCGGCCCTATCTTAGGGTTTTCTTAGTCGGATTTATTCAGCCTTCCTGTAAGATTAAGAAACTGGGACTAAGAGGGTTTCCATAACTGATCAGGGGTCTGAACCCTGGTGTCCCAGAGTCCTAGCGTAACAGTCAAATGTTTGCTTTCTCCCACTCTTCCTAGGGATGTATACATGGTTACTATACATAGACAAGACAAACAAGGAAGTGCACAGGAAGGCCATTTCCACACTAGACTGTTATAGCGCTATCATTCCACTTTCAACATCCTATGGAATCCTGGGGTTTGCAGTTCAGGGAGGGGTCGGCTGGCCGAAGTGTGGCTAGTGTTTCACTGTGCATACAACAGGAGCAGGAAACTGTGGCTCTCCATTTAGTCTTGGCCTACAATTTCTATGAAAACCAGACAGAAGTATAATGATCATGAGGTATAGCACCAGCATCATCATGTTGCTCAAGGCATTTCTGACTTAACGGTGACTCTAAGGTGAGCCTATCATGTTTGTTTTATTTTTTTGCAAGATTTGTTCAATGGGGTTTTCCTTGCCTTCCTCTAAGGCTAAGAGAGTGTGACTTGCCTAAAATCACCCAGTGGCTTTCCATGGCTGAGCAGGGATCTGAACCCTGGACTCCAGAGTTGTAGTCCAGTGCTTAAACCTCAAAGCATCACCATACTATAATGGGTAACAATCATAATAGCCATATCCAAAAGGCATTTAAAACCTGAAGCCTACAACTGGCAGTAAATATCTTCCATATGAGATGTAGTACACAGGTAAATTTTTAAAAGGGATCTACCTCCAACTAATATCAATAAATACTTCTATACAACTTTAAGAACATAGGCATCTGACATAAACTGAATAAGAACTTTGTCCCATCTAACTCACTATTGTCTATAGTGAACAGAAAAATTACATTTTTATCCCAGATAGTATCTTTCCCAATCTCTGAGGTGTCAAGAATTGCACTAGGATCTTTTGTATGCAAAGTACATGCTCTAATGCTGAGTTATGAACTTTCCAATGTATATGCTGTACAGAGTATACCATATTTTTAAAGAAAATGGTTTTTCCCACTCTGATGAACTTTCAATATAAGAGAGCTAGAATGTCTCTTATATTGATTTGTTTACCTACTTATTTTTATTAGTGATCTTTATAGGCCACCTCATAACTACATATCTACAACAAGTGTAACATGTAAATAAAAAAAAACAAAAAAACTACTGGTGGTATTAGCAGTCATTTCAATATTCCCCTTCTTTCTCATCTTCTTAGAAATTAGCCTTCTTGCCCTGTTTCTCAGAACCTCTAGCCAACGTGCAAGACTCCTGCCTGAATGTTCCCTCATTCCACCCTCAAAATGCTTCTAGGCTGAAAACCTGCATAACAAGTTTCAATTCAAAACAAACATTCATGGTTGAGTTATGAACCCCTAGAGGGGCTGATGGTAAAGTGGATTAACTTTCCATCTTTGGCTCTGTGCCACCACAGGTCAAAAGCTGGAGTAGGTTGTCCAAACACTGTGCATGCACACACAGACAACTTTATTTACCCCCTTGAATTGAAAGATATAGTAAATAATTTTTAAAACAACAAAAACAAAACCCCATCTTGCCTGGAATGTGGGGTGGGGAAAATGAGTGTGTGGTATAGACCTCCTTGTCTTATAGTAGACAGGCTTGAGAATGTCATTGTTTAACTTACGTGGAATTAACTTACATAGAGTTCAGCCGCTATTATTAAAAAGAATACCTCCAAAGCGTGAAAGAAGACTTTGAGATTCTTCAGCACTAGAAGCATCTTTGTACAGTCAAGTCATAAGCAAAGTGTCTATTCTGTCTTTCCACAGGACACAGCTAGAGATGTAAAATTTCTAGAATCTTTTTTAAACCATTGGGGGGGTGAGTTTTACCTCTTTTTTTTTAAAGAAAAAGATGAAGCTTGCTGAAAAAAGAATGCCATATTAGCATCTTTTACAAACTGAAAGTCATTTTGTTACTTTAGGAACATAAAATGCATTATATATAACTTGCTTTCGCCTAAAATTATCATGTTTATTAAAAGTTTATTCAGAAAACAATCACAAATTGAACTTATTTTTCAAATATACTTTCTGCTGTTAATGAAGCTATAAAGTCCAGAGTTGTAAGAAACACAATTCCTAAGCTTCTTAACTATAGGAAGCTATTCAGTTTTGCCAGTTTGAGGAATAGGCAAAACCCATATGACAAAAACAAAGAAGAAACCATCAACATTAATAAAACAGAGAAAATTATTTTGTCTCTACTAGTTCTCTGTAATACATTCATTCCCATGAAAAGAACTGAGAAAAGGAAACCAAGAGCAGGAACTGTAATATTCTGATACTGTACATAGTTTTATATAGAAGTCTTCCTCTTACATAGTAATATTCTAGAAGACATATTCCCTGTTTTTCCATGAAAAATAAGGTCTCATAAAAACCAGAAAAAAAACCCTGTTTTTCCTGAATTTTTCTGCTCCCCTTCACTGTCCCTTAGATGCAGCTCAAAGCATGTGAGCCTCATAAACTTTTTCTCCTCATTTTCAGCATTTCCCTACACAACTATTGATTGTATGATTATGTGTACTTTGCAGAGCTTGTATGACTTTTGCACTACCACTCCAGCTGGTGGATTCTGGTAGCTGTAGCCTTAAAAAATGGCTTTTCCAAGCTTGGACATTCTGTACCTATACAAATTAAATGTGATAGATTGTGCTGTTGTATTGTGCCAAGCAATAAAAAATTCTGCTCTCTGAGGGCTGTGTAGCTGATGGAGAACAATTCAGGGGAAGCCAGTGGTGAACTGCATCTGAGTATGCCTTTCCTAAGAAACCCCTATGAAATTCATGGGTCACCATAAATCTACAGTGTAAGAATTTAACAATAGTCATCTCCCCAGCCACAATTTGCATTGGGAGAAAAGTTCCTGAAAGAGGTTGACCTGAACCAACAACAGTGTATGATAAAAGCCAGTGTATGAAAAAAAAATGTACATACCACCAAATGGTACCTAGCTTGAAAAATTCCCACTTTAGACTATAACTTCCAGAGCCTCACAGCCAGGATGGCAACTCACTCCTTCTCCCATCTGTTGCTACTCTTTTCATCTCGAGGAAAGCTTCCAGAGCTGGGGAGGCAGGGCAATGAATTCTGCTGAGAAATGTGAGAGATAGTACTAGGTCTCTCGAGCAGATTAATTGGAAAGGCAGATTGGAAAGGCAGAAGCTGAACAACAACCGGTCCCACACAGTGTAGCAGAAAAAAGAAACATATGGAAAGAAATTCTTCTTGGTAAAACATGTGAAAGTGGGGTTACTTACAATTTGTTGTTGTGTGCCTTGAAGTTATTGCTGACTTATGGCAATCCAAAAACAAACCCATCATGAGATTTTCATGGCAAGATTTATTCAGAGGGTGGTTACTTTCACCTTCCTCTGAGGCTGGGAGTCATCGAGTGGATTTCTATGGCTGAGTGGAGATTCACACCCTGGTCTTCAGAGTCCTAGTCCAACAGTGGTCAAACCACTGTGCTGTTACTAACAATGCTTATTCATAATGAAATGTGTGGTCTAATGGATGAGAGAAAGGGGTGCAAAAATATCTATGAGCACAAGTGATACAGGAAAGAAAAAATGCAGTAAAACTCAGAAAACTGGAAGTCACCATAAACTACTAAACTCCAATAGTTAATATGAAAACCAGCAGTTAGTGATTATAGGCATGCAAATATTGGTAACACTATCTTTTTTTTACAGGAACATAGTGTGAGGGGCAATGGGTTAATGTCTCCTCTCTACTCCTTGTGGTCCAAATGCTGTTTGGGCTCTCCGCTGTTGCAGTTTTCATAAGAAAATTTTACATGTTTATTGAAGTTATGCAATTAAAGTTACATCTTGTTTGCCCTGGAAAGAAGAGTTTGCCCACTTTTGAATCTGGCCTGGGACATATGAAAAGCTGTTCTGATTTTTGAGGATAGCAGAGGAAAGTTGTCATGAGGTTTTTGGGTTAGTAGAATCATCCTTTATCCAAGGTGCAAAATTTAAAATTGTTGTTGTCATTGCTGTGTACCTTCAAGTCATTTCTGACTTAGGGAGACCTTAAGGCAATCCTATCAAGGGGTTTTTTGGAATGATTTGTTGAGAGAAGTTTGCCTTTGCCTTCCTCTGAAGCTAAAAGAGCATGATTCTTCGAAGCTCACGCAGTAGGCTTCCATGGCTGAGCAGGGATTCAAACCTCGTTTCCCAGAGTCTGAGGCTACTTACGCACTACACTGTTATAGTGCTATTATTCCTCTTTCAACATCCTATGGAATCCTGAGGTTTGCAGTTTAGGGAGGGGCCTTTAAAATTCTCAGCCAGAGAGCTCTTTGGCCTCAGTAAACTACAAGCCCCAGAATTCCACAGGATGTTGAAAGTGGAATAATAGCACTATAACAGTGTAGGGTGGAAATGGCCATAGTTCAACACTCAAACCACAGCACCATGCTGGTTCTCAGATTTTAAAAATAGTTGCTGTTAATTTTCATGACACTTATAAAAGAGAGCTTTGCACCAGGTTGTTCCCTTCATGTCTATATATTTCCTGTTGCACAAGCATTTTGGCATGTTGAAAGTTTTTTAAATCACATTTTAAATCACATTTTATAAAGCTGGAGTAATAAGAAGGCAACAAGGCTTACAATATTTTTTTAAAAAGGTATATATATTCACTTGCTAAATGAAAAGGATAAATTTGCACACTGTTTGCTTTTTGTATTTCCGCTTTTCCTGACAGTCATCTGTTTAATTCAGTTTGTCCTTCACAAATGATAAACAGAAAGATAAAAAGTTTAAGCAAAAAAGATTTGTTTAATAATGAATAATGTGTGCATACTAAATAAAACTGCATTTTCGATGTGAAGGGTGAAATCTACTCGAGTGCTCTTAATAGAAATCATCCAAATGGAGATGTTTTGCTTTGCTTCTTCCCCCTTTGTCTCGGGAATAAAGACTCACCATATTCCAAGAATCACAAACTAATGCCATAGTGTTTTGTAATTTAATTTGTGTCATTTCATAACTTCTGGTAATATTTAGTTTTATGGTTTACATACTTGTGTACCAGAGGCCTGGAGAGGACTTTGTCCTGAAAGGCCACCTAAAACTTCTTCAAATAAAATAACAAATCCCGACATTATTTATTTCATTACTGCTATTCTATAGCCGCCTCATAACACAAATCCATTGAATGGCTCAGAAAATAAATAAACCATTAAAACAAAATTTGAACCAATAAAAAGAAGCCCAGAGTATGTAATATGTGGTAATCCAGGTAAGACTTTTACTGTAGATTTCCCCTTCTTGTAACACATAAATTATAGAAGGGTAATCTAAACTGTTTCATAGGCAGTTCTTAATATCTGCTTTGACTATTACTGGGATAATTTTGTGCTTCTTTGTTGCAGAAACCTAATCCATGTCCTGAGAGTAGTGCACTTGCTTTGTATGCAGCATATCTCCGGATCACTACCAAGAATCTCCATTAAAATCAGGAGTGGGCAACTGTGGAGGGGGAGGACAATTTTTCACTCTATACACCTCCATGGTGGTCCACCAGGGTAAGTGAACTGGAAGTGATGTCGTCTCATTCCTGGTTCCTATTCAGGTTGATTTTTATCACCTTTTCCATAGTTGTAGAGATTATGAAGGGTAATTCAAGGAAGCCACCACCTTGTTGGGTGGCTTTAAGGCGTTTAGAGTGATTTTTAGGTGAAAGGTCTCCTGAAAAAAACTTTATTTTTTAATGGGAGGGAGTATCTGGGGGCTCCAGGAGTTTCCCAGGGATTTCAGGGACCACAATAATGGGATTTTGAGCTACATGCAGGTCATGGGCTGCACTTTCCCTGCCCCTGATTAAAAGTAATCTCAGCAGTTGTGGGACCCTTTAGAGTGCTGCCTGGTTGAGGTATATAGTGCTGAGCTAGAAGGAATCTGTAGTTGTTTCATATATTTACTTGGAACTCAGTTGCAGCTCTTTTAATCTCTTCCTGAGTGATTTATGTCATATAGTCTGTATCTTTGTAAGAAGAGACAACATAATCTGAGTGGAAAGTCTGTGATACACCTGTGTAAAGTTCCAGTTTCAGTCTTGGGTATCTATAGTTAAGTTTCACTTGCTTGGTGTCATATATTATATGTTGCATATAATAATTCTGAAAATATAGATTTTCATACCATAGTATACAAGTTTTAAGAAAAGCTGTGTTTACTGACATGTATTCTGCAGAATGATTAAAGATTCTCAAAGATAGGCAGACATTAACTATTGTCACTGTATTGCTGACCAGGAGACCAAGGCCATTTCTGCACTACACTGTTATAGTGCTATTATTCCACATTCTATGGAATTCTGGGTTTGCAGTTTAGGGAGAGGAATTTAGAATTCTCAGCCAGAGAGCTCTTTGGCCTCACCAAACTACAAACCCCAGAATTCCACAGGATGTTGAAAGTGGAATAATAGCACTATAACAGTGCAGTGCGGAAATGACCCCAAAGAGAACCTTCTTCCTCTCCAGCCCAACCCCACCTTTGCAAAAAAACAATTTATATTTCAACTAAGGAATCTTACATGGCATGGTAATGGTGTGGCATGGATTTTAACGCATTTGTTCTTATGCATGCCCCTAGTATTAGATGGAGAGCCAGTGTGGTGTTGCACAACAACAACAACAACAACAACAATGACATTAGATAGAGGGAAGAGGGTCACCCCAGGCAGGAGCAAATGCTGGGAGATGCTACTAACAGCAGCGGAACTTGGAGTGTGTGTGTGGGAGCGAGAGGGGTGTGTGGCCACGGTGCACGGTGCGTGGCCATGGTGTGTGGGAGCATGGCTGTGGCATACAGGGGCGTGGCAATGAGCTGGAACACCCCCAAAACATTGCCACCAGAGGTGAACCGCCCCCATCGCTCCTCTGTTGCTATGTGACTAGCCACTAAGGTATTGGAGGAGATAGCTGTGTGCTAATTAACCTGGCCTGTGCCTACTAAGATGGTCTGTCCTTCTACCTTCATGTATAATGCGGGAGCACTGATGAAAGATTCAGCAGCCAGACCAGGTGGCTTTTGTATATGGAATAGAACAGACCAGCATTGTGTTCTTTGCTTGTCATGCAGCAATATATCTTAGGCTGGTCCAGGATGGAAGGACTTGGCATCCTGTGACAGTGTCCCTGAAATAATTTTCTTTCTTTAAGAAAGAAATGGAACACTTGGGACTTTGTTTAATTTTGATCCATTGCCCCCAGGGTTGGAGGATCCAATTTTGGTTTTACAGCTCTGGATAGTATGACAACTCTCCTTGTTCCAAACCTCTGACAGGAATAGGGTTCAGCATCTAGATGGCTTCTGTATGAGGTGGAGAAATTGCAGTAGGACTGCCCACCCACTGCCCCCAAATAAAAGTGGATTTGCCATTCCTGTAGCAATGGATCCATTCCCCAGCCCATTGCCCAATGTCCCAAATGGTCAGACAAAAAATCTTGTTAAAAAATGCTCATTAATCTGACCTCTGGAAGTCAGAGGCTACATGATTTTGTTTTGTTTTGTTAGTAATAATATTAACATAAGGAGTAAAGTTATTTTTTCTCTGTGCCTTCAGATCACCCTGTCACAAGGTTTTCTTGGTCAGATTTATTCAGAGTGTATGTGTGCTCCATCGCCTTCCTCTGAGACTGAGATAATGTGATTAGCCCAGGTTCACTCTACAGGTCCATGGCCTAGTGGTGATATATACCCTTATCTTCAGAGTTGTAGTCCAACATTCAAAAGGCTGGCTCTCATAAGAAGTAAAACTGCCTCTTTTTTCATGGCTTTTGCCAAGTTACAAGTGGCTTTTTATTAAGCAGAATGCAAGTGATTATATTACAGATACTAAATAAATTCAAAGTCTTTGTTTGATTTGAGATGTTTGTATTTCCTGCTTATAATTCTTTTTGGGAATGCAGGTGGTAATGGCCAACAAGTGAACAATGAAAACAAACAGAACTGAACTGTATTGACCTTTGAAATGTAAATGTTTTAGAAATGCTTAGGTGATATTTTAAAAATGTTTAATATTTATATTCATGACTACAGTAGGACAAAGCCTAATGGCATTCGTATCAGTGTTGGGCTCTCTACCGCCTTCTGTTCTGCAGGCATACTGAAAGAACAAATATGTGTTAACACTTGCTTGTTGAAATATCAAAAGCAAGTCAGACTTGAAAAATAATTTTTCATGTTCTATAATCAAGAATACAAACTATAACCTCTTAGAGCAAGTAACCCTGAGTCCTATATTATCAAGTGCAGGATTTGCCTCCTGGTACAGCATTTACCCTTTCCAGTTGTAACGTGGACAGATGTGCCTCACATCAAAGCAAGAAGGAAAATAAAATGTCTACATATGGCAATTAGAAAAAATAACAGTTCAGCTAGCTAGGACAATATCCCGTAACGGAGTAGCCAGCCCAACTTCCCTCATGTGGCTTTGTGTTTCCTGTGTTTCTTGCCCTTTGGCTCCACCCACCATCTTCTCATAGCCTGTCACTGCTACTCTTCTGTATTTGGTTGTTTAGCAACTGTGATGCGTTATCTGTCCTTAGTTGCAAAGGCTGTTACACACAGTGATGATAAGGTAAAAGACTGAGAACTGTGAGATGCTGTAGAGAAGCCATCTTTTGGAAAGATGGGAAAGGATGACAGCCTCTTCCCCTCTCCTGCAGCATCATGTGTTGCTACATTATGAACACTTCCCTGGTGGCAGAATGATGTATTGTTTCTAACCTTGCAGAGTTCCACAATGATATTGCTTTTTGAGACCTATAGCAACATAAGATTTAAAAGCAAGACTCTCCCAGCAGGAAAACTACTATTTGCTCTAGGATGAGATACAACGTACATGGTATTGATGTTCATATCATTATCTGTTGGAAAATCTGGAAAGTTCCTTTGTAGATATCAGCCAGTTTTATTTAACCATTTGATAAGACATATGTGTGCCTGCATGGTGCCATATAATACACTTTATAGTCCCTTGTAATGATTTCTACTTATCTACCAAACTCTTGTAAGCTGAAATATTTCTCTCAGTGATGTATCCGTGTAAACTTTCCATTCCACAGATGCTTCAGATGGAATGCATTTAAACTGTTTCTGTTTCAGGATAAGGTACTAAATCTTGAGAGCAGATGGACTCTAATGGAAACAGTTATTCACACCAACAATTTGTTTATTTTAGGTGCTTCTGGAGAGCTATACATCATCAATTCTGTTGCACATGTAAATGGTATCTATGTACACTTTCATCAACACTTTACTCTGCTTGGCTCTTTTTTTTTCCTCAATTTTTTTTACTTTGCATTTTTATCTCTCTAAAATGGCTTTGTGATGCTATAATTATATGAAGCATTTGGTGGAAAATAAAACAGAGCCCACACCTGTTTTCTCAACTGCCATTAATGCAAGATAAAGGCTGAATTTTGGAAAAAGTTTAAATTGGGTCTAAATGGGGCCAGACTTCACAAGAGCTGTATAGCTGATTTGAATATTTTAATTTCTCCAGAAGTGGCTGCTATTATATCACAATCAGATTAGTTGTTTGTGATCATCCATTTCTGTATTGATCTAGATCACATGTTTTTCCTTTTACCATTGTCCCAAGCAGATCACCCTCACTTCATGACTGCTGTTTGTCCCTACTGTTCTTGGTGCTCGTGATGTTTTCCTCCTTGACCAAACAGCAGCTGTGGAAAAATGGATTATCTGGTTTGAGACTAGGGCAATCTTCTTCTGTTCTGTGGCTATGCCCTGGAGCTCCCCCATGGCTTATATTCTATAAAAGATATTAAGAATGGAAGGATCAATTTCATATTTTATTATTACATCTAGTTTTTGCTACTACTCTGATAAAAAGTAAACTCTCTAGAGTTGTGGGAGGGTTGAGATAACTGCAGGTGACAAAAGAGAACAGATAATCAGCAAATAAAGATAAATGTCCTGATAGCCTAGAGCTGAAACAACAAAGCTGGCCAGAGTTAGATCAGGCTCAGGGGTGAAATAGCTTGAAGCCCATGCCATTGATCTGATAATGCTGAGGTAACTAGGAGTCAGAGCCTAAGGAGGAGTAAGAACCCAAGGACAGCACTAGTGTTCTTCTAACCTCAAGCCTCTCCTCACTTTCTAGTTCTATTATGGCTTCTTGAGACTTCGAGGCAGTTGAATATTTTGGTGTGTTGGGCACTAGGATTCCAGAGTCGGAGGGCAGAGGGGGCTTCAGCTCTTCAAGAATTGGGTACTCAGTTCCTCTGCAATGATCAGGCAAAATTGTATCGCCAGGACTCTTTATGTCATTGAGCCATATCAGGAATTATCAGAAGTGCAGTTACATGACTATGCACACACACACACACAAAATATTAAGACAACTACTGTAGCTGAATCCTCCCACCGTTAACAAAGGGTTGATGAAATGTGACCTATCCACACTTATGTGGGAGTAATTTACACAAAACAAACAGAGGGGACTCTTAAAGGATATCAATCATGACCCCAGATCAGTTGCTACTAGCTCACATACCATCAATGGGAATGTGAAATTGTCATCTTCCTCTTCTTCTCCTTCTCCTCCCCCTCCTCCTCCTCGTTCTTCAAATTATAGAGTTGGAAGAGACCACAGGGGCCATCCAGTCCAACCCCCTGCCATGCAGGACCACACATCAAAGCACTCCCAACAGATAGCCATCCAGCCTCTGCTTAAAAACCTCTAAAGAAGGAGACTCTACCACACATTGAGGCCACTGCCAAGCAGCTCTGACCCTCAGAAAGTTCTTCCTGAGGTTTAGGTAGAATCTCCTTTTCTGTAGTTTGAATCCTTGTCCTAGTCTCTAGAGCAATGGAAAACAAGCCTGCACCCTCCTTGACATGACATCCCTTCAAATATTTAAATATGGCTATCGTGTCCCCTCTTAATCTTCTCTTCTGTAGACTAAACATACCCAGCTCCTTAAGACACACCTCACAGGGCATGGCATCCAGACCCTTCACCATTTTGGTCGCCCTCCTCTGGACACATTCCAGTTTGTCAATATCCTTCTTGAAATGAGGTGTCCAGAACTGGACACAGGATTCCAGATGAGATCTAACCAAAGCAGAATAGAGTGGTACTATTGCTTCCCTTGAGCTAGACACCATATTCCTACTGATGCAACCAAGAATGACATTGGCTGTTGCATCACACTGCTGACTCATGTTCAGCTTGTGGTCCACCAGGGCTCCTAGATCCCTTTCACATGTACTGTTATCCAGCTGCTGCTGCTGCTTCCTCTTCCTCCTCTTCCTCCTGCTCCTCCTACTTCACTTTCTACTTATATTCAACTCCGTTTCATTTACCATTTTAAAACCTATCCTCTCAGTTTAGGGAGAACCTTTGGGATTTCTTACAATCTCTTCTTATTCTCATCACCCTAAATAATCTATTTTCATTGGCAAATGTGACCACCTTACTTTACATCTTTACGTCCAGATTTTTTATCAGGAGATTCTCTGTACCTTAAGCCTGGTAGATACACATGTTTTACATTTTGTTTTGAGAGTATTATGTGTATGATATGGTTGTTTTCTAAGATGTCTCCTCTGCAGTTTTAACTTTTAAAATAGTGTAGTGTGTTTGGGGTGTGTGTGTTGTTTTCACTGTTCCTGATATCCCAAGTTGTCAGACTACTCAATGCTGACAATATGGTTGCTGGAGAGATGATTTGGTAGGAGATTTTGGGTTTCTCTTGCTGGGTACTTTTGATATAAGTTAAAATTTTCAGATGTATCTGTGAACTCTCAGAAGTCTTAAAGTTTAATTGGCCTTCTTCATTACCAGTGATGAACCAAAATTGCCAGGAGACAAATTTTCTGATATCTTTTCTGGAGAAGATTCTATTGGAGAACATGAACAGATTGCTACTAGCTGTGCTCCTACCCATGCTTATTAAATCTATGCATGAAGGCATATGAAACGATACCTCTATGCTGTGACTTATGTTGCTTGTTAAATCTTTAAATGGGTGCGTATAACTATTTTAAAGAGACTTTAATTCTTCTAGAATTTGATTTCTTCTAGAAGCAAGTGATGGTGGTATAGGAATTAACTTGAATCATTATCTAAAATTCTTCAGTCTGCTCATGATATCCCCTGTTTTTGTGGAAGGGATGAATCAGATCTGCAGTAGAGCAGACCACAATATCCATCTGAATGGGGGTTAAGGGATCTGATTTTTCCAGGGTGAGTAGCACAGAAATCACATCAATAATTTGTATTTTTGCTTCTAAGATGAAGGGAACAATCCATTATTGTTTAAGATGAAACCAAGGATACACTCATATTCAAAATTGTAACTGAGCTTGAAGTAAGCTCTCATATAATTCAGTATCATTTTTACAATGGAAAAATACTGTTTATTTTCCCCACCACAGAAGTGCAGTAGCTTAAAGTGATGGAGAATGTATGTCTGTTTAGATATTGTTAGCAGTAATCCCCATCATTCCTTACAAAAACTGTACTGGGAAGGGCTGATGGAAGCTGCAGTCCAGGAATATCTGAATGCATTCACATACTCATATAAATGATTTCATAGTTTAAGAAGAATATAAACTTACCAGTCTTATATTGATTCTTTTAAACATTTCAGATATAGTGCTCATGTATCTCCATACATATGAAACCTTGAAAAATAGCCATTTATAATATAGGCTCAGAGGGGCATTTTATTTCAATAATATTCTTTTAAGGTGCCTATTTTTTTAGAGCCTAAACATTTATTTACAGTGCAATGGCATTTATGGCTATTATGACATGAATGATGACAATTAGTGTTACCAAATTCTGCTAAGAATTAAGTATTCTGCTAAGAATTAAGTATTATCAAGATTTCAGAAATATAACTTTCAAAATGATTAATTATTATAGCTTTCCATTTGTATTCTACTCCCAGAAAAGAGTACAAGATGACAGACAGATATGAAAACTCACAGGGGGCCCTTTCATACTGCACAATTATAGCACAATGATCCCACGTTAACTTTCCATAACCTCTGGAAACCTGGAATTTGTAGTTTGGTGAGGCATTAGAGCTTTCTGGCTGAGAATTCTAAACTGCAAATCCCAGGACTCTTTACAGTGTTGCTGTGCACTTAAAGTAGAAGCATAGTGCTACAATTGTTTACTGTGATTCCATTCTGAGAATTTTCTCATGATGCATGTCACTCATGACCATATTCAGTGAAGAAGTTTCAGAGCACATAAAGAGTTTTTTGAATAGGTAGTAATAAAGTCATTCAAGCTAGGTTTTGAAGTTCTTAGGACAGACACACATACTTGTGCATTTAAGACCAGTTCCTACACATGGCAGGTTTCAGCCTGTGCTAACTTACTGGCTACCCATCTGGCTGTTGTAATTGTATGTTATGTGTTTTGTGGCATCATGGGCTGCCAAAAAGTCAGGGTGACCTGCCCATTGAACCAGGCATGCCTCCCACACATCATAATTTAAATATCAAACCAAGGTATGAAATATTTGCTTGGAGACACACCCAGTGTGCAATTTTTCTGATGATTTATGGCAATAGAAAATGAAGTTTCTCAGATTTTCACATGATTATTTTAGCCTTGTGGCTGGGAATCTAGCATATAAGCCAACACATTCCAACAACTAGATTTATTTTTACTCTTTGAAAATATATTTATTTATTTATCCATCCATTAAAGTAATGGAAGGAGAGGAGGAAAGAGCCAATGTGGTATAGTGGTTTGAACATTAGACTAAGACTCCAGGAGACCATGGTTCACATTTCTGCTCAGCCATGGAAACCCACTTGGGTGACCCTGGGCAAAGCATACTTTCTCAACCTAAGAGGAAGACTATGACAAACCTTCTGTGAATAAATCATGCCAAGAAAAGCCCATCAGAGTCAAAGTGAAGGCACATACTGACAACAAACACTCAAAGCTGCTTACAAAAATAGAAAGAACAAACTATTTATTTATTTATTTACTTATTTATCATTTCCTACAAGATTTACATCCTGCCTGCTATCCAGAGATCTCACAGCAGCATAAAATAAAACCCATCCAACACATTCTAGAAAAGTGTAGATAACAATTTTAAAAGACTAAAAACATACTGAACATACTAAGAAGTTAAAAAGAAAAATCAAAACAGTTCAGACAATTTAAAACTATATACTTGGAAAGCTTTGTATAAAACCAATTGGTCTCCATAAATTTTAGTAAACAACCATGTTTTCACTTGGTGCCTGAATGACAGCAGTGTTCGTGCCAGTTGGGCCTCCAAGGGGAGGGTGTAGCATAACTGGGATGCCACAGCAGAGAAGAATGACAACATGAAAAAAATCATAGTATTAACAATACATGTCCTCCAGCAGTCCATAGATGACACATGTGGCCAAACACTGGCAGTGACCACACTGGTCAGTCTGTGATTAGGCTGTGGTCAAGATGGCAAAAGTGAGTAACGAGAAAGAAGAGACATGTTAGCAGAGGTTACAGCAATTTGCTTTTGCCTAAGCCTCCTGTGAAGGACAAGATGCCTTCCCAGCCTCTCTTGTCCCCTTGTTGAGTTAATGAAGTACAAACTAATTTGGCAGTTTTAGCTCAGGCCCTTTCCACACGAGGCGAGGAAATCGCGCTGTGATGCTACCGGCCGTTTTTTTCTGTATCTGCGCTAATGCGAACTTTAATTTATGAAGTTCCATATGGCTCTTGTGTTAACCGGTCTAGCGTGTGTTAATAGATCCACATGATTTTCTTATGGCTGCTCCCATTAGTCTCCTTACCTCGCCCCCTTCGGCTGTGATTGGCTGTTTTTTTTCCCCCAAAAATGGCTTCGTGCGTCATTACGTATGTGCTCACGTGCGCATGTACGCACAGCCACCTAGGTCCTCCCATGACGCCTCTCTCCCTCTGCCCCTCCCTCCTTTTAGCCTTGAGTTATTTTTAGCTTGAGAGTTTTTTCCTGCCCATTCTTTCTGTTTTTTTCTGCTGGCTTTGCAATGGAAGAAGAGGGGATGACCAACGTTGCCAGGGTCCCATTGCTCCGAAAGATACCGTGATTACAGGGATTTGAGTGCTGAACTACAGAAGACCAGAGTTCAGATCCCCACTCAGCCGTGGAAACCAACTGGGTGACCTTGGTCAAGTCACATTCTCTCAGCCTCAGAAGAAGGCAATGTTGGCACACCTTGCTATTGATCAATTTTCAGATGGAGACGTATGCCTTCGTTTTAGCTGGGGAGGGAAGCGGTTGGGTCACTTGCAACAGAGGCCGTTACACCCACCCACCCTCCCTCCCCGCCGGGATTCGGTCCAAGGGTGACCACATGCCACTCTCTCCAGACACTGGACTGCAGCTCCCAGCATTCTTCTCCATGGCCTATGCAGTTGGTTTGGGACTGCTGGGAGCTGCAGTCTGCCAGAGGGGCACCCGCACCTGCAGAGGGGCACGCACCCTTCCCCCGCTCCTCTGGATGCCTGCATGGCGCTGTCAAAGCCTGCCCCGCCCAGACCTACACTTCCCGGCATGCTTTGGGAAGAGGGTGATGACGTCTCCCAGGTCTTCCGAAGACGTCTCCCGGGTCTTCCGATGGCGTGGCAACCAATGAGTGCCTGGCGCGGCTCATCCAATAGGGAGCGCCTGGGGGCGGTGGAGGCAGCCATGGCTGCAGAGCCCGGCGAGAGAAGCGAACTGAGAAGGGGGAAAGCTGCAAGGGCGGGGGTACCCGCAGCCCTCCAGACTGGGGCTTTACTGCAACACCCAGCATCCCCAACAGGCTGGCCAGTCGTAAGGAATGCTGTGAGTTGGAGTCCAGCCACATCCCAACAGTCGCATGATTCCCACGGACACTGAAAGGGTGGGGATGCGTGCGGCCCTCCAGATGGGGCTGTAGTGCAATGCCCAGTATCCATGGCCGGCAGGGGAATGCTGGGGATTTTCATCCGACAAAGTCAAGGTGTTGGAAAAGATATGAATCCCCCCTCCCTGGCTCCTAAGGTGCCTTCTGAAGTCAGATGAGGGGGAGAGCCTGTCAGTCTCGGGACTACAATTCCCAGCAACTCCTATGTGGGATGATGGGAGCTGCAGTCCAAAGACAACTGCAGGGGTCTATTTTCCCCATCTCTAGCTTATTTTTTTTTATGAGGGAGGCATTTCAGCTTGGGATTCCCCTCCCCAATAAACCCTCTCTGATTTCAAAACAAGTTTTTTTTAAATCTTTTTTTATTGGCATTTAGGTTCTTGAGCTCTTCCCTCCCCCCTAAAAAATTTCTGGTTTCAAAACAAGTTGAAATCTATTTCGTCTGAGGTATATAAGCAGCAGAGGCGGACACTGAGTGGCTCTCTAGACCTTGGGTTCCAATTCCAGGAGAAAGGCAGCCTACAAATATAATAAATAGATAAATTAAATAAACTTTGAACCCCTCCCAAATAAAACTGTAATAAAAATGAAAAACTGATTAGTAAAAAGGGAAGGGAAAATATTGTAGGTCCCATACAGCATGCCAGCCAACACATGGAGGCTATTTTAAAAATAATTAAGGGGGATACGGGCGTGCTATCAGATCAGGCGAGAGAACAGGCAGTCTTTTGTTCTGATATGGGGAAGGAGAAAGCATTCAGCAGTCTCCCTCGAAATATAAGCCCCCAACCACATATCCCCAGCCTCCAGAACTGCCAACAGCTCCATGTTCACATGCAAAACTTATTTTAAACTGATAAAGATAAAAACATAGTCATTTTGATCCAAACTACGTACTTGCACTCCTTTTTCCTTTTTCTTGCTGTAGCTCCCAACCGCTTTCCGAGGAACAAAAAATGGTGTCCTGTTCTTTGTGGGGCGGGACCAACCGCTGAAGCTGTCCACACCCACAGCCCGCCCTCCGTGGATCTCGTGCGCGAATCAGTGTGTATCTGCGCTTCTACACAAATGAGCACGTACGCTATAGCGCGCATCAGGGGAAAAACCCACATTTTTCAAGGTTTTTAAAAAACACGCGGCGCCACCACTTCCGGTCGCTTCTGAGCGGTTTGAGGTGTGGAACGTCAAAATTATATATGACCTAGCGCACTCTACGGTGTGGAAGACCTCCGTTAGAGGTTGCACTGCCCCGTTTTAATTACCTCGTGTGGAAAGGGTCTCAGTTTGCAGCAATGGAAGTGAGCTGAGGATGAAGTGGAAAGGTGGGAGGAAGAGAGAGAAACTGAGGCAGTTTGAAAGCCGTTGAAAAAGTGGGACAACAGAAGGTTAATTGAGAAGAAGAAAGAGGAAGAAGAAGAAGAAAGGAAGAAGAAGAAAGAAGGCAGCACCACCACTTCCACCACTATGGTTGCCTAATTTATATACTTCAGGTCTTTGTCTTTCATTTCCACTGATTCAGTGGAATTTACTATGTTGACTCCCTCTTCTATAATGGATTCAATTGGTTTACTCTAACTGGGACTAATCAATAGACTTCAGACCAATATTTTGACAACCTACCTTCCTTCTAAGCCTTAGGGGCATTAAAGACAGCATTCAAGATGTTTCTCTTCCTTACCTGCATTTGATCTGCACAATAGCCTAATTTACCTGTAACTTGTGTGTAAAGTAGACTAGGTTGATGAGTGAGCTTCATGGCTAAGTAGGAATCTGAGCATGAGTCTCTCCAGTCCCCACTCTGACCACTACACTGGTCCAACATATAAAATAAATAAATATACACAACAGTGATGGTGAAATAAATAAATAAATAAATCCATAGTTATTGAACCTAAGAGAAAGAGACTGATACAGAGAGGAAACATGATCTCGAAGACAAATGTGCAGCACTTCATGCAACAAACTGCCACCAAATTTCATACCCCCCTCACAGCACCAGCAGTGCTTTTTATAACTCCCAGTTGATGATCAAATGCTTCCCCTTAAGCACCTGTCATCTGGGGGTGGCCTCAGTGTTAGCATTTTCAATATTTATAAACTGAAACTTATAATCCCAAAGGCATGTACATGTGGAAAAATTACACATACATCTACAGTGGTACTTCTATTCTCCTTACAAAGAGCAGGGGTCACTGTCTCCCTCCCCCACTGCCAAATTGCAATCTCTTCCCAAGTGATGAGGTGCCAAAGGGAAGAAAGGCTGGCTGATGGAAAGACAAAAGCACAGAGTGTGGAAAAGCAGCATTTCTGGACTATAGCTTCCAGAATCCCTCCATAACCATGCTGGCTGGGGATTCTGTGTGTTGTCACTAAAGATAGTAAGTTGTCCAAGCTCTAGACAAAACATTACTTTCTTTCCTTTCTCATAAATAACAGTCCATACTGGATTACATGCAAACATTATATCCTCTCACTTTTTTTATAGCATGCACTAATTGTCTTAAATTACATTGCATTTTCTGTCTGCAAGTGGTAAATCAGAACCTTCCAAAGAGTAATATTGCCTATGTTCCCCACCTAGACTTTTATTTAAAGATGAATAAGCCTTTTTGAAGAAGTAGGTATAAGGGGAAAATGCATATTTCTGCTACAGTTATAATTACTCTGATTGAAAATAGAATGTAGGGCTTTTTCCCCCCAATAGGAAGTTATTCTTCAAGCATTTAACATAATATAGTGGCTGAAGGTATATAATACCCTTCTGCTTCACTAGGCATTTTATATAGGGACATTAAAATTGATTTCCTACATCTTGGCAGATGAAAAAAGTGTGTTACATGCCCTGTTGCCCAAAAGTGTGCAAGCATAGAGCAAAGGTTGCAGCGACAGGGGTTTCTATGGTATCTGGAGGCCTGAGTTACTGAACTGGAAAAGCAGAAAGACAAATTTATAGAGACATCTAATCAAGGCGTTGTGAAGTGAACGTACCTCATGACTGCTCGCTGAAATCCACTCTCTGAGAAGGTCACCTCATAATAGGAGAGAGAGGAACAAGAATGGCAAAGGGACAATCAGGATCAGATGGGTCCTGTGTTCTGGCAAATGTGAAGGTGGACAATAAACAACTGCCTCCTCTTCAAATGCAAAATATAAAGCTTGGTGAAGTGCTGAGAAAGGGTTGGAACTAAAAACAGATAAAAGATCACGACAGATAGATAGGATATGGGGAACATGATTAAAAACATCCGATTAACATCTAATAAATATTAGAGAGTAGGATGCTCAAATCTCAGACCTCCCTCCCCCATGGGCTTCAAGGCAAAGGGATGTATCTCAGGGTGAGAGCACTGTCTTGGGCTTTTCCTCCTCCTCCTTTTACTGTATGCTGCTGTCTCCCACTGGCTGCATGTTGCTTTGAAGAAGATGCTGTAGATTCTCCACGGGGTCTTCCTCACTACCTCTTCCTCCCTCCTCCCCTTTCCACAGTATCTCAAACCACTGCTGGTAGCTGTACGCAGCAGTAGGTAGCAATCAGCCTGGGAAATATGGAGCTGCTTCTATATTCTCTGCTTCAGGAATCCCTGAATATGGTATTACAGGAATGCTCCTTTGTGGCCTTTTCTGTTTTCTTGTGAACGCTCCCATTTCTATGCCCACATTTCTCACTATATACCTGAAATGGTTGAAGCCACGGTACAGTTTCCATTCTTTGTCTGAAGCACACACATGAGTTGCACCACTTTTGGCAAAAACGTAATGCAACTGTCTTTCTTTTTCAGTTCTGCTTACATATTTGATTCCTGTCTCTTTTAATTTGATTTCAAGCCTCACTTTTTCTCATGCTTTTTATTTTTCTCCTCCCCCCGTCACACTTCCTAACTAAATTTCTTCTCCTCCCCTTCTCCCTCTCTCTTCCATTTTCTCCAGTCCACAACTCTGGCCTACATTTATGTTCTTCCTGATCCCTTAGTCCTTCTCCTAGTCCTTTCCAACTGGCTGAACATCATCTCCTTCCTTTGTCAGTCCCTCTCCGTTTTCTCCCTCCCTACATCTCCTGAGTGCATTTATCTTCTACCTTCTGCTCTTGCTCTACTGGCTCTTTGTTGCCTTCTTTTTCTTTTCCCTTCTTAATTGTCCTTGCTATATTTGCTTTCTCCCTCCTTCCCCACCCTTTTCTTTATCTCTTTCATCTTTTTTCATCCAGTCTCTCCTAGCTACACTCATCATCTTGTTCATTCAGTCCATTTATTTAACACCCCAACATTCTCCCAGTACATCTTACAACATGGTTTGAAGCAAGGTACAGCTAAAATATAAGTTAAGCACATTAAAGAGATTTTTAAAAATGGCAATCATATAAAAACCAAGCACTGAAGTAAGAATTTTAAACATCTGAAAAGTCATGACAAGAACAGGGATATCACAACACTGTACATTAAAAGATCCTTTTACAGCAGTAAGTTAGTGGTTAACACTGTCTGAATAGAAATTCTTTGCCTGTCAGAGGAAGCAAAAATAAATAAATAATAAATGAATGAATGAATGAATGAATGAATGAAGGAGGGTCAGGCAAGCTGCATGTGGAAGGGAATCCAACAACCTGGGAGCAACCATTGAGAAGACCCTCACTAGAGTATATGCATAGAGAGAAAGACGGAACAGAGATTCACCTGCTGGTGCTTTATGTTCATCCAGGTCAATGCAGAATCTTACCCATAGTTTCTCAGAAAATAAGTATTAGATTCTTGGCATTTTAAAGTGGTAAATTCCATGAAAATACAGCTCACTTGGTCATTTTCATTGTTATTATCGACACCACCACCATAACTACCACCACCACCACCACCATTTCTCCATCCCCAAAATATTTGATAAATGCTAGCAGTATAATTATGCTTATGATCCACAACTTGATAGTTAGAAAATAAATGGTGAGGACTCTCTTTGGAAATACTTCTGACCTAGCAACCCTATAAAACACCTCAGGCAGCTGAATTTGGTATCAGGAGAGGGAAGCAAATGGTTATTTATCCACAGTGAAACCCTAACTCAAAAATTTTGGGTTTTAGGATTAGACAGAAGCCTCTTCGGCTGGTAGAAAGCCCAAATGTTATGCCAGCTGGTTGATCTCAGGGAGAGAAATCTGCCATTAGAATTGCTCTGCTGCTTGAGATCCACTAACAGAACAGCAAAACAAAACAAAATAAAAAGAAATGATAGAGAAGCAATGAGGCAAGAAAAGAGATGACTTATGATGGACACAAACCTCCTTCAGTGCACCAACACAGCCACAACCACTATGCCTGCAGAATGATAAGTTCTAAGTAACTAACTCCCTTTGCAACTGAGGTATTTACATTCAGTGCAGCTTACGATGACCTAATGTCAGTTGAGCTGGCCCTTGCCCATTTTGGCTAATTAGGACTGTGGTCTTAATTTCCTATTATTATATTTTTAGTAGAAGAGAAGCTTGTAAGATTTTCTGTCTCAGATGCCAAAATAACTTGGCTGGCTTTGAGTACTATGTATCTTGACTTGGATAGGTTGGGAGAGGCAGGCATCATTTTCTGTTCCACCTCAGTCAGCAGTATGTCTTTCTCCAGATCTGCCCACTGAATGAAAGCAATTGGTAAAGGAAAAAACAAAACCCACAACTTGTGGCTGTAATCGTTTTATTTCATTGGTCTCAATAGAAAGTTGACAGTAAGCACCTGGATGGCAGACAGAGCAGGCACAAAGGTAATCAGATCCTCCAAACTATGGTGAGATCTATTTTACTTCTATTCAAATCATAAAAATTATTCTAAATGTTCCTCTGCATAACATATAAATTATATATATATGAAAATTGCATGCAAATTTATTTTCTTTCATCCTTTTTATTCCTTTTCTTTTCTTTGGTGATCCATAAATATTCATCTTATTTGAAATCTACTTGTTCAAGATTTTTATATTGATACCTTGATCAATTAGTTTATTCCTGATAGAATTCACCACACTTCGTTGCTTTTTTCTATCGCAGAAGACTCCAGAAAGGAACTTGCATACTCAGTTAACATAATGCCCATAGAATATGTTAAGGAGGTGTTATAAACCATTATAAACCACTGTATTTGCAGATTAATAATTATAAACTAAATCAAATGTTTGAAATGTGAATAGCTTACTAGATCTCTTTGTTCCAAGCCTGATCAGCTCCTACATTACTTAAGATTAAATTATTTAGGATACACTGCAGCAATGGGTGTTTTATAATAAGGGACCCCCAATTTTGTCCAATTGCCATTTGTTCCAAAACATATAGAGAAACAAACGAGACTCATATTTGGCACTACCACTCATAACGTAACTATGTAGAGCTCTGGGTTCCTCCCCCCCCCCCAGCTAATTGTGGCAGTAGCAGATACAGGACTGATTTCAGAAACTGCTCTGGGTGTTTGCTATGTTATTTACCTACTGGACATTGTGGGAGGAAATAGGAACTTCCAGTAGAAGCCTGCACAACTGTATCTACTGTAATTTCCAGAGGGCTAGCTGTGTCAGGCAGTGAAAACAGCAAAGATTAACACATTTATTATCCCATAAACATCTAGCACTGGCCTTTGGGTCTCACTTTCTTTTTCCTCTACAGAGCAGGATCTATGTAGGTTTGCATTTTTTTTTATAAAAAAAGCAAGAGCTGCTTTGTGTGGTTGTAAGAGTATAACGTTGCGCATAGGGAAATGTTTAGTTTAAGTGTAAAGATGTTTTTTTAAAAATCTAAATATGTGCAAACTGGGTATTTCTGCAAAAAGGGGAAAATATTTAAATAAAAGTGTAAAATACAGTGAGGAGGAAATGAAACAACTTCTGGACTCAAGTGAGCTGAATGGCTGGACTAATCATAACAAAGCCAACAGGAAACAGGAAAGGTCTTAGGTTTTGTTTTCCTTTTTCACAAGCCTGATAGTACTGAGACAGCAAAAAGCAGAGTTGAAGAGAATCTGTGTGTATGTCCATATTGTCACTCTGAGAGAACTTTGTTGTCATTGCATCTTTGCAGTAAGACATCTATTGAATATATAAGCACTCTGCAGTTATTGCAGCTCCTCCCAGAATGTGACAAAAGATGCTGACATCCTTCTCTTATATTGTTCTCAGTTCCTAATCCATATGTTGAGGTTACACTTCATAAGATGTGAGGCTATTCACTATTCATTTCAGTAGCAAAAAATCATGATTTGTGCAGTTCTGACAGAGAACAATAACAATGAAGCTGTTAAGTAGAGATCATGGATGTGCCAGAAAAAAAAAAAATCACAGCATGACCACTTCCAACATTACAGTTTCCTTTTTATTAATCTCTGCATAGGGAATATTATATACAAAGGAAGTATCATATGAAGGCTTATAAGAGCTTCACATGGACTGAAAACTGGAGTTTGAGGAAATGTTAGTCTTTTCTGAGGCCATGACTCTACTGTTGTTAGGGGAAGGAACCCCAATTATCTTAAAGGATGTCCTTTCACACTGTTGATGCTGAGGAACCTTATGCCAAGTTTAAAGCTGTTTTTTTTAAACAATAAGGTTTCCAGTGCTAATAAATAATTGCCTTCCACTGTAAGTGACAAGTGGAATTGAAAGTGAAATTCCACACTCCTGAAGGTATTGACCTTTTTCTCTGTGCTCATATGCTGTGTTCTGTCCACACCAGTGGACACGACATACTACTAGGTGAGGATGGGAGAATTTCAGTCCACCTTGTTGACGGTTTATGGGGAAAGGGACCAAGCAAAGTTATTTTAAAGGATTGATTATTTATTTAACATTTAATCAAGGATGATTGCAGTCCTTGCTCAAAGGTGTTCCATAATGGGATCAGATGAAGCACAAACCCATTCTGCTGGCAGAAATGCTTCTGCTGGTTGATTGCAGAGATCTGCTGGCATGGCAGTCTGACAGCAGAACTGCTCTTTTGGCTCAGAGCTCTTCATAGAAGAACCAAAAAAAAAAAAAATGGTAGAGAAGAGGTGGGAGAGGGAAAAGCCAAGTTACACCAGTCTTAAGCTTTCTGTAGCCTAGGAATATAGCTAAATTTATGAGACAAAATTAGGCCAGAGTGAAGGAAATCTTAAAGAAGATTTCAAAATTCCTGGTAGGATAGAAATGCATAATCAGATGGCTTAGTGTTGACTTAGCTCATCCTTGGACATCTTCCCTCGTGAGAATTATACTCTAAGCATTGTAATGTGCCGCACTATCTGTAAGATGTTTATTATTGGACTGCAAGGGGAGATTGGAAGTCTTTGCTAAAATAATGATGATTGTAAAGGGTTTTCCTGCTTTAATTTTACTGTTAACATTATAGTGTATAGCACTATAACACTTTTCCATTCACTAACATTCTGAAAGAACTGGATGAGAAATGTAGTTTGAAAATATATGATTATGGAGAAAAAAATCACACTGCTAGAAAGGCAGTAACTAAAAATGTTCCCCTTGCCCTTATCTTTTAAAAATGCACACTATATATTTATTTATAGTACTATTAACATTTTTTTGATTAAGTATTGTTTTTCTCTAATATTATACGCACACACGCACATCACATACACACACAGTGTTGTTAACTTTTGTCAAGTTGACTTCAACTTATGGTGACTACAGATGGAATGACCAAGCCATTCTGTCATCAAACACCCTGTTCAGGTCTTGCAGACTCAGAGATGTATCTTCCTTGATTGAGTCTATCCATCTTTAATGCGTTCTTGCTCTTTTCCTGCTGTCTTCTACCTTACCAAGTATTATTGTCTTTTCTCGTGAGTAATATTTTCTCATGTTATGGCAAGAGTACAACAGCCTGAGTTTAGTCATCTTGGCTTTTAGGGAGAATTCAGGCTTGATAGCTGACTTGACACATAAACCCAATTCTTCGGAGGGTCAAAAAACCCCTCTTGATTATTTGGGCAAATCCTGGTTTTATAAGGAATACTTACACAAGAAAAACTCTCTTAGATCTGCCCTTATCAAGTATAGGAAGGCAAACAGGGCCTTATTGACATGCTCTCAACTAAAAAAGGAGTATAAGTCCCTTATATCCCATAAAAAGAGGCAATTTAACCATGATTCTTAGTCTCTATTGCTAAATGCATCCCTTTACAACAGCTCAAAATCATTCTGGGAGCATGTATCCTTTATGCTTCTGAGCTCAAGCCCCCGGATGTGATGTGTGTGGTGTGGGAAAACCACTTCAGAGAGATTTTTGCTGAGGCCACCGATTCTGCAATTATTTCTGATAAGACTACTGATAGACAGCTAGAAATGGCCCCACTCTGGGAACCTCTACCTATTGAAGTTGTTGAATTAATTTCCCAACTCAAAAATGGGAAATAGATGATATCCCAGCTGAACTTATTAAAACCAACAGTCACTGGTGGGCACCTTTCTTAGTGGCCTTATTTACACAGATAAACAACTCTGGAATGATCCCAAATGGCTGGAATCAACCAATTGTAGTTCCTATTTATAAAAAAGGGCAAGTTAAAGATTCTGTGACCAATAAGCTTGCTGTCCATAGTGTGCAAACTCTATACTCGCTTTTTTTCTTCCAAATTAACCCTCCTTCTAGAGCAGAATAATATTCTTTCTGGGGCTCAAGCAGCCTTTAGAGAAAACCATTCTATCAATGACCACTGTTTAGTATTAGCCCATCTTGCAGAAAAGTACTCAAGACCCATGTACAGCAAGCTCTTTGTAGCGTTTATGGATCTAAAGTCCGCATTTGATTCTGTCTGAAGGCATAAGTTATGGGATAAACTGGAGCCTTTGTTGACGGACAGCAGACTCCTTGCCCTAATAAAGGTACTTTATAATAACAGCCAACTAGATATGGTCCTCAGGGACATCTCTCTGAACCCATACCTATGTTGAAGGGGGTGAGACAGGGGTGTATCATCGCGCTAACTTTATTCAATCTATACCTGAATGACCTTGAGGCAGAACTGATGGATGAAAATGATCATCTGCCCAGATTAGGCAACAGGAAAATCTCAGTCCTCCTTTATGCAGATGACACAGTGATTCTTTCTAGATCTAGACTAGGACTCAAATGCCTCTTAGGAAAATAATCAAATTATTGCTCCAGGAATGAAGTTGAAATCAATGCTGCAAAGTCAAAAATTTTGGTCTTTGAACGCAAATACCATCATCTCTTGGAACAAGTTAAAAGCTTCAAATATCTTGGGCTCATATTCCATTCCTGGAGCCCACACATATCGTTAGTGTTGAGTGGTTCCTCAGGCTGTAAAACAGCTATTCTAAGGTTTTTCCACACAAAAGGGAATCAATTTGTTTCTTTCGCTATAAAGGTATTTAATGCAAAGATTACATCCAAATTGCTTTATAGAGTAGCCATCTGGATTGAAGCTATTAACTCTGAACTAGATAACTTTCAATCGAAATTCCTCAGGGAACTCCTCTATACTCCTAGATGTGTCCCCAACTCAGTTCTATTACTGGAAACAGGACAACGCCCTCTCTCTACAAGGGCCTGGATGCTAGCATTCAAATAATGGCTTAAAGTGTTTGTCTTTAAGTGTAGTAGTAGGCCACCTTCCATTGGATATGTCAGCAGGTGGTCTAAGTACATAGCCCAAAAACTGGTCACCATCGGCCTCTCTCCATCCTTGCTCCTTAACTTGGGTCATGAGACAGCACTAAAATCTATTAAACAAGGACTATGGGATATCGGTTTTTGCAGTCTTTGGGCAAATTCCATCTCATCCTGTTCACCCAGTGCTTTAAATATTCAGTATGTGGGATCCTTTTGTCAGGCTACTTATTTAAATAACTTGACTGTGCCAAACTATTGTATATTATTTACTAAGGCCAGAGGCAATGCTTTCCCCTCAGAATTACTTTTTGGCAGATTTGCTGGGTTGCCCACTTCCCTCAAGGCTTTGTCCTTGTGGGTCACAAGATGTCAATGTCATCAATGTTGCATATTTTGCTATCTTGTATTTTCTATAGTCAGAATTGCTATCATTTGATCTCCCCCTTATTGAGCTGTATGCTGGGCCATTCGGAAAAATTCTATGTAAAAATCTTGTTGGAGGACATATGTCTGAACGTAACCCTATCAGTTGCTAAATTTCTGTCATTAGCTATTAATATCAGAGAGAGAAGTATCAAAACTATGTCGGGATACTGGCAATGGACTTTAAGATCAATCCAGTTCTATTGTTTTAATGAGATGGAATTAATGAACACCTGTTTATATTTTACCTAATAATCCATATTGTCTATGATTTTAGTTTACTTTATGTATTTTTATACTATTTTATGCTATTTTATGCATTTATGTCCTATTTTATATCCTGTTTACCGTCTATCCTAGTTATATATTTATATATCCTATTTTTAGTTGGTGTATTTTTTCTATACTGTACCATTGGATAGTTCACTATGTTGGGTCTATGGATCATAAAATGAAGTTTGATTGATTGAATTCAAGCTCGATTTGATTTAGGACCCATTCATTTGTCTTTTTAGCAGACCAGGATATCTGTAGAACTCTTCTCCAGCACTGCATCTTGAATGAGTTGATTTTCTTCCTATCAGCTGGTGAGGTGTTCTAGTCTTAATTGACATTTTGGTTAAACAAATTAAAGAGTCTATAAAATAATGCATACTGTATTTATTATAGTGAATGTTTGCTGAGCTGTTATTGGTCTCCTGCCTGGTACCAGAGATTGGAAAATTTATTGAATTTCTTTTCTCCTGACTTCAATTTTTTTCTTCTTTTTTCTTTTCTTTCTTTTTTTCTCGCCTAAATCAAGATATTTCCATACTGGAGATAAAAAAATCTGCAGTTCTTCAAAAATCAGGTGAAAGAAAATTATCTGCCCTGGCTAAATGGGTATGAACTTTTTGTACCAGTGTACCATACAACTGTGATGATAAGCCTTCCAAAACTAGTCTGAATTAATTTTATCCCACTGCTTGTAATAAGAAAATGTTTTTGTAAAAAATAGAAAAAAGAAATCTACACTGCAAAGGGAGAAAACATGAAAAACCAGCTCTGTACTTCTGCCTTGAAAGCAAAAGCCCTATCACAGCTTTTAGATAGGACAGAAGATTCAGAATTTGAAGTTTCCAGCCTTTGGACATCTCCTTCATAAGATCATAACCATAAACTTGATGCATTAGAACGGGGTAGGGAAAGAGCAGGTCCCATAGCTGTCCTTCAGTAGCTCCCAATTTTTTTGCAAGATAACCCCATCTTCTAGAAGCATGGTTGATTTCCTGTTGTGAAAATGTCCTTGTTGCATGAAACACACACACACACACATACACGGTGAAATTTCCCCCATGCCCCATTTGAGAATCTACTACCTACCTATCTATCTATCTATCTATCTATCTATCTATCTATCTATCTATCTATCTATCTATCTATCTATCTATCTATCTATCTCAATAAAAAAATTAAAAAAAAATCTTTCAAGGGAGCATGGCATAACTCTTGGCAGTTGTCTGCTCCTACACTTGAATAGGTAAATTTGCACTGTGTGAACTGCATTGCATTTTCTGGCTCCCAATTAGAGGTCTATAGTTTTATGAGGTATAAAAATTCTTTCCAGGTGAGCATTTATGTATCCAAAGCCAGAAAACAGAAAACAGAATAGAAGTAAACTAAAATAGGATTACACAGAGTAAAATGAAACATGTACATCTTGTATTGTGGGATATTTCCTAACCCCAACTAATTCTAATATTTCTCCCCTCCCTGTGGGAAAAATATTGATTTCTCCTGGATTGGGCCAAACTTCTGAGACAACCAAAATATGTCACTTTTACTTTACTGCATTATGGTCCTCTGCATGAGATGTTTTTTGCCTCGATGCTTTATGCTAGCTTGGACAAAAAGGTACTGAAATGGTGAAACTCAGTAACTGTGCTACTTTTGTTATTGTTTGTAGGGGAAAATATGCATGTATGTGACTATTATTTAGCAACACTGTCCACTTTTGTGGACAGGTGGCAATGTCGTACAGTGACTCCATGGTGCACCTACCTCTCTGTATAATTTGCAAGACAAAAGTGCATCTGGTACTCTAAATGCTTTATTGCCAGACCAGGGGTTAATCATTTTGTAGACTATGGAATGGCTTATGTATGAGGAAGTAAATTTCCTCTTGTTTATTGCAATACAAGCCTTTAAATAGTTTAATGAAGCAGTTCTTAACCTATGGTCCACAAACCCCTGGCAGGCCATGATGTCCTCACAGGGGGTCCACAGCTGTCTTGGCTAATTGGTTTTATGAGGGGCAGACCAGTCCCCAGCTTCAGTATTGTTGCTACGTGGAAACAGGACTTCGGCCTGGAACAGAAAAGGCAGCATAGCCAGGTTTTGTGAGAGAGAATGAGGAGAGCACGGAAAGAGGCAGGCAAGAGGGCAAGGGAGCTCCCACAGTTTAGGAGAGCAATGGAATGAGGTTGTCCTACTCTTCAGCCCGGCATCGTCCCTGGACAGAACAGAAGAGCAGCAAGCAGGCTGCTTGCTGCTGATGGGCTTGGCAGAAGTACATAGAAATATGTACTGGGCTTCTGGAAAGGGGGAAACCCTTACCAGTGGGGTGGTACTCATAGTCAAGTGACAGTGAGTGAGTGAGTGAGTGAGTGAGTGAGTGAGTGAGTGATGGTGTGTGTTGGAAGGCAGGAATCACCCAAATAGCATGAGGCAGTGAGGGAGGCTTGGATGATGCAGAGGTGGAAGGGAGGGCTTCCCTTTCTCCTCGTTGGCAAGCCATCTTGAGCTGCCTCCCCCCACACACTGTGCTACTTTCTTCCTCTGGAGAAGAGAAGGAATTCTTGAGGATGTGGAGAATGCTTGCTATGCTTGGAGAGCCACTGAGGGTAGAGGAAGGGGGATGGCAGCAAGACTTGGGGCCTGCTTGGGGGAGGAAGAAAGTGAGAGTTTCTTGAAAAGAGTATGTGAAGGGTGGAGGGGGATGGCTTCCTGCGACCATTGGGGAAGGCTAGCAGAGTGTCACAGTGTGTGGGGAGGGGAAACACTGAGATTTCCTTGGGAGAAGAGGGCAGGTAGGGAGACCTTCTGCTGAAGGTAAAAGTTTTGGCTAGGAAAAGACAAGAAATGTATGTGTCCAGCTTAGAGACTGCTTTGCAAGGTTTTCTAGATGGTGGGCAGTGCAGGATCTGGTAGGCCAGGTCCAGGTGGAGTGGGCTTGGGGAAAGTGTTAAAATTAACAAGTGGTATTAGATCATAGTTCAGCATTCAGGTGTTGTTATGTACAGAATCCTTCCAATAAAAACATAACAGGAGTGTGTATATTTACTTATTTCTACCTTCTCTCCAAATCTGAAAATGCTTGATGTGCAATTTTAAATAAATATTTGAGATTCTTCAGGGTTTTAAATCTTGAGTGAAATCTTGAGGGTCCATGGCAAGAAAAGATTTAAATATTTAAAGGGGTCTGTGGTAAAGAAAAAGTTAAGAACTACTGGTTTAGTGGTATATGTAAACACACACACACACATACACACACCAAGTATTTTTTTAAAAAAATTAATTGTAATACATAAACCAAAGAAAGCACAACCATTTGCTACATTCTTAATCCTATAAAAGTGCTGTTACTGTATTCATTCCTACCTTTCATACTAAATGATTTACATGTATACATTTTACTGAAGGAATGTCCTTTTTATTATTAATAATTTAGAATAAAGAGCAAGTTTCATCTAATGTAGGTTAATTGCTTTTCTGAATACTGGGCAGTTGTAGACAGTAGAAGTCTGGAAACTGCATTACATTCATTTTATTTATACTGTCTCTGTGTTATATGCACTGTTCCATATTAAGGCCTATATCCCAAGCCTAACCATGTGCCAGAATGAGAGCGAGACAAGACACTATTGTTATCGCTGCTGCCATGCCGCTTTTGAAAGGACATTAGATATCATTTTGATATCAATAATTCAGCTCTCTTCCACCATCCTTCTCCACGTGTCTGCAAGGCCACCAGACAAGCTCGCAAGACAGGCACAGCCGATAATTGCCGTACTACTCCAAACAATACAAGCTGGCCAGAAATAGCTGTCCTGACGCTTCAGGAGACCTCAAAGGCATGTGCGCAATTATGTATGCACGCAACTCACAAAAGAACTCCCTGCCCCGAGCAGGCAGCTTGATTAGAAGCGTCCTCACCTGTCAAGCACTCTGCGTTTGCATACTGTCCAATCTATTGTCAATTCGGATTTAATTCAATCATGCTAAATTCTGACCTTTTGGAGGCTTTTGTCTCCAGCCCGAAACTCATTGTTTTTCCCAAATGCGGAATGGCCTGTGGTCACATTTTCCTCTTTAAAAACCCCTGATTCCGAGACTTTCCTTGGATCGCTTCCTATCTCCATCTTGCCTTGCCGCTGCTGTGCTGGGCAAGCTGTCCTCTCAGTCCCACGTTCTGAGACTACGCACCTTTGAACTTTCACAGTGATCTACCCGGGCTTCAGGACAGGTATAGTTCACCCCAAATCAACAATCCCTCTTAAAATTCCCTCTGTCCCACTCAAACCTTTATTTTCTCTAGTTCTCTGTGTGATTGTGTTGCATACACTGTTTGTCTGTATTTTAATAAAGATCGCAATTGTTCTTATAACCTGGTGTGCTTCTTGGCTTGGCCTGACCCCATAGACATTGGGTAAAAGATTCCGCTGCGTTGCCCTGCCTCTCGTATTGCTAGCTTGTGCTCTTGACTAATTTCCCCAACTTGTGTAATTGTGAGCGCATTTAGGAATCCCTCACAGGACCCCCAGTAAACAGGGTAACACTATATTAAATCATATTCATACTTGCATGTTTTTTCTTTTAAAATAGGAGTTGGGCAGTGGCATAGATGGAGGGTTAGTGGTGTTAACAGATAAATGTGATCCCTGTCAAAAGCCATCTACCTTTGAGGGTTAAGGTATTTCTTGAAAAAATAAAAGAAGTTTGGTTGCATTTCTTATATGCAAAGTTCTGCAGAAGGAAAGAGTATTTAATTATTGGCTTTGTCTTGTGGAGAAGCTGAGGAAGATTAAAATGAAACAGGAAGATTAGGACAAGCATTGAGTGTTGTATTTGTTGTTACTGCAGAGATATTAAACTAGAATAATAAGGCTGTCAAACAAATACCAATTACAACCTGAAATATTAAATGATATAGCTGCCAGACGTAGATTTATAAGACCTAGTAACACAGTAATAAAACCCAGTAATAAAAATACCTGGAATACCTGGAATAGGCAAGTTAAAATGAGACCCATGCTTTAATACAATGATCTGTGCGTGATTATGACCTGCTTCTTACCGAGGTAGTGTACTGTGTTGTATTTCAGGTGGGAATTCGTATTACTGAATGCTTCTCCATACATTCATCAAATCAATCAATCAATCAATCAATCAGTCTTTTTCGCATAGAGAAAATAACAGAAGTGTCAAGGAGAAAGCTTGGCAAGGGTTTCCTTCCTTCTTTCTTTTTTTTAAATAGAAAACCCTTTCATCACTTGAGCATCCTTCCCCGTCATATGAAACAGTACAACTTGGATGCATTTGCTACTTCAACAAGAACTAGGCCATGCATGTAGAAAACTGGCTTATCAAACTTATTAGACTTTCTTACAAGTAATTATCAGAAAAGATGGATACTATTTGTTTGTTTGTTTGTTTGGTTAATTAATTTTAGGAATTCTGACACTGCTCTGCAACAAAACTTTCCAGATCAGTTTCTGGAGTATAGACCAGTATCTATTTAAAAAACAGTATTGGAAACAGTTGAAATTTTTAGGAAAGGTTGGAAGAATTAGAAGTCTTCACGTGGTATGTAAGGACAACAATGTAGCTATTGGGCAAGTCTTCCTACTTGTGGGCACTGACTTAACACCCATACCCCAGCCTCCCCTCTCATGCAACTTTTATATATGTGTGTGTGTGTGTGAGAGAGAGTGTGTGTGAGAGAGAGAGAGAGAGAGAGGGAGAGAGGGAGAGGGAGAGGGAGAGAAGAATGGGTATTATTAGCATACAGAGAATGCTTCATCCCAGATTCAAAATGACTTTACTTAGTGCTTCATACAGATGTTACATGGTATAGAGGAGAAAACAGAGCTGTGCTGGAGCCCATAGCACAAACCAGCAACAATCTCTGGAAATGGCCTACTACAGGTAGGATCAGAACCAATATAAATCTGTGCCCTCAATCTCCAGAGTTATCCAGAAAGTTACCATAGATGATGAGTACAGATGGCCATCAAGAGGCCCAAGAGAATTAATGGAGTAACTTCCCTTGCCCATTTTCCAACACATCTTTCTTAGGGGCCCCAAGAAGATTTGTCTGCTAGAATCTATCCTGAAACTGGACTTAAATGGATTTAGATCACCACTATCATCCAGAAATATCCAATCTGATAATGGTCCCTTTCTTGTCTTTGGCCCTTTCCTCAACTTACCTTTTCTCGGCGCGGGGGTGTGGGGATTGCATGAGCAGCCTCTTGCGAGAGGCTCTCGCATCCCGCTGCTTCGCCTCTGCAGCCGCTGCCTGCTAGCGAGCAGGCAGCGTGAGGGCTCCTCCTCTTCCTTCCGCAGCACAGCTTGGGATTTTCCCAGGCTGTGCTGGGGCAGGATCCCTGTCCTGGGGCAGGGATTTTCCCAGGCTGTGCTGGGCTCCAGAGGCTCCGCATGCACAGTAAGTGCATGCAGGGCCCTGGAGCGATGCATGATCGCGCACCATTTTCGGCTAGAAGCCAAAAATGAAATAGTGTGCAATCGGCACCTGCAGGCCCCAGCAGCATTGCGCAATTGTGAGGACATCATGTGGACAGCTTCTTGCAATTGCACGACGCTCCAGAAGTCCTTTTGCATGACAAATGCCGTGTGAAAAGGGCCCTTAATTGTATTCACTAGCACCACTTATGTTCTAGCTATCTCTTATCTCAATTCATCATTCCAAACTCCTTGGTAAGCTAATGAAGTGATCAGATTCTACACTGTGTGAAAGGGCATTTACAGATTATTATGTTAAAGCCTGGGCTATTTCCATACCCACACACTGACTAGGATACTGGTAGAAATGTCTGCCATATTAACTGGAACTTCCCAGGGGTCCTCAGATATCTTTTAGATTTCTTCAACTGCCAGTGTGGACCATTCTGCATAGGGGAATAGCTGCTGTTACCACACCACAAAATAATCTAACCTTGACAATAGCTTATGTGCTGCCTCCATTAAGATAATCTGTTTTCAGACCCATCAAGAACATCAAGTCAGAAGAGCAAGACATGATACGTGTTGAAACAAGTGACATATTGGAATAGCCTCATGATTGTCATGGTAGTCTTAAAATCTTGAATTACCCATACAAACCATCTACAGCAGGGACAGTTTGTTGTTAATTGCTATCATGTTGACTTCAATTTATGGCAATACTCTCTGCTATTAACAGCCCTGTTAAGATCATACAAACTCAGGGCTATGGCTTCCTTGATTATGCTTGTCTACATCTAATGTGATCTTCCTGTTTTCCTACTGCTTTTACTTTGCCAAGTAAAAGATGCCATCAACATCTTTTCTAATGAATCATTCATCTCATGATACATTCAAAGTACAACAGCCTCAGTTTAGTCATTCTGGCTTCTAAAGAGAATTTAGGCTTATTTGCTCTAGAACCCATTGATTTATCTTTTTAGCATAGAACTTTCCTCCAGCACTACATTTCCAATGAGCTGATTTTCTTCCTGTCAGCTTTCATCACTGTCCAGTTTTCACAACCATACAGAGAAATCAGAAAAAACTATGACAATGCAACTCCCTTAAAGAAGCTTGTAGTATACAGAAGGAGGCACCACTAAACCACTTCTGAATGTTCTTTATCATGAAAACCCTGGATGAAACAATCCAAAATGAAGCATAGACAATTAGATCTCTTTCTCTCAAAAAGAAAAAAAAATGATCTGAGAGTCCATATCTGCTCCATCAATCAACTCAGATAGGCAGCCTGTTGGGCAATATGTTCAGTATATGAACATAACCCTCATTCTACCCTAACACAGAACAGCAAGTGCAAACGCTAGAACATGTAACTCAACCACTGCAGAATCTTAGGCCCGTTCCACGACTCACCTTTTTGTAGAGCTGGGGTGCGGGGATCGTGCGAGCAACCTCTAGCAAGAGGCTCTCATGTCCAAGTTCCTTCAGCTCCGCAGCTGCTGCCTGCTCGCGTGAGAGCCCCTCCTCTTCCTTCTGCAGTGCAGCCTGGGAGTTTTCCAGGCTGCGCTGGGGCAGGAAGCGCGAGCGCCATGGCTCTGGAGCTCCGCACGCACAGCAAGTGTGTGCGGGCCCTTAGAGTGATGCACGGTCGCACACCATTTCCGGCTCACAGCCAAAAATGAAAAAATGCACGATTGGTGCCTGCAAGACCCTGGAGCATCACGCGATTGTGAGTGCATCGTGCGGACCGCTCCTCGCAGTTGTGTGATGCTCGAGGGGCCCTTTCACATGGCAAATGCCATGCGAAAAGGGCCTTAGAGAGGAAACATTGGATGCCTCCAACAACCCATATCCTCAATTGTCTTTACTTACATGCATGCTGCACCAAGCATTCAGCTGAGAAAGATCAGCTTCTTCCATGTTGCTCTCCTTATTTTTAATGAACAGCTGGTTTGCTATGGAGCTTTTAATGTGCTATGATGTATTTTTTTATCTTTACCATGCTTTGAATTTGCTTTTAACAGTTTTAAATATCTTAATTTGACTGTCTGTTTAGTATTTTTAAACTTTTGTATTATATATTGTTTTAGCTATATTTTAACTTATATTGTAAGCTACCTTGGAAGAAAAGCAGACTAAATAATAAATAAAATAAAATAAATGTATAAAAAACAAGACTCACTTTGTATTAACTAACAGCAGCACCAGGGTTGGGGCAACATTGACAGTTTAAGATAATTTAAGTGTTTATAGCTGAAAGGAGAACTGGAATAACCTTTGAGTCTCTGACCTCCCTTCCTCTTGATTGGTCCACTGAAGCCCCCCTTGTGTATCAATTATTGAATGGAACCACTATAATTATAGTATCTCATCCTCTTTTCAGGGTGAGCTAAAGGCCCATGCATTCTCAGCTGAGTCAGCTTTCTGTAGCACTAAGAAGAACCATGTACATTGTCTGAAAAAACTTAAGTAAATGTGATGCTAGAAAAGTGTCTTGAGAATGATGTTAGTATCACTTATGAAAGGAGACGATAGACAGCAGTGCTTAATTAAAAATTTCAGCAAAGATTGACTTCAAAATATGAAGACACCCACAATAAATAGGGAAACGTGAGTAGCTCGAACTTCTTGCTTACTACTGGAATTGCTTGCTGTTTGAGGATGCATTCCATTTGGCACTCATCAAACCTTACTTCTGGAATCAATTCCACTGCTTGGAACATGTGCAGCAAAAATTGGAGATCGATAGATAGATAGATAGAGAGAGAGAGAGAGAGAGAGAGAGAGAGATTTGAGGATGTGTAGATTGCCACACCCAGCCTTAAGGGCACAAATGTATGCACGTTAATGGTATTCAGGATAGTTATGGGCACAAAGACTGGCATCTTGTTAGGGATATACACAGGTCTAAATTGGGCTAAGGAGTGGAGTGATTTTTCTTCCCCAAAAGGAGCAACAGTTGTGTCTAGCTGATGATTTCACCTAAACATCAGGAAGAACAGGAAGAAGTAGTTTTACTTTCGCATTTCTTTGCCCATTCCCAATTAATCTATGTGTTCTGCTTTTCTGTTTTCTAATGTACCAATGTACCAACAAGTTTGATGTATCTGAAAAAACATGCATAGGTTGGAATGACAAAAGTCTCCATTACTCTCACTCAAGCTTTTTGGTTTAAAAATTAAGTATTGGCTGAAAGATGGCTAAAATGTAGGTAAACACAAGGTCAGATATGAATTCTCTGCTAGAATTTCCAAAGGAATCCTGTTATCTATGGTGATATTGGATATCCACAGTACCTAGAAAAGCATATCCTTTTGTCACAGTTAATTTCTTAGTGCACCCACTGCCTGATCTCCAAAGCTTTTAAACAAAAGTAGGCCTATTCAACAAGGAGTAAACTGAGAACTGTGTTGCTGTCGATTTGTTTTGACTTCCTGGTTAAAGAATAGACCAGACTAGACTGGCTGGATTTGGAGGCAGGGAGGCAGCGAAGATTATCAAAATAATGACGAATTCTAATTAGCCATGCCAAAGACAGTTGCACAATCCAATGTAAGTGAATATTGAAAGCTCTCAATATCCTTCTTGGGTTAGAGTTTTAAGATGACAGAGCTGGCAAAACAGTTTTAGGGTATCTCTCTGACTACAAATGGCTAAATAATTTCACATTTAGTGCTGCCAAAGAAATACACAGGCAAATTTGGGCTTGTTTATTTGACGGGGCAATACAATAAATTGGACTTAAAGTGATAATATGGTATTATTGCTAAATATCTGTTGAGATTAATGAAATTTTTCATCTCCAACTTTCTAGCACTGCAGGGAATGAGATGTTGAACATCATTCACCTCTAGATTTCTGACATTTGTTATATTTGCATTCTCATAGTTCCTTTGCCTGCTCCTTTCTTTGGATGCCTAAACTGTATTTCTAAATGCTCAGCTGAAGCTTTAAATTATTGCAATGCTAGAAACTGTGGGACTGAAAGAAAATTTCATGAGTGGGGACAATTCTTACTCGGGAGGAAATGCTGTCACTCCTGCTATTAGAAACAATCTGAATACACTCTCCCCCACTGCTGCCGTCCTATGTGGGATTTGATGCTACTGCTACTTCTGAATGTTAATGCAGATCATTTTACTTTTTGATGTTTTAATGGTTTTTATTTTTTAGCCGATTAACCAGCATTGATGCATGATTTATCCTTGTCATTGCAAGGATTTATTTGGTAATGATTAGACAGACTTAAATACATTCATACACACACATATGTTGAATGGGCATTGCTGCTGTAAATTTTCCTACGATGAACAATAATTTGAAAAGCAAGAAACAGTAATGCAATGGTGGTCACACAAGTTAATTGACACCCACTTTACAAGTGAAGATGAACTGTGTGTAGGGATAGATGAGGTCATCTAACTCCAATCTGTATCAATTTTATATATATTCAGTCAGAGTTTCTTCTTTCCCATTTTCGCAGCAGTAGGCAATTTAAGTATACATGTGCATGCATGCAACCAATGTGCATTTATCCCCATACAAAACTTTCCCTTGACATACAGATTTGTATGCTAAATTAATCTACTTTTGTTTGTTTGTTTTTTGTTGTTGCATTTTTCAGGTCGAGAACTGCCTTGCAAAACTATGAGAGGTGTGGAGCATAGCTATGATCTACACTTTATTTGAGGAAGTGCAAATTAGGTTGATTCACTTAAAAATGCGGCTCCCTTTCTCCTAGTCTTCCAGTTCATGCATTAAAAAAAAAAAATCTGGAGCATTCAGTCAGCTGTGACAGCCAGCAACAGGCATTCTTTCATCCCAGGAGTCTAAGGCCATTTTCACACTACACTGTTATAGTGCTATTATTTCACTTTCAACGTCCTGTGAATTCTGAGGTTTGTAGTTTACTGAGGCTGAAGAGCTTTCTGGCTCAGAATTCTAAATACCCCTCCCTAAACTGCAAACTCCTAAGTGTTCACCTGGGATGTTTGACCCTAAAGGCAGCCCTCCATAGAATTTACTGGAAGTCATGGAGAACTGACTCATCTTCCTTTTGAAAGCCACACCCTGAGTCCTGCTCATCATTCAAGTTATATAGTGATGACATGTTGTGAACTGGCTTTTATATACAGCAAGAGTATCATTATTCTTTTACAGAGCACTATCCAAGAGCAAGGTGCATTACAATCCTTGGGGTTTTTTCCTTTGTTGTCATAACAACCCTGTATTATAGTTCGTAACTATTCTCACTTTACAGACAGGAAATCAGGAGACTGTCAGATGACAGCTTGCCCAAAATGTCTCAGTCACTCTGTGCTTGATGAGAATTTGAAATTAGTCTCAAAGACAGATGTGCAATGTTTTGTCAACTGAAATTTGTCTGGGAAAATTGGTGGCCACCAAAGTGGAACATAAGAATATTTGAAGAGCCATGTTGGATCAGATCAAAGATCTACCAGTCCACCATTCTGTTTGCACAATGGCCAACCAGACATCAATGGCAAGTCCACAAGGAAGTAATGAGTGCAGTAGTACCCTTCCATTCATGTTCTCTCGCAACTGGAATTATAGACATTCTTCATAGGAGTGCAAGTTCTACCAGGTGACCCAATTGTGTGAGAGCATATGGTTGTAACTATGCCATTGCTATGTAAACCCTCACTTTTGAGTGTAGCAGGGGTTGCAGTAGCACATTTGCAATCACATTCCCTCACACAGTTGAAATGGAATGGTTAACATCCCACATTAAACAAGTGCTGAGGCATTTGTGCAAAGCACATTATTTATATACCTGATTCTCACTGAAGTGGGTTTCTGGGGAGTATGCTATCTAGTGCTCTGAAAAGTTACTTTTTGGACTACAACTCCCAGAATCTTCATACTAAAGGATTCTGGAGGCAAAAGTCCAAAAGTAAGTTTTTAAAGGCTGTGTGTATGCCACTTCTGCAGGTGGAGATTCTATGACTGAATGCTCATTCTCACATTATGGACATACCAGTGCTACTTTCCCCCTTTCACCTGATTTGCTATGTAAATAAAGACGGAAGCGGGGATCATTTGTGCCTCCCGACAGTAAAACATACAGTCATGTGAGTGGCCACCTGCAGTCTGAAGTGGTTTACCACCTCAGCAAGAAGGAGGTCTCTGTGGGGAGCTGCTTTGCACAAATGCTTTGCTGCACTGAGCTCTACTCACAGTGTTTCAAACAACCACCCACTCAGCAGCAAACATAATTTAAATGAGTCTCAGTTGCTAACCAAAATAATAGATCACAATTTCAGATTGGAAGCTCACATTCAGTTGCCTTCCTTCCATCCTGAAGTAACCCCTGAAGGACAGACAATAATGCCCCTTCTCATAGCAGTTGTTCACCAACAGCGACTCCTCTTTTATGACTATATACCTGCTTCATTTATACAGCGATGCCTGTGGTGTCTCTTTATTCATTTAATATGCTCCTACTATGCATTCATCCTAATAATGTTCACTTACTAGTCAACTACCTTACTCACATTTCAATTCATCTTTCTTTCTTTCTTTCTTTCTTTCTTTCTTTCTTTCTTTCTTTCTTTCCTTCTTTCAACTTTCTTCCTCTTTGAATTTTCTTTCTATTTATGTATAAGCAAATTGAAGGTTGAAACCGGTTAAAAGGACATCATCTAACTGTAAATTATAATACAGACAAGCCCTTAGGGTTATGAACTTGAGTCTTTCACCTTCATTTTATTGTTTCTGCAAAACTGGTTGCCACTTTCCAGATTAGTCTGGTTTTAAAGCTGGGAGCCACATTCACATTCTGCACGCGGATGCTTTCCTTGCAAGTGTTTTCACAAAATAATTACTATTCCACTTACAGAGATGACATGGAGGCACAGCTCCTTCTCGTTCCTTGGATAATGGTGTAAGATATGATCAATACTATGAATCTGATTCATTATTTGGGGACTATGTAAAGCATCAGTCAGTTTCAAACTGGAATGACTTGCTGGGTTATTTGTAATATCCTAATTGCATATAAATTAAATGATGGCAAAGGATATGGGCATCATGTTATAAATATATTGTGGTATGAAAAATCAGCATCCACATGTTGGGTCATGCATTTAGCACACAAAAGTACCTTTTTTAATCAATGGAATGCTAGTGGTGAGGTCCAGTTTGACGCTGTACTCAGAATTCCCTGCCAGAGAGCTCTAGACTACTCCCCTGAACTGGGCACTACAGAATTCTAGCAGAGAATTCAGATCTCATCAAACTTCAGATCCCAGGATATCACTGGATGGACCCAGGACAATTAAATTTGCCTGGAACTGCTGTAATAGTGTAGTTCAAATGTACTCTAAATTAGTCCTTAGCAGCACAATCTTATCTCTACTCTGAAGGAAATCCAATGAGTTCAGTCAGGCTTACTCTGAGGTAAATAAATATAGGATTTCAGCCTGAAACTAACAAAAAGTCATCATCAGTGTGATAGCATCGTTCAGACAGAAGAATTTTTTTTTAAAAAAAATGCATTTAAGTGTCTTTATAAACCTATAAATAACAGAAGCCTAGCATTTCTTTAGCAATTATGATATGAGAAGTATCTTAGCAAGGCAGGGATCTGCTACAATTTACATTTTTCAGTTTATCTAATCCATCTCCCTATAGTTCAGTCTCTGAAATCATGCTTCACTTCCTGACATATTACTACACTGGTCTCAAAGTGACACTGGTGCACTTGAAAATGTTGTCTTCAGATGCTTGAAAACGTTTAGAAGTTAATAGGCAGCTGTATATAGTTTTCCCATTTAGACAAGAATGTTAATGATTTAACTAAAAAAGAAGGAGCAATAGAACAGCATTGTGAAGGGAGATATTCAACAACCTGTGAGCAAAACACAGCATTGCTAAACCCAAGGGAAACTGCTGACTTAATTGTCCAGACTTCAAAGAGGAGTGGCACTGAAAAACAGAGTGCCAAATATGAACTTATCTCACTGAGGAGACTTTTGTGTAATCTGTTAGTCCAGGGATTGTGCCAATCAGCATGCTACTCTTAATCAGGGCTATAATCTTATCCCTCCCTTTCTGATACTTTACAGTCCTTTGATTCACCTTTGTTAAAAGACAGCTTCAAAATATATCCTCCCTTCACAAACAGCTTTACAAGGGAGAACGCTTCAGATCTGGTAACATTTCAGAGAACTGGCATTTACATAAGAAAATTAATAGAAGAAACATGAATGTAGGGCATTAGCTGTGAAGCAATACAGCCTTTTGCTCATAAAGTCTTGGTAGGAGGCTCAGAAAGCCAGTGATTTTTATCACATCTCACTGATAACTTGTTGAAGTATGCTTTCATGGATCCAAGGCCATTTCCACACTACTTATAGTGCTATTCTTCCAATTTCAACATCCTATGAATGTTGCAGTTTAGGGAGGAGCATTTAGAATTCTCAGCCAGAGAGCTCTTTGGCCTCAGTAAACTATAAATCCCAGGATTCCACAGGATTTGAAAGTGGAATAATAGCACCATAACAGTGTAGTGTGAAAATGGTCTTAATTTTCCCTTGTATTCTCATGGGTCTCCCCTCCTCCCAATGAAATAAGGAGTCAATCATCTCTGTAGTGAAGGTTCTTTGTACAACATTTCAGCAAGCATCTTTCATTGCTTTTGAATGATAGGCAAGATTCATAAGCATCAATTTCTTGTATGCAGTGAGGAGGAGACTGAATAATTGTTGAATTCCCCTGTAGATATACAAAACTAGCATTACAGAGATAGTTCTTCTTTTGTTCCTGGCAAAAAAGCCCTGAATCTACAGAGGGGTTTACAGCATCCCCTCAAACAGTCTGAAATAGCATGTTCCAGTAGGGCATTATGTAGTGAAGCTGGTTATACCTACCTTTATCTCTGTCGATTCAACATGAAATCTATATATATATATATATATATATATATATGTGTGTGTGTGTGTGTGTCCCAATATTTCAGTGGCAGCCCTTCATTGTTCTTCGTGAACACCCCAGTCTTTCTTCTTTCTTGGACAATAGAGATGCATGTACCACATACCCTGTCCTGTCCTTCCTAAACTGGTCTGTGGCCCTCTGTTGTGGTAGAGGACTGCCGGTCCAGTCTATTTATGTTACTAGAATGAAAGTGTACATGACGCCTTATCTTTTTCCTCAGTAATGTTTTGGGCCAGCTCCGCATGGTTTACTTGATTACCACCAATCCTTTTAGTATTTGGCTCCATAAAAACTGCAGATATAATTTAAACTGACCTTTGTATGGGAGCTGTTTTGTGAAAAGTTGGGCTAAACAATCAGACAAGTTGGATGTTATGTTTTTAGCAAGGTTGAAAAAGATTTCAGCTTCATATAAATACATGGAGAGAGGTGTGTTTTTTGTAACATTACAGTTGCCATTTCTATGGCATGAGCTGGAAAAAAGACAGGCTCTTATGCTTACATGAACAGAAAGTGATGAGATAGTTTTCACAACCCATTTTGAACATGTCCAGACCCTTCTACCACCTGAGTCTGAGATGAATCACGTGTATCTGAATCTTATGCATAAAATATGATTTTGCATGTCACTGCAAATGTCAGCTTCTTCATGCCTTTTTGGGTTTGAATGGGGGATGATTTAGATTATCCATTTGTCTCATTCATGTTTCTTTCAAGATAGTTTGACTTTTAAAAAGACATACGTACACAGAAAGAAGCTGGCTGTATATATACCAATCATTTGAACCAAGGCACAAATGGCATATTTAGGGTAGAAGAAATAGGCCTAAATCCTAAAATAGTCCTCAATCCTATTTTAGGCCTTTTCCGCACTTTGATTTAGCGATGGGGCAGAGCGTCCCCCGGCGAGGACATTTGCACTTAGGGGTGGACTGGGTCTGGACTACTTTATGTATGTCCAGACTTCAGCCCGCTCCAGAACGACCAGAACTGGTGGTTCGCCGTGCTATTGAAAGACCACTTAAAAGAGGTCTTTCAATAGCACAGTGCACCCCACTCCATCGCTGCGCTAATGTATAGATTTGCAGGCTTGCACCAGCGCGAGGCTGCAGATCTTCCAGGGGCGGGCTTTAGGCTGGCGAGCTTCTCCGGTTGGTGGAGAGCCTCCACCAACCGGAAAGCGCCATTTTCATCTCCAGATGAAAATGTAGCATGGCCACGCACTGCTCTGGATCAGCCTGGATCAGTGGAGGGAGCGCGCCAGCCCGGTAAGTATCAGAATGCCCCGTTTTCCCCCCAAAGCGCGAAAAAACCCTTAGTGTTGAACCCACTGAATCCATCAGATTTGTCTGTGTGCTTGACATCTCCATTTAACAACTGATTGAATGAGTTTGCTCTAGTTGGGAGTAACCAAAAGGATGCTAGCCCATGTATAATAAACAATGCAGATGAATTCCAGAAATTCAGATGCAAATTCAATATCATAAAGTTTGATTGGTCCCAGTGGATTTCCACAATGAGTCATTTTTTTGTTAAAATATATTAAATCTACCAAATTCAAATAAGTTGTTTACATTGCATGGATATATTTATAATGTTAGTTACATTTTGATGCTTAAATTCTTGTGCAATTGTATGGCCTGTGTAGTGGAATAAATATTTTCAATGGCTAGGATCTTGCATTGTCAATATAACTGTGACAACAGAGCTCTGTCATTGTGGTTACATCTGATGATGCACCCCCCTCAAACCTATCTTTGAAGCCTGGCAGCAACCTGACCAAAGCATCTCCAAGATGCTGGAGAATGGTGAGTGGGAAGGCGTGTCTGCAGTGCTTTCCCAGCCTCAGGGCAAGAACAGTCCCTGTGAGTTCTGCCACAACTGCTTGTTCCAAGGCACCCCATGATCAGGAGAGTGCTGCAGATGTCACTTTCCAGTGCCCTAGTCTCCAGAATTTCAGAATTGCTTTGGTTGGCATGCTGCAAGGCTGCAAAGATAGGTTTTTGGAGTCACACTTGCTCATTAACTAAACAATAAATTTGAATCTCCAGCAGTTATGAGATCATTAAGTCCACCTTACAGTCTCATAACTACTGAACGCCATTCTAGCCAATAATAACAAATAAATGTAAGATATCATAGGAAAAAAGGAACAACTTATTTTGCTGTCATTTTGGATTGCTACATCAGAATGCATGAAAACAGAACACGACATCACAACGCTTATTGCAAGCAAACCATACAGCCCATAAGTGGATTAACAGCCTTAGTAGCCGTAAAGACACTGGCTGCTGTGCGGAACAGTTGTTGAAGTTGAAGTTGTTGAAGAGAGATAGTAGCTGCTATAAAAAGTGTCAGATTGACTGAGAGAGGACCCAGGAGCAAATATCTGCCAATACATGAGAAACAATAATTTTTAAAAACCTTCCAAACAAAACAGACTGACAATTCATAAAAATGTAAGACGGTTCCTTTGTGCCTCCCCTTTTTTTAGCCATAGGAAAAAGTCTCTGTGTGTCTTACCTCAGCACTTAGAAACTCTTTCATCTTGTAGCATTAGAAAAGCCCAGATGGCTCACTGAAATAATGCTGCACCGTCTCACCTAAATGGAGCTGCTTCGTATGACTCAACATCAGACATCACATGTAAGGGGGAAATCCCTAGGGTTGGTGGAATCATAATTAGTGTTATTCAAATATCCTACACATTATGTGACATGAATACTAGTGAAATAGCCTCTGGTATGCAGTGTCATGAATGAGTGGAAATGAAACAGAGATAAGTTGCTGGACCAGTACAATGGTTGATGAAGCCAGTAATGGTTTCATTATGAAATCGCCTTTGTTTTTAGCATATTGTTCATGCTGTCAGTTTTGTTTTGCCAACAAAAGAGCACACTTTATGCTTCATTATTGTTGCTCTTAATGCAATGATGTGAACCATTAGTGTCTCATTTACCAAAATTCCAATCAGTTGCTTATGAGAATATGCAAAGAACACCATGCCATGGTGTTGGCATGGTTTAATATGGATCTTTCCTATTCTAATTCCCATTCTGAATATTCTAAAACTCAAACATTAATATAAACAAAAGCGCATTATCTAAATTGCTAGTGGGACATGGATTTTTGTTTAGTAAGAAATGCTACTGACAAAGCTGTGTGGATTTCCTGCCCACTCATGTGTGCAACATGCAGATACAAAAGTTTGACATTTAATGCAATGTTCAAAATAAAATAAATAATATTTGGCATTCTGAGGCTCTGTCATAAAGCTAGTCAGAATGCACAAGTAGAAGTTAGAAGTCAATTCTGGATAATGAATGCTATACTGCTTCACATGAGACATCAAATGGATAGCATGACTAACATCTGAACTGCAGCTGAATCAACAGTCAAGAAGTGAAAGGCTGAGTCTCTAATTATCATTCCATTAAGAGATCCACATGTGCTAAAATTGCTGTGGTTCTCCAGGATGGCTGCCAAAGGAAAGGGAGGATAATTGTAAAACTTCTCCGGCAGGTATGTTGGAAGAATGAGGTGGCAACTTCTCCTCCCAGCAGGTATAATATTTGGCCTAGGTAATTAGTAGATGCAGTTGCTGGATTAGTTTAAAATTTTGGTTCATAGAAATGCTTGGCATTTCTTCCTCTGTGTGATCATGCAGTCTGGTATGGAAATGGGATTTTGAAGCAGCTGATCTTTCAATCAAGCTGCCATTCCTTTAGTGCATTCTGAGATCTTACTGTTGTGTGGAACAACTGTTAGGAGTGTCTTCATGTCTGAACAAACCCACAGCTAGCTTGAAGAACTACATTTCTCTGTACCTTACCATATGTATATATATTCTAAAGTCATCACAGTCTGACAAGTTTCCCTGATCAGAAGTATTTGTCCCACACATGGAGACCATACTGTCCCTCATTCCAGTGCAAAGATTTCACAATACAAATACCATCTTTTGTTTGACACCCACCCGCATAATTCCCAGCCTTACATAATCATTTCTCTTGGTCATACTGACTTTCTAATGTGCCTTCTGTCCAACATGGGTGTCTTAAAAACTTAGTATGAGCATGAGATAGATCTTTTCTATCTAAATAGCTCCATAGCATGTCCACTGATAGGGAAGACACCTGGTAAAGGGTTAGGTTATTCTACACAAGGGGAAAGAAATGAAGTGTGGTCTGATTTGGTAGCAGTTGTGATTGATGGCTTCCATGTCAGTGAAGCAGTGAATCCACTCCAGGGTTTAGTTCAAATTTTAAAGGAGCAGAACTATCCAATGTGCTGACCCCAGCCTTAAAATACATGGGAACCACTTGCTGTGACTGCCGTGTAGCAACATAACCGTATGGTACAATACAAATTGCTTACTGCCGTCTTCTCTCTGGTCTCACATGCTCTCAGCTTCACTGCTCACATCTATTCAGCATTCTGGTGCCAAAATTATTTGTTTCTCTCACTGTTCTGACTCTGTGACTCCTTAAACCCCTTTATTGACTTCCTGTACCCTTCCAGTTTCTGTCCACATTTCTTTTCCTGAGCATCAGGGCTTTTCTTGTTGTTTGCCCCCTGTATTTCTTTGTGTTTATATTCCGGCACCTCCTTTCCATAACCCTCACTTGTCCAAGTCCAAAGGATCTCGTCTCTGAAAAAAAAACCTGATTTCTTTTTGCTACTGGTTATTCCTGGAACTGCTTCCCAGAAAGTCTTTGTGCAACCATTTGCCTAATTTCTGTTAGATTCTTCCTTAAAACTCATCTTTTCTGAAATATCTTTGGTTTCCTCACCATCTCTGTATTTTATTGCAGGGACAGGCAAAGTGTGGTCTTGTAGATGTTAGACCTCAGTTCCCAAAATTTCTTACCATTGCCTATGCTGGCTAGGGATTCTGGAAGCTGCAATCCAAAAACTTCTGAAGGATTGGGACTCTGTATATATCATCTTTATTTTAATTAGGCCAAAGCACTTGTAAACAAAATAACCACTTATTCTTGTGTTGCATACCCATGCCTCATTTACTGTTTCATTTATATTGTATTTATACTGCATTTCATTTATACTTCATTTATACTGGCATAGTAAGGACCAGTCTCTTCTTGGTAAAGCACCCAATAGATACATATATACACATAGTTATTGTTGTTATGCATTTCAAGCCAACTCTAACTTATGGTACCCCTCACATAGGGTTTTCTGGTAAGATTTATTCAGAGGGCTTTGCCTTTGCTTTCCTCAAAGGCTAAGGGAGTGTAACTTGCCCAAGGTCATCTGGTGGGTTTCTGTGGTTGACCTGGTATTCAAATACTGGTCTCTTCAGAGGCATAGTTCAACACTCAAACCACTATACTGAGATGGCTCTGGCGTACGTATATACATACATACATATCCTGGTCAGTCCCTTTCCTATAGAAAAAAAAGTGAAAAGGATTGGAGTGGATGAAGGAAAGAAGGACCTTCATCAGATACACTTGATAATGGGTTCCTGATTCTCCTACTATATAAAAGTCAAAGCTTGTATGTTTGTTTGTCTGTGTCAGGTGAAGACCTCATATAATTGACTGCCTGAGAAGATTCTATGGAATCCTGGGGTTTGCAGTTTAGGGAGGGGCCTCTAGATTTCTCAGTCAGAGAATAGGTTAGTTGCTATGGAGATGGGGCCTAGAAGGAAGGAGGAGGGCAGTGTATTCCCTCAGGAACCCAACCTCTTTCTGTTAATAACTCTGAATACAGATTGGAATGGGGAATATGGGGAAAAGTTACAGATACTGGACAATGCAGTTTGGGGAATAGAGATACAGGATCCCAAATCTTTCTAGCAGGTATTACCTATGAGAAAATAAAATCCTGGGCAATGCTGGGTATATATGCTAGCGTTTCATATAAATCACAATGCTAGAGTGGGTGTTTTGGACATAGAATAACTTCTGTAGATCAGGCTGTCTCTGCCCAGATTAATAGCCAGCCAAAGGACCTCTTTATCATATTCTGATATCTTCTTCCTTACCAGTTTTTGGAGATGGGAGGGATTAAAGAGGAGCAGAGAAGACTGTTGAGATTGTGGCTAGTAAATGAAGTATACTTCAAATTGCCTTTTGAACCCATGAAATTTCATAGGGTTTTCTGAGGCAAAGAATACTCAGAGATGGTTTGTCATTGCCTTCTTCTGAATATAGTATAGAGACCAGATCCTAGGGATCAGTGGGAAAAAGAATGGTAGCCAAATATCAACAATTTTCACTGTTTTTAATCTTCTCCTTTTTGAATCACAGAAATAAAGGTAAAACATTCACTTCGAGGGATAAAATTTGTATGTGTGTTCTAAAGGGGAGGGGGATTTGGGGGACAATTAAGGTAGAATTTAATTGTCTTTTTGGCCTGTTGTTCTGATGCATAGGTTAGGGTAAATAGTGGTAGACCTCTAAGAGATCCCTAACCATGATAGTCCTTCAGTTCTGAGTCTTCACAGTAGTGAATGCTGTCTTATTTCCCCCTTGGAAATCAATAGCAGCCATTCCCTTGCATGGAAAAAAAGGTAACTGCAGTTCATCATCCTTTTGTTGTGCCCTTTGCTGTTAGTATATATTGAGACGAGTGAGGAACAAACTTGCTCTCAGGGAACTCTAATGCAAAGCTGTCAGTGCTGCATTTTGTTAAAGAGTCTTTCTTACGGCTTGAAAGTGGTCAGAATGAAGACTATTTGGAAAAGATATTCCCTTGGTTGTGGGGAAATATATTTTAAGAAGTGCTTTTACTCTGTTCTTCTAATCATTCACTGATTAAATACTTCAGTCCAAAAACTATGAGTCTCTCCTTTAGGCAGAGTGTTTCAAAATGTCTGCCAGACTGCTCATGACTCTCTAACTTCCTCATAGCATTCCAACTTGCCTTGGGGTGTAAAAGCTCTCAGTCTTTGAACTGTTCTTTTGTTCCTACTGCTGAAAAGAATTGGCCATACATTCATATTCCTAACCATTTTGAAATCAAAAGAAGCCCTGTTTCGTTTGGAGCCATTAGGAATCATGCAGGACTGGGGCAGCGGGTAGGATAGTTCCCATTCAAGCTTAGTATTAAGTTGGGTCATGTTTATCTGGATGCCAACCAATGTTGCACAACAACTCAGATCCGTAATACAGCCAGCCCTTCACGTTTGCGGATTTGGCATTCACGAATTTATTTGTGAGTTTCTCCACCCCCTGCCCCCACCCCCTCAGGTACTTCCTTTTTGAGGGAACATTCCTTCTTGGTGGCTCCAATCAGACTGTGTAGCTCTTTAAAGTCCTGCCTCCAGTCTTCCTCCTCCTCCATCAACCACTGCCTGGCCAGCCAAGAACAGCTCAAAGCCTGATTTCTCAGCACCACAAGCCCTCACCCAAGGAAGGAGATGGGCAAGAGAGTAAGTACAGGACCACCATGCCAACTATCTTCTTTTTCTGACCTGGTTTAGACCCTGGGTGCCCATTATCCCCACCTATGCCTTATCCCCCTCCTACAGACTTACACATTTTTATATTAGCAAATTTTTCACTTTTGTGAGGTTTCTGTGCCCCTAACTCTAGCAAATGTGGAGGGCCAAGTGTATAGGGAAAAATTTGGCCTCATGCTTGCTCTGTTCACTACAACCAGGCAGGATTATTCATGGTACCACTGGAACAAACATTCCAGGGTCATTAGTGGTCAGGGCCCCCATGCCCTTGCTGATTCTGCATCCCCCCCCAATTCTTGGAGAACTGTTATTTGAGGGAGCTACGGATCTCTTCTGCTTTCCTCATCAAGGGTTGGTAGTATTTTCTGTTCACTTCAGGTCTATTCCCCAGAAGGGCAGGTGGTACATTGGGGCCACAGACTCTAAGGGCCTTTCCACCCTACACTGTTATAGTGCTATTATTCCACTTTCAACAACTTATAAAATTCTGGGATTTGTAGTTTATTGAGGCCAAAGAGCTCTCTGGCTGAGAATTCTAAATCCCCTCCCTAAACTGCAACATCCACAGGATGTTGAAATTGGAATAATAGCACTATAACAGTGTAGGGCAGAAAGGCCCTAAGATTCTAGCCTTGAACATACCAAGTGGAGGTAAACAGAATAGTCCCCTTCCTCAGGCCTTAAAATCACTAATTTTGGTCCTAGGTCAGACCTCTCATGACCCAGTGGTGTCATCAAGCCTAATCTACTGCAACAGTAACTTGCACATGTGCACAAAGGTGTGGGGAGCTGTTTTTGGAACTGTCTTCAAGAACTGGCCACCTTAGTTTGAGCACATCTCTGACCTCTCTCCTCCAACTGCCCATGCACTGAATAGATTTTTTAAAAGTATTATAATACCTATGGAGAGCCAGTGCAGTGGGTTTGAGCATTGGACTAGGAGCCCAGGAGCCCAGAGGTTGAATCTCTGCTCAGCTATGAAAATCTACTGGGGGAGTTTGGGCAATTCACACTGTCTCAGAATTAAAGGAAGGCAATTGCAAAGCTCTGACAGGGTGCCCATGAGTCATCGTTGGCACATAACAACAATATGGAGACTTCCAAAATTGCCAGTATATAATATACGGTATAAGTAAATACTTGGACAGTGACTCAAAAGTGGTGATCAAGGCAAGTAGTAAAGGAAGGCAGACTGCTCTCTGTCCATTTGTATATGGGTCCACTATGTGGTGTTCAGAGACCTGGAACAGAACTAAGTACCAGAGATACTTTTCAATTTTATTGATTAATTTAAAAAGCAAACTCAGTTGTGTTTGAAGGTGAAGAAGTCAATTATTATTGAAAAAAGATATTAAGAGTTCAAGTAAGCATACAATAAAAACAAGTTTTTTAAAAAATATATTGGTAGTCCCCCTCCCTAAAAGGTAGGTGTGCACTTATATTCAAAAGAGTGAGTCACTGACTCCTTTGATTTAATTTTTATATTGCCCTTTTCAAAGCTACTGCTGGGGCATTCACCAACATCCTACTCCCTGCTCTAGGCTCATGTAATTGTAAGAGTGAGGCATGCCCTCTGAATCTAATACTGTTTGAGTAGTGCAGTTGCTATGTCTTCATTCCAAAAATTTATAGTCCATTTTTTGCATAGCTAAAGTAATTAAAATATGAAGTGACATATAAAACACCCCCACCTCCATCCAAATTACAAGGAAGCAGTACAGACCCAAACAAGGCTATAAGAAGATTCAGTTCACTTTAATAGTGGTACTTTTTAAAAGCCTGCTGAAATAAAAGTGCTTTTGCTATTGCTCTAAAAGCAAGTGGCAGTGGGATCAGGAATACCTTCTTGTATTCTGTACCGAAAAAAAATTCTCATATTTCTTTTGGTCAGGAGAAGTAAAAAAGTTCCTCGGAGTGGAACAACATTTCCAGAAGGGCATACATAAAGACAGACAATTCCTTGCAAGATTTCTGCCCCAAATTATTTAGGACAGGCATGAGAAAAATGGGGTCTCCAAGCCCTTTTTGTGGGCCCTACGGCCTCCTGTTTGCCCAAGAAATAGATAAGTAGGCAGGTAAGCACGTAGATGGATGGATGGATGGATGGATGGATGGATGGATGGATGGATAGATAGATAGATAGATAGATAGATAGATAGATAGATAGATAGATAGATGTAATATGATATAGTATAATTTGTAGTTTGAAGCTGAATTTGGTGGCAAACACTACATTCATGCTAGTTAGTGGGGGAAAGAATTATATTGTATCTAGTCAGTGGCATAATCAATATAATATTCAATGATCAATATCATAATATATTAAAATCAATTTTAGGGCATTTAAATATAAACAGTTAATATAAGCTTTATAAAAATATAAATAATTAATATAAGCTGATCATATTTCTAAAAACATATTTGCTTGAAGTCTTTGTCTAAAGAAATACATTCATTTGTACCCCAAGGTAGTGATATCTTCTGGGAGCTGAACAATAGATGATGAATGTTTATCTTTCCAGAGTATAAGCATTTTAGCAGTAAGAGAATGCAGTAAGAGGATGCAGGACTCAACTGAGTATTCAGTAAATCCCACATTGTAAGAACATAATTTCAAAGAAAATGTGTGTTTACAAATGCCAAATAGTTTTCCAGTACAAAGGTAGATAATCACTGAACACGCTCACCTCATATGACACGGAAGCATTGTCTGTATTGCTTCTCCAGTGTTTAGGTAAAATGGGTAAGTTCCTTGTAAAGAGGCGTAACAGTGTCCAATGTACCTGTAACATTACTTTTTTGCTTTAAATCGAAAGACATTTTAGAAATTGAGGCTACAGTAGTTTTCCATTGCCTAATTTGTATAGAATAATCTAACTTTGTATCCCACTCCATTCTAATTTTATTAACATCAGATTTAGTACAGTTGGCCCTCTATTTTTGTGGTTTAAAGATTTATGTATTTGATTATTTGTGGATGACTGGGGGGCAAAGGGAATGGGATGGGAGGAGGGTACATGTGCACATTTGTGCACTTATGCAAGTAGGAGGAGGTAAGGGGATGGGACAGGAGGAGAGAGGTGCATGTGTTTGCTCACTTGCTCGTGTGCACAGGTGGGAAGGAGTGGTGAAGGGGGTATGATAGAAGGAGGGGAGGTCCACATGTTCGTTTACTTACTCACTCTTGTAGTTGGGAGGGGGGAAGGAGATGGGATGGGAAGAGAGGAGCATGTGTGTTTTCTCACTCATGCAAGCAAGAGTGGAGGAAGGGTGTCGTCTGGAGGAGAGCAAGTGAGTGTTCACTCACTTGCTCACAGGTGTGGGCAGGAAGGTGGAAGGGGATGGCTGTCCACTTTCTCTCTTCTCTCACTCCCCCATCCCATCCCCTTCCCCACTTCCACCCACTTATGTGAGTGAGCTAGTGAAGTAACGCACATGCGCCCAGGCCCAGCCACCCTGCCAATACAGGTAATTTTCCCTCTGTGTTAAACACAGTTTGGAGGGTTTAAGATATTTGCAGATTTTTTTCACTTTCGTTGAGGTCCTGCCCTATTGAATTCCATGAAAGTGGAGGGGAGATGGTATTTTCCAACATTTATGAACTAAACTTGTTGGTTTCAGTTTCTTAGAGGAATAATTAATGCACAGCAGGACTGGCTGAAGTGGTCAGGACTGATGGTCCATATATAAAGAGCAAAAAGTGTTGCTATTGTAAATATTGCCATTGTAAACCATTGCCACTACTGTTATCATCATCATCATCATCATCATCCCATTGATATAAATGATGCTTTACAAGTAAAACAACCAAAAGCAGTGGGCCCTGCCAAATGTGTTACAATCTGAAATATATATGGATACACAGTATACACACAGAATGCACACATACAGAGAGAAAGAAGGAATAATAAAAATATAAAACTATACAATACAATGGTGAAAAAAATTACTCAGATAAAATGCAAAGTATGCAATATAATATAAAGCAAACAGATGAATATATATAATCAAAATATACAAGATTATAGAATAATATTAAACTATAATTCCAAAAGCTTTGGAAAACAAACTGTTCCTGCGTGGCAGGGGGGTGGACTGGATGACCCCTGTGGTCTCTTCCAACTCTATGATTCTATGAGATTTAGAAATAATGAGGGAAGGAGCAGTCCACAAATGTTCAGGGAAGCATTTCCAAGAGTGTGGAGCAGTGAGTGAAAATGGACAAAGTTGAGCCAAGGAAGAGGAAACCTGGGTTGGGTAAGAAGCTAGAGTTCCTAGAAAGCAAATCTTGAGCAAGTCAATAAAAAGAAATAATGAGTGAAAGATAGGGGGAAGGTAGATTATGTAGGGCTTTGAATGTTAAAACAAGTAGTTTGTACTGAATCTTAGAAGGAATGGGTAACCAATGAAGAGATATCAAAAGTGGGGTAACAAGATCAAAACAACAGGCCAAAAAGATAATCTAAGCAAGAGAATGCTGAATGGAAGCCGAAGACTAAAGTGAGATGATGAAAGACTAGTCAAAAGATTACAATAATCAGGGTGGGAAATGACCAAGGCATGGACTAAGCTCTTAGCAGAACAAGCAGAAAGAAAAGATTTGATTTTGACAATGTGATAAAGAAAGAATCAACATCACTTTGTTACAGCCTCAGTCTAGCAAACAAAAAACAAAGAAGAGTCAAAGGCCCTTTCCGCACTGGGATATTAAAACGGTGCAGAGCGGCCTCCGACGGAGGTCTTCTGCACCGTAGAGTGGACTAGGGCGGACTACCTTTTGTAGTTCCGCACCTCAATCCACTCCGAAGCAACCAGAACTGGTGGCGCAGCGTGTTTTTTAAAAACCTCTTTTCAGAGGTTTTTAAAAAGCATGGAGCGCACAGCCCCGTGCAACTCCGTCGCCGCGCTCCAATGCAGATTTGCAGGTGCACACTAGTGCACGCCTGCAGATCTGCCGGCGGGAGGCTTTAGGCTGGCGAGCTTCTCCAGTTGGAGAAGTTGGAGAACCTCCACCAACCAGAAACAACCATTTTGGATGCTGAAGCCGCCATTTTGGACGACGGAAGACTGTGGAGCAGTGAGCTCGCACTGCTCCGCATGGCAATGGACTTTCCCGGCTGCTGGTAAGCTCTGTTTTAGCGCGTTTTCCCCTGTTTCGCCCTCCACATGCGGAAAGGGCCAAAAATAAAGCCAACACTATGTGTTTCTTTCATAGGATAAACAAGAACATAGCTGATAAGTAGACTGCAGTACTGAAATGGCAAAAATTCTTGATTTGGACTTAGAAATTGATCCAAAATATCAACTCATTTCTTTTGCAAGAAAAAGTATCTTGCAATCTTCAATTAAGGTTTATTCTATACATTTAGATTAGCATGACCAATATGGATCAAATTGCAGTTGTCAGGAAATTGTATTCCAAGTGTTTGTAGCTAATTTTTAAATATATTTTTAACTTTACAAACCTTAAACCTAACCAAAAAAAGTTGTGGCCAGTCTGAAAAGTGACCCCTGGGTTTATGGCAGTTACCCATCCTGATTTAGGGCTTTGCAGCTTAAAAAATCATGCCATTAAGTGAGACATGCCCCCTAAAATAGTACTTCCCTGGGTAAAGTCCATGATATGGTAGTTACCTATAGCCCTACGCAGACATTATATACCTGGCTGAATTCAGCCAAGTCTACCAGGTACTCAGAGAGGCAATAACAACTTTTGAGCTAATGTGATGCCACTTGAGTTGTGTGGATTACTAGTTTATTTTTGCATCAGGAAGATGCTCCTCTAGTTTTAAGGGGGTGAATCTGTGTGCCTGTAGTGATGCACTTAACCTGCTGAGTTCTGCAAAGACAATGGGCCTTTCTTCACTTGTATAGTGCTATTAATCCACTTTCAACATCCTGTGGATTTCTCAGGTTTGTAGTTTACTGAGGCCAAAGAGCTCTCTGGCTGAGAATTCTAAATGCAAACCTCAGGATTCCACCGGATGTTGAAAGTGAAATAACAACACTATAGCAGTGCAGTGCAGAAAGGCCAAATATGAAAAACTGGCTAGAGAGGAAGCTAATGCTATTGCAGGACCTAGTTATAACAAATGAGGAGAAGTGGGCTGTTTGGGGGTAGCCTGAGCATTGGTAAGGGACAGAGCCCCATTTGTTTGAATAGACCACCTTTCAGTCCTGTTTATTAAAAAATTATTCTCCTTTTTCTTCCACAGCTTCCCTCTTCTTATAACACTTGCTTTGCATTAATGAATAATTGTGTGTGTGTTCATTTTACACTACATGTTTGAAGTTCCTTATTACTGGACTTAAGAAGAATTGTTGCTTGAAATATTAGTATGTTAAACTTTAAATTCACTGATGGGATTCACTGATAATGTGTTGATGGAGGATTTTATCAAGCCAGTGCCAGAGAATTGAAAGCTACTTTGTATGCACAAAGGAAATACAGGAGCAAGATAATCAACTTACATTTTTTCATAGTAATATCTGAATTACTCCCCCCTAATTCAAATATACAAATTGGTGGGTTCCATTATGTATGAGTAGGTTCACAGCATGGTATAATTCACAGCACACAGCAGTTTAAGTATATCCAGGATCATGAAAGGCACTGAGATTCACTAAGCAGATAATGCTAATTTTGTTGGTAGTTAAACATAAAAGCTCTCCAGTCTTTCAGGTTTTCAAGATGTATTCAAAGGAAGCTGTAGGCATATCACATTTCCATACACTTTTCTGGCTTTTTCCTTTGCATTCCCTATGTACCATTACTAGAAATAACCTACTTGTTTCCCTCTGTGCTGAGATGAGCAGGTTGTTTACCTCTAACTAGATCTGTGAATGTGATTTCTCATTTATCTCCTGAGAATGTGAATTGTCCCTTGTTTCAGTCAATCTGCAGAATGAGAAATTCCCCCAGTGCACAATGGTTCAGTTGCACAAAACTACAATAGCTATTGTGGACTTTTTAAAAATTAGAAGCATTAGAAGGACCAACTAGTCACTTGCTTGTTCCTATATATGGGTTTCTATGCCTGCACAAAGACTCTTTCTAAATGGACCAGAGTTGAGACTTTTGGTAGGAGCCTTAATCTCAGTTGCATAGAGATGTGGAGGTGGGGGGGCAATTCGCCCCAGGTGGCAATGTTTCTGGGGTGCCCTGGCCCATAGCCATGCCCCTGTGTGCCCTGGCCATGCCCCCGCATGCCTTGGCCATGCCCCCATGCACCACAACCACGCCCGTACGAACAGTGGTGACACAGCTCATGCCATAGCCATGCCCCCTCCTGCCACCCCTCCACACACTGCAAGCTCCGCCACTGCTTAATCTAGTGCTTGTATCCCAAGGATGCAGGTCCTATTATCACTCTCACCTCCCACCCAAGTATGTGAGTGGGAGTGAGACTAAGACATGTGGATGTGCCCAACAGTGAATGCGGTTAGGTCTTGTGGTCAGGTATAAATCATCAGTGGAAGAACTGCAGTTATTGGTGACCAACCTTGACCACAGAAATCTGGCTAATCTATAAATTAGTAAATTAAGTCTTTGCAGCCTTTGCAAATAATGAAGCTTGATATCTAGCATATTTCTTCAGATCTGCCAAAACCATAAATGTTTTTTCAAAATGTAACATCTCAGGTCAAGGAAGAAAGCTAGATGAATACCTCTCTCTAAGGTCCTGTGCAAAGGACACAAATAACGATGTATGCCCTTCATCCCTCCCTGACCGTGAACACAGAGATGTTGATCCCAAAAGATTTTAGACAAACTTTCTTCTAGGTAAGTAGTTTGAAAGCACAGCTTAGTAAATGTCTTTAGTAAAAGAAAGGTAAGTTAACATAAATACTGCAGCATATTGTATCACATTATTTTTATTCTGATGTTATTGTTGTGTGCCTTCAAGTTGTTTTCAAAATAAGGCAACTTTAAGGTGAATCAATCATGGAGTTTTTTTGGCAAGTTTTTTTCAGGGGGTTTGCCTTTGCCTCCCTCTAAGGCTGAGAAAGTATGACTTGCCCAAGGTCACCCAGCAGGCTTCCATGGCTGCGTAGAGATTCAAACCTTGGTCTCTAGATTCATAGTCTAACCACTATACCATGCTGGGTCCTTCTAAAAATCAAAATAATTTTATTCCTATATGCACAGAGAAAACTAATATTTGCTAATTTTTCTATACCCTGTTAAAGTATTTTCTTTAAGTGATTATTTTTATCCTTCCAGTTTCTTCTTGTCTTTGTGGCTGGTAATACTGTCCAGTATGTATGAGATCATCAGGTGGACTTGCAATCTCATAATTTTTGGGATTCACATTTATTGTCATTAATGATCCAACATGATCCCCAAAACCTATCTTTTAAGCTAGACAGTGCTCCAACTGAATAGTTTCTGAAGTTCTGCAAACTGGGATGCAAGCAAATGATGTCTGCAGTACTCGCCCAGTCACAGGGAGTGTTGAAGCAAGCAGCTGTGGCAGGGCTCCAAAGAGTTTCTCCAGCTGCCTGTCTCAATGTGCTGTATCACCATGAGAGTGTGCAGTCATTATTTCCCAGCACCCTTATCTGCAGTGCCTCAAAAACTCTCTGGTTGGAGCATTGCTTAGCTTAAGTAGTAAGGATTTTTCTTTTTTTTCTGTGGGAGGTGGCATCAGCAGAAGTTAGCTACAGTGATAGAACTCTGTTGTTGTAGCTAAAATGCAGGACCTCAGCCTTCAGGAGAAAGATCATAATTCTCAAGCAATGCTTTGCATTTCTCTTTCCATCTTTTGGGACTAGTTTTTCCTTAAAGTGTAATTTTGCTGCTCTGTACCAAATCAAGGTCTTACATCTTCTAGTCTTAACAGAAGGTAGGCAAGCTTCAGAAAAGAGTATCACAGCTGGAAGGTACAAGGGGCAGTCCCAAGAAACTTTTCAAAAAATGATTCTGAATTACTTCCAAGCATTTTGATTCACTCTGTCTTTATAACTCTGTATCATACAGGGTCTTGGCATTTTCCTATAAATATTTTAACTGATGGACTAAAACCTGAAAATCTGCCCCTCTGAATTCACTGCCCCACTAACATGGAAGGCACCAACTTTGACTGCTTTCCATTTTTTACAAGCCTGCTTGCCTTTCAGCAAAGGCTTGTTCTTCCAATTTATTTAACAACAACTTTGTGTAGCTTTTAGAAGTGTCTTCTAACTTGCAAGGCCAAAACATAATTGTTAGTTCCAACTAAAGGAGACCCATTGAATTAGTGACGATTTAGTAAATCAGCAGTTATGTAAATTACATTGATTCATACTCTCCAAAATTTCACAGATGAAAACAACAAAGTGTGTCAAAACAACATCAGTGTGTAGTCAAGATGCAAAGGTTGTCAGTGAGGACAGAGCACAGAGAAGCTAGGAGAGGGTGCAGCATTTTGCAGTTTGCCTGAGCTTCCAGGGAAGCGCAAGATTTTACCTTGCCTTTCCCCCCCTTGCATTAATTGAGTGTGAACTACTTTGTTGATTCAATGGGTCTGGTTTAGTCGGGACTAAAAATTGGATTTAGAGCATTATAAAATCCTACAGTGGAGTTGCATTGTATACATCTTGGCATGCAGAGTTACACATCAGTTGTATTAAGCAACTCTTGTGTTGAATGGCAACATGGCAGAACTGAATCTAAACTGATATGGAAGAAAATGAAATATTGAAGGGTACCATAAGAGAAACATATAAAATATTGTCAAAAGATGAAGATGAATATCTTAGAAAAATATAGGAGGAAGAATTAGTACAAAAAATATATATTCAAGACTCGGGGAAAATTTGGAATCAGCATCATTTAAAAATTTTATCTGTAAGAATAAAAGAGAATTATTATAAATTGGTTTGGAGATGGTACCTAACATCAGTAAGGTTAAACCACATAGACAAGAATCATTCAAGGTTATGTTGGAGGGGTTGCCAAGAGATTGGCACATATATCCATATGTGGTGGAATTGTGAAGGTGTACAGAAATTTTGGCAAATGGTGTTTAAAGAGATAAAAGAGATAACAGGAATTGATTTACAAATATGTCCAAGTATAGCGTTATTATCTATATTTGATAAGGTTAATTGTACCCAGACAATGAAGGAGTTAATTACAAATTTATTAACTGCAGCAAGGCTAATTATATTGAGAAAATGGAAAACTCAAGAAGACTTTCAGATAAAGGACTTGTATAAAGAAGTGTGGAAAATTGAGATTAATGATAAAATGTCGAATTAAGGTTAAAAAAGGGATAATGAAAAGGAATTTTTTTGAAGCAATATGGAAAATATTTGTGGAAAAGGCTTTAATAAAAGAGGGAAGTGTCACACCTCCACAAGAAGAATTACAATTTTGGAAAGCAGAGTAAGCTGAAATATAATTGACTCTGGGAATGGGCTCACATTTAGAGTTAGAGTTTATGGTTAATAATTGGATCATATATAGTATTAGCAATAGGTTAAATATAGTTGAAAAGAATAGATTTAAGAATGAAATTATTATAGCAATAATGAGTATAAGAAGAATGAGATTTAGATACATGAAATAAAAATATATAATCAATATGATGTATAATATGTTGAATAAGTATATGATGATAAAGGATCTGGAGAAAAATAGTAATGTAAGCTATTTGTGTTGTAATTTTTCTCCTTTTCACATTTATGTTATTCACGTGGTGTTTTTGTTTTATTCTGTTATGTATTGTTCTTTTTTCCTTATAATAAAAAAAATTCTAAAAAAAAAGAAAGAATTGAATCTAAACTCCAAATGTCCAGGTGAATGGACAACCAAATACACATGCACAGTATGCATCCATGCATCGTCATCATTACCATCATCACCACCACCACCAATTTATTTATATTCTGCCTTTTACCTAGCATGGGACACAAGGTGGCATCCCATAGTCAAACCATTGTATAAAAGTCACAGGATATGAAAATTAAAAAGCAATTAAATGACCATAAAACTAAAATCAGTAAAAAACAAACATAATTAAAAACAGCAGTAACAACAACAATTAGAAGTCCAGCACATAATGCAAAGCTAGTTTCTCCTTTAAAAAAAATTATCAAAGGCCTGCGGGAATAGAAAGGGTTTTACCTGCTTGAGGAAAGACATAAAGGAGGGTAGCAATCAATCTCTCTGGGAAGGGAGTTTCAGGGCCTGGGGGAAGCCAGCAAGAAGGCCCTCTCCAGTATTTCAGCTAGAATAGCAATAGCGATAGCATGTATATTTGTGCACCGCTTATCAGCTAAGTGCTCTCTAAGCGATTTACAAGTGTTAATTAATTGCCCCCAACAAGCTGAGTACTCATTTTGCCAACATGCGGAAGGATGGAAGGCAGAGTCAACCTGGAGCCCGGCAGGATCGAACTCACAACCTTGTGGCTGCAGTACCAGCATTTAACTGCTGTGCCACCAGGGCTCCTGTTGGTAAAGCTGAACTGTTGGTAAAACTCTGGTTTCTTTTTCATAAGTAAGGATGGAAATAATATTTCTAATTATTATAACACCAGAAGAAGAAGAAGTTGAAACAGGGGCTGGGCCAATGTAATCATCACTGAATACTGCTGCCATATCTTTTTTCCTCTGCAGTTTTAAGGTCAGAAAAATTATATTTTCTAATTGAAAACTGATGTCCTGAGGAAATCGAATATGGCATCAAATTACAAATTTTACACCATGCACCACAAATGTATATACAAATATATGTTCAACCTTAAAGGTTGTCTACAACCCCTTCTGACCAAATCTTGCCTAGAAAACCCCATGGTAGATTTGCTTAGAGTTGTCACAACTTGGAAATGGCTTAAAGACATTCAACAATAAACAGCAACAAAATGCACATTCATTCATTCTAACTTTAGCATTTGAGATCTTCAACTCCTGGTCTATTTTCTACCATCTTTCTTATGTGCTGTATTAATTTATGGAGTTGAAGGATCTTCCTTTGATTGTTCACATAGTCAGCCCTGTTGTCTATATCAGAATATATTATAGCTTGCCAGAAATAATGGACACAGATAAAACACACAGTTTTATTTCAATTTCAATTTGTGGATAAATCTTGTCCAACACAGCCCATAAATTTTTAAATAAGCATACTGTGCTATATATCACACCACTCATATGCTACAATTTAGGCATCTCAGCAGTGCTAAAGCATGTTGACTGTCTTATAATGAGAAATGGAAAATTCCATCAGACCTCATGAAAAATGCAACTCAAAAACCATGCTACCTTATTGTTTTTACAGCTCCCAGATACATGCGGCGCAAGTGGCCAGACAGAATGGCAAACAATTTGTGACATGCTTGGCAACCTATCTGACACAAAGACTTCACTATTACTGACATACTTTATTTGTCTTATTGTCATATTCCATACTTCCTCCAGGGAGTTTAAGGAAGCATGTGAGGTTTTCTTTTTTTTCCCTCTCCACTTTTAGCTTCAGAAGTGCTCTTTGAGGTAGGTTAGATTGAGAGAGCATGACTAACGCATGGTCAACCTTGGGAAAGGTTATAGATTGAAAGGAAAGGAACCATCATGTCATCTAAAACATCACAGCTTCAATTCCTGGCATCTTCCTTTAGGGCTGGGAAGGATTCCTGACTGGAATCATGGAGAGTTGTTACCACCCAGTGGAGACAGGCATGGGACTCTGCTTTCTGGGGGACCAGATTTTTGCTGCCCTGGAGAGTGTGAATAGAGAAAGAGTACTCCAACTTCCTCTCTGGAATGCAGCCGTTAGCCTGCATACCAAGCCAGAAAACAATCTGAGCTTAGTTATGTCTTACCTGTCAGTCAGGTTGTGAATCTACACTTGCCTGAACGTGAAAGGAATTTTCCAAGGTGCTGAATCCCAAATGCCAAAATAGGCTTAGCATTTTGAATTGCTCCTTTAAACCCCAGTACTGATTTACCACTCCGCTGACATGGAAGCAACTAGCTACCACTGTTGGGACTAGTTAGCAATGCTGGTTGGTCCTTTGTGGTGGCATCTAAAATATGAACCTAGAAGGTAGAAGTCCCTCTTGGTCTGCTCCCAAGGCATTATGTATGTACCCAACCTAAGCTTTAGTTATTGCTGTTGCTGGGTTGTCTATCTGCCTGAACAATGTTTATTGTATTTCAGTGGACATGGGTTAACTGATGGTCAGTGGGACTTCAAAGGAATTTTACCTGCCTGTACAGTTAGAGCAAACATGGCTGGATGTTGCAGCACATACTGTAGTTAAATGATCATGTTTCCTATTTTGTTGTCTTTGTTGTACCTTCTAAGACCATTTCCACACTAGCCCATTATAGTACTATTACAGTGGAAATAGCACTATAACAGGCTAGTATGGAAATGGCCTAAGTTGTGTGCCCTGGGAGGAACCCAGCAGGATCCATTTTGGGAGAGGCAGGGGCTTGTGGTATCTTGCTTCCCTCAAACTCAGGCCCTCATCTTGGGCTGTGGCATCAAAGATCCAGCTCTGCTTGAAGGTTGGCATGCCTGCCACCTTGTGTGGAGCAGAAAAGGCCCACATTATTGGCACATGCCCTGGGACTTCTGTAAATTCCACTGTTGCTCCAAAAGATAGCTGAGGCTAAAGAAGTAGGGAGCAGTTGGGCTGCCCAGTGATTGAATCCTTACCTTCTGTCACACCAATTGTATGTAATCTATAGCCAATAAAGGCTGCAGCGAACATCGACTCATGAAACTGGTTTAAACATAAGTATTGCTGCTTCCATTCAACTGCCTATTTGGCATTGCATGTACAATAACGTGCAAGATGATCAATATTCTGGCAGGTTATAAGGCTTCTTTCTCTGTTTACCCAGTAGAGTTACATAGCTGAATTGAAATCAGGTATCTTAAATCAGTCCAACACTTTAATAATTTATATTGTCTGTTACAATTCCTTTGGCCATATTTCTTTGTAAATAAATGGGATGGATGGATGGATGGATGGATGGATGGATGGATGGATGGATGGAGAGAGAGAGAGAGAAAAAGAAAGAGAGAAAATGTTTCCCTTTGTGAATGAACAAAGGCATCAAGAGCCCCTTTGTAATTCCTTTGATTTGCATTTCTCCCCTGGAAATTGCAAAAAAAAGACCATACTACAGTGCAATAGTGCCTCCGTGTTAACTTGATTTTCCTTCCATTTCCATGAAAGATTTATTCTTCATCATCTGCCATAGGATATATTCCTCTATTTGCTTTCAGAATGGAGTTAAAAATTCAGTTTTACAGTCTAAGTTGCTGGAACTAAATTAAATCTGGGAAACAAATAGCCTGAGAAGTATAATTTTCCATTTGAATATGGAGCTTCGTTACTGGATAAAAGAAAGCAGACAGAGAGTACCCAGTTTGGTTGGGGAACTGAATGTTGGTGGTCAACTACCTGCCAAATGTAGCAGGTGGGAATTGAATTAAGTGAATGTGTCTGGCAGTTTTCTGGCAAAGTGAAAGACTTAGAGTATAGATAGAACATCAAAATTACTGTAGTTGACACTGGATTATCGATAATGTATTATGTATTGACGTGCGCTGTGCAATGTTGCTGTTCTGCGCAGTGGTTGCATAGTGTTTATGTAGTGTATCTTCACAGGCAGAAGGGATACTATGCTGATGGGATGTTGAACTGCAGGCATAGTTGCTTGACCTTTTTAGGTATAAACCAGATAAATCATATCCATATAAGATTACACTCTGCAGTGAGCATTATGTCAATACATAATAGACAATGCACAACAGCAATGCACAAAACATGGTGTACAACTATAATGCACAATATACAATGTACAACCCTAATAGACAATGGACAATATGCAACTGCAATTAACAACATATGATGCATAACTACAATGCACAATGTGCAATCACAACACACCATGCACAACTGCAGCATGTGATGCACAATGTGCAATGACAAGGAACAGAAGAATGGGGCATCTGTGCAACTGCATCTCCACCACTATCAGCAGAATGTGTCTGTATCCTGCATACATAGTGTGATTTATACATACATCCCTAACTGGATGGCAGCCAATATGTGTGTTTGTATGCATGTGCACAAAACATATATGCACACTTACTTTTTAAATGGGTGAGCATTTCTATGCAACTGTTAACTGTTCAGTGCAACTGGTTGAGTTGCTTCTATGATAAACATTGGTTTCCTTGGACTTCAGATTTGAATATTGTGTATTGTGCATATGACAATCAAAAATCTGGCATGATTAAGGAAGAGAGTCATGTTATTGCAAGCACTTCCATGACTTTGGATCTCATGGCCTGTGACCCTTTAGCATATTGTGGCAAGCTCAGGATAAACATGAAACAAGCTTTCATAACACATGTGTGATTCTGCTTAGTGATGTCTCCTCATTTGACACTGGCCATTTCCGTACTCCACTGTTATACTGCTATTATTCCACTTTCAACATCCTGTGAAATTCTGGGGTTTGTAGTTTACTGAGGCCAAAGAGCTCTCTGGCTGAGAATTCTAAAGGCCCCTCCCTAAACTGCAAACCCCAGAATTCTATAGGAGGTTGAAAGTGGAATAATAGCACTATAACAGTATAGTGCGGAAAGGCCCACTGTAACCTTGGAAAAGTTACCTTTTGGAACTATAGCTCCCAGAATTCCATGGGCAGCATGGCTGTGTTAAAAATTCTAGTTATAAGAGAAACCAGGACAGAGTGACCTGTGGGGAGTCACCCCAGAAGTAACAATGGAGAGGGCTCATAAGGCCTCCTCTGAAAACACAGGTGCAACAATGAACTGGTCTGCACTTTCTTTGAAACATACCTGTGCCATGTCGTAATGCAATGCAATGCTGAGTGATAATCCATTTTTTAATGGGCAAAATGAAGAAATGATCAAACAGGAGATGATGAAACAACCCATTTCCCATGCAGTTCTTTTGCTGCTCTTTAAGCATGTCTATTATTTTTGCCTGGCTTGTCAAATGTAAGCATTTAATATAGAGTCTAGTCAGGCAAAAGCACACAGCGTGCTGCTAGGTCAGTTCTCCCTACAGACAATCCTTATGCAGTAAAACTACAAATCAAGGGTTAGCCAGGTAATTGCTGAAAATGGTTGGCTCTCTTTTGCCTTTCTGTGTTTTTGACTCCTTTGCTGCAGGACAGAATATATTATATAACACAGAGCGGTATGATTTGGAGCAAAAATCTCTCTCTCTGTGTGTGTGTGTGTGTGTATTGAAAGGATTGCAACAAAAAAATCGTTTGAAGAACAATTGCCTGAGAAGGGATGAGGCAACAATATGTAGTTCTTTAAAATATGATAGCCTTCATTCATTTAAGTCCCTATCATTCTAGCTTTTTGCATTTTTGACCCCAAGCAAAGCTTTCACACGTTTCTCCCCACGTTTTCCTTTTATGAAGGTATAACAGTAGTATTCCAGGTATTTAATGTCAGGTTCAAAATAGGTTGTGCTGAATATCATTGCATTTTGTTAATGCCACCAACTTTGCTTGCAACTAGTGCCTGCCTTCACTTGTCTGTATTCTCTGTGCACATTTTTATTTCGTCATTCGTTTTTTGTAGGGCTAGCACTTCTAACAAACTTCCTTCCCAAAGGGAGTGAGTCTTATTGACTGCTTGAGGAAAGTGGTAAATGCTTTTTTAACGGAAGATGCAGTGGCAGCTCCCAGTAGTTCTTAAGTAGCTCTTAAGAAAGCTATTGTTAGGCCCACTACCAAAGAAACCAGTTGAACAAGTATTACCTTTTTGCAAACTGCTCTGAGAGGAAAGGGAGGAGGATGACAAAGTTTGGGTACCTATTTCTATTACTAGCATGTAAATATTTCATACAGTAATTTGGTAATGTTGTTATATTTTTGTAATTAATTTTACTCTGTTAAACTGATGGCCTTTGACCAACTAAAAAGGCTGGGATGCTGTTAGTAAGGCATACACATATACAGGTTTTGCTTATGTGTGTATGTATCCTTTTGGGGGGTACTGCAGAGATTGTGATACCTTCTCTCCTTCCATAGCATCCAACTCCCAATTTATTGTACAGTCTCTGAAGCTTCCCATGCCCAGAAAGCCTTCTGGGGAATGGGCAGGTTCAAAGCCATGTGCAGTTATACCTCAGTAGGCAGATGTGAAAAGATCACAGCAGTGCTGAGAAATCTAGAGGACCCCAACAGATCTCAGCTCTGTTTTAATAATTTCATTTCTGGTTAGGCCCTTTCGCAGCTTACCTTCTTGTGGCAGCATCTGGTGTGGGTCCTGGCAGTGGCTTTCTGTGAAGGAGTATGATGGGAGCGCTCCCCTCCGCACTGGCTGGCTCCCTACCAAAGGAAGTGCCATGCTTTTTTCTCCTGCAGCACAGGGAAGTACTTTCTCAGGCTGCAGCGGGGCAGGAAGCCATCGTGCTTCTGGGGCTTCTGCAGGATAGATAAGTGTGAGATAGTGGTGCAATCGCAGGTCATTGACGGGGAAAACCTCTCAATGATTTAACCCACGATCATACCACCTAAGGATGGGAGAAGGACAGGATCACGATGATGTCATGCAGAAGCACTGTTGTGGTCCTGTCCTTCTCCATGCTGGGTTGGGAAGGTACTGTAGAAAGGGCCATAGTTAGACACTTCTCAGATCCTTCCTGCTCCCAACAAGGTGCAGAATGACCATGTGGGGATAGAGCTTCAGAGTCCAAGGTAGTGGTGATGCTGTATGGCTCAGTCTAGTATAGATCTCCATGTAGAAATGCTATGCTGCACTCAGACATGCAGGATTTCAGCCAAAGTTTGTTTACATCTGGCTCTTTTGTAAACTTCCTGTATCTTGACAAAGTATTTTAAGTATTTTAAGATATGGTGATAACCAAAATCTAGACATTTGGGTGATATAGTTGTTCCACTGCTTATTATACTGTTGTTCCATAGCTGTTCCCATGCTTTTAAAAAGGTGTTGCATTGCATCAATAAATGATTATAATATACCACAAAGAACCTGTATATATATTACCTTTTTCAGTTGGCAGATAGGTTTCCCTACAGAACACACTGAGAGACAGGCAAACATACAAGACACACACTTCACCATGTTCTCTGAAGTACAAACCATACAAAAAGGTAGTGTTGCTTCCGGTTTAATACAGAACTCTTCTGTTCAATTCAGGAATCAAGATGTACAAATTCTCTTTGAAAAGTGGCCGCTTGAACTTAAAAATGTTTTACAAACAAAAGGTGGTTTGTTCAATTTGAAACAGTAGTTCTCAAGGATCAAGGATTTCATTTGGCTTTGCTCTTTGCTTCTAATTATTTGTACATATAAGCAATCTAGCTGAGAAAGCTTTTCTAATTACACTTTAATTTAGTCTTTCCTTCTATTTTTAGCCAAAAGACCTTCCTTGAATATTCTGATACACTACTGGGTTCTAGGTAGTTATTGCAGAGTAATTAAATTGTTGTCATATGGATTCAGTTCCAAATATATTCAGCAATTTTATTTACTGAGCAAATGTGATTGATTCCTTACAAAAACCAAAAACAACAAAAAAAGGAACTCTTTAACAATCGTGAGTCACTTCTACAGAGGCATGTACTGTTTTGTAAGGTGACCTGACATCACCTTTCAAAAGGAACTTTGGACTCACTACATTTGTGAAACTTGTGTTCTTCATTTCAATAACAGCCCTGATCGTTCTAATTAAATCTACACTTGCATAGTGTAAATCTACATTCACATAGCTATGTTGCAGTTCCACTACATTACTCCCTTCCACAGAATATCAATCTTGTGCAAATGATTGTATATCTGGCAATCTTCCTCCTTATTTGTCCCCTTACGCATTGGGGAATGTACTGTGGATATTTCTGCAGTTCCAGTGAATACAGTAGTAGACGCCACCCAAAAATACACCATGGCATGGTCGAAATTCTGTTGGCTATTCCTAATTAATTTAGTTGTTGAATGGGCAGTCAACACATAGGCCCTTTCTGCAGGAGCCTCCCATCCAGGCATGGGAATGGGAGAGGAGCAGACCACAACAACACTTCTGCATGATGTCATCATTGTCCCACTTTTCTCCCATCCTCAGGTGGTGCGATCATGGATTAAATCATTGATGGGTTTTTCCCATCAATGACGCATGATCACACCACTACCCCACATTTACCTGAAGTGCAGAATCCCCAGAAGCATGATGAAGGCACTTCCTGCCCCAGCACAGCACCGGAAAGTGTTTGGCTGTGCTGTGGAAGGAAGAGGTATGTCCATTGTGCTTCTTTCAGCAGGGAGCCAGCCCGTGTGGAGAGGAGTTCTGTCGCGCTTCCTTCCCGGCAGAGCTGCTGCCTGGATCACCACTAGAGGACAAGATATAAGGTAGGGTGCAGAAAGGGCCACAGGTAAATCCAGTTGATTAAGTGCCTCTACTGTAGTCAGGATTAACAATAGGAGGTAGGCCCATGTAAGGTGGTTACACTTGTGAAGCGTTGCTTACATGACTATGAACGGAAGATATCCATTTTACAATGGTCAAAAAAGTACAAAAACATGTATAAGAGAACTTGTACACATATATGACCCTGACTAGATTCTGGTGATTTTGGGGACTGAGGTTAGCTACAAGAAGATAAGAACACTATGGCCCTTTCCACACGTGGAGGGGGAAACGGCGGAAAATGCTCTAAAACGGAGCTTACCGGCAGCCGGGTAAGTCCGTTGCCATGTGAAGCAGCGTGATCTCGCTGTTCTGCAGTCCTCCGGCGTCTAAAATGGCGGCCTTGGCATCCAAAATGGCGGCTTCTGGCTAGCGGAGGCTCTCCACCAACCAGAGAAGCTCACTAGCCTAAAGCCCGCCCCCAGCAGATCTGCAGGCACACACTAGTGTGCGCTTGCAAATCTGTACCAGAGCGTGGCGATGGAGCTGCACGGGGGGTTAAAAAGAGGTTTTTACAAAACACCGCGCCGCCAGTTCTGGTTGTTTCAGAGCGGATTGAGGTGCGGAACTATGAAAAATAGTCCGCTCCAATCCACTCCACGGTGCAGAAGACCTCCATCGGAGGTCGCTTTGCACCGTTTTAATACCTTGGTGTGGAAAGGGCTTATGACAATTAGTTCAAAGAATGTGGAAGTGGAACACAATGGAGGAAGAAAATCATTGTGTTAAGAATATTTTAAAAAGTAAGCTAAAAATTCAGAGCTTAGAACAGCGGCTTTTGAAGTACAGCTCCCAGAATGCCCCAGGGAATTCTGAGTTGTAGGCCAAAAGAGTACTGTAATGACCAAAAGCATAAAGAGTAATCTTTGGGTGAAATGGTTTATACATACCAAACATAGATGCAAAGGTCTCTGAGAAGTGTGAATTTTGTATATTACTCAATTTCTGATTGTATATCTTAAAAATGATTGTCTGAAACCTATTATATCTATCAGGAAAGATCCATCCTTTATTTAATTAGATCCTCATTGTAGCAAGATATTTAGCTTCAGGTTTTCATGTTACCTGTTGTATAACTTGTACTGCAACATTGATTATTATACATTCTACCAGTGATGTATTCAAGTCTTTTATTCCAAGTCTCAAGTCAAGTCTCAAGTCTCTACCTTCAAGTCTCAAGTCAAGTCCTTGAAGATACTTACAAGTCAAGTCTCAAGTCAAGTCTCAATTCTGAGAGCCAAATTTATACCCCAACTTATATTCCAAAATTTTTGGACAGTGTCAAATAAAGTCAGTTTTAAACAACTGAAGCAGAATTGGCCCTCCACATTTGCAATTTTGCCATCTGCAGCTTTGGAAGTGGGGAATGGGATCCTTCTTACTTCCCATTTCCAAAGCCGGAGGATTTTTCAGAAGTAGGGAACAGGATCCTTCTTACTCCCCATTGCTGAAGCTTCAAAAGCTTTAGAAGGAAGGATCCTTCCTCCTCAAGCTTGTTGCCTAACACATTTGCTGCTTCCCTCTGAGAAATGCACTCTGCACTCTGGGACTGAGTCTTGCCTTCTGCTCTTAGGAAAAGTTTTAGAATGCTCCTCCAATATGCAGCAGCACATGCTGCTGAGCAGACCTCAAGCCCATTGCCTAACCTGTTTTCTGTTCCCTTCTGAGAAATGCACCCTCACTTTGGGCTTGAGACAGATTGTCATGTGACCAGTAGACAAAAAGAGATGGAAGTGTTTTTTCAAAGTCATAAGGTTTCTGGGTAAATGTGTTATGCTACTGAACCAAGGGCAGCAAGTCAGTCACTAAAAATATACAAGTCTTGAGTCAAGTCAGTGCATCATTTATGGCCGAGTAGAGTCCAAGTCAAGTCACTGAAGCAACCTAAGTCCAACCTGAGTCCGAGTCAGTTGACTTGAGTCTACATCACTGCATTCTACTAAATGGTTATAGAAGTATATTGAGAGGAAACAATCGCTATTTACTTTCTGTTTCCTTCTTCCCCTTTCTAGAAGGCCAGAAAATGTTGATTAGCTGGCCTGGGCTATGGTTTGTGACAAACATTCCAAAAATTGCCTTCTTCAAAACAAACCAAAAGAAACCAAAACAAAACTAGCTTGCATTCTGTTTGTAGCTCAAACCAGACAAAACCCCCAGAATCAATTGCTCAATGCCAAGTCAACATGTATGTAAATGCCACTGATCATATAAGCCTACTCTAGTCCAGTTTATTGATAAGTTTTAAACCTGCAGCTCCCAGAATCTCCCAGCTGGTGAGCTGGCTGCAGGATCCTTGGAACTATAGTCCAAAAAAGTAACTTTTCAAGATTTTTGTGAGATGAGGTCAATCTTATCTGTGATTATATCCTTGTCCTTTTTCATAATAAACATCTGCCAGATTTGAAAATCCTGACTGCTTTTTGTGCCAGCTGTGGAGGGGTAGAGGATAAAATCTGAAACAAAATAGAAAAAAGTTGTGTATTAAGGATAGAGGCCACAGTCCAAAAGAATTTGACTGAAATGCAAGTAAAGCAGAGGTAGGATCAGCCTTCCTGGACTATCCCACAATTGCTAGGATAACTTTGGTATAGTGTACGTGGTGTCCAATGACTTCCAGCAGAAAAGTTTAAAGAGGAACAATAGCTCTTTACAACATTCTGCAGAGAGTATATTAAAACTGTCAGACAACCTCCAGTATCCATAGCAACACCATCATTGTATACTAATGATAGAATGCCAAATCAACAAAACATTAGCCAAGCATGAAAGGAGCCAATTTACACAAGGTGACGGTGGAAGAGTTTTCATTGTCCCAAGACTGTAGATTGAATGAATGCCCTGATGAGGTGTGAGCTAAGTTGCCCTGCTTTTCTTGCATATTCTTGAATGACAGTTATTGATTACTATGTTTAATTTGTTTTTTTTGCTTTTTTAAAAAAATTATGTTATGAACCACCTTCAGCATTGGAGTAGCGGTTCCAAGTGTTTAAAATCAAGCAATGAATGCTCTGTATAAATGATTATGACTAATGGATTACAAGTCATGCCTATACTCATTCACTTAACAGTAATGATTACAATAGTCACACGTTTTACAGATGTGGCACAGCACGTCTCCTCAAGCTTGGTAATTCTTTACATTCTATTGCTGCCCCCCGATACCACTTTATTCCTTCCTGCCACTGCTGTTCAGATTCACAACTTCCTATCTACTGTATTGTTATCTTCTGCAATACTGCCATAATATGAAAACAGAATTACAGGAGGGGGGGTTGGAGCTGCAAAAACAACCCTGGGGAACCACACATACACTATGCAGCCACATGGTTCCTGCCCTTGGTGTTAGAAGCAATTAACCAGATGTTAGGCACAAATACATCCTTGAAAAGTATCTCTCCACTAGGACATCTTGCAGTGACTAAGAATGGAAATGTCTAATAAGGCTGATGATGATAATTGCATTTATTTATATCACCTGGAATTCAGTGTCACAATTATGGATGCATAACCTGGTAATCTGTAACTGATCCATAGTCACAATCCCTACATAGCCGTGTCCTCCCTAAACTTATCTTACTTTACTGTGCCCTGATGATGTGCTGTGATTGAGGCATGGGTGGATGACATTTCCATCCTCCTCTCACGAGTTGCAAGTTAGAATTAGGAATCACAAGTCCTTGTTGTAGCCTTGCTTACTGGTAAGAATGGATGGAAACATCATCTACCCATGTTACTTTTTCGCATGGCATTTCCGATGTGAAAGGGCCCTTGAGCATCGCGTAAATGTAAGGAGCAGTCCACACGACACACTCACATTTGCGTGACGCTCAAGGGCCTGATGCGGACTGCGCACGCATTTTTTCATTTTCAGCTTGAAGCCAAAAATGGTGCACGGTTGCGCATTGCTCCGGGGCCCCACGTGCACTTACCTTGCGTGTGGAGTCTCGGGAGCCGGGCTGGTTATGCTTCCTGTCCAGTGCAGCCTGGAAAGGTCCCAGACTGCACTGCGAAAGGAGGAAGCAGAGCTCTTGCGTGAGCAGGAAGCTCATGCGGAGCCGAAGGACCACGGACGCGAGAGCCTTCCTTTGGAGGCTGCTTGCGCGAGCTCCGCACTCCAGCACCACGAAAGGGTAAGGTGCGAAAAGGGTCATGGTCTGATGGTGAGCAAAGCAGACATCTGACTCTTGGTGTGAGTGGTGCCCTATAAGGCAGGTTGGGAGAGGTCAGGTTGAGAGACATTACTTACTTACACGGACATAAATGAGTAGTCCATGTAGAATTCTGGCCATTGTGTCTTCTCCTCATTTAGGGGTTCAAGTCAATTTACACCAGTTAAAACAAACATAGTTAAAAATTACAACACAGAACAAATTAAAAATGTAATTAAACCCTCAAAAATTAAAACCTGTTGAAAACACAAACCATTAAAAGGAAAACAGCAAACTGAATATCCTGCACATTATGCAAAGCCCATTCCTCCTGAGCAATCTGTCTTCCTGTCAAAACAAAAATATGCTTCCCTGCCTGAGAAAAAGATAGCAAAGAGGATGCCAGTCTAATCCCTTTGAGAAAGAAATTCCAGAGCCTGGGAGCAGCCACTGAGAAGGCCTTTTCCTCTGTTCCCATCAAATGTACCTGTGAGGGTGGTGGGACTGAGATAAGGGCCTCATGAAAAGTTCTCAAAATATGGGCAGGTTCATATAGGATAACAGAATGCATCAAATAACCTGGGTCCCAGCATCAAATACCCTCCCATTATTTCTTTTGTTAGTCAAGCACTGCAATAATGTCTTCCAGCACAGTCAAGATGGTGTGCTAGCTATTCCTTTGTTCTTTTTAAAAAATTCTCTTCCATCTTTTGGCAAAACTCCTGGCCCTGAACCTTTGGGGAAAGAAGCTATACCTTAAGAAAAATCAAAAGAGATTGAATTCAGAAAAAGTTTTCTTTCTCAGTATTCCTGTGAGAAGTCCAAGGCTTCAAAATTCAGAGTTCTTCCTAGTGCCATTTCTACAAGACATTCTGCCTCCTGTTTTCATTCAGAGGGTTCCTGCTCCTCAACAGTTACTGAAGCTTTGCAGAAATCACTGGCCTAAGCCTGAAGCTTTGCCTAGCTCATTTTAAGCTGAAATCAATAACATGAGCTCAAAGCCTGGGATTTTAGTCAACAAATCTTATCAGTATATTCTTTTTTTCTAAGCCCCAGTTCTGGCTCAGAAAACCTTTTGCACAGCATCCTTCCCTGAGCTTCCTACCAAAGATTCTCCTCCCCCCCCCTTCTGTTCCAACTATACTTTTCAGTGTTCTCTAGGTCCTGTTCTGGAAGGTCAAAAAGAAACCTCAGGAGAAAATAATCTTTACCAACTTTGATCTATCTTTGGGAAGTACTTTCCCTGTCTTTGGTAGTTTCTTCATCTGTTCCAAGGGATCCAATCTCTGTTAAATTTATTCTTGTAGAAAATAATGAAAAATCCAATCAATTTTCTCCTGGCTGCAAGAAAGTCCTTGAAAATTTTGCAGCTATCTAGGAGCATTCACAGTTTAGGACATATTCAGCAAACAGCATTTTCTAAGCAGAAGCTATATTTTCTGTGCAGGAAACTTGCTTCTTGCTTTTCCACACTGATTAAACCCTGAACTGCAAAGATTGTCATCACACAGTATTCTTCTTGTCAGGATTCCTTGATACTCAGGAAACCACATTTTTGCTTTATTGTTTCAATATTTGTGAATGGTCTTTTCATCTTCAACTGTTTCCCTCTTTCACTGGTGTAAACGTGTGTGTTTTGTGAAATATCCCCATTCCCTTCCCCTCTGTCATCTTCTCTCTTTTTCTCCAAGGACCCTCTGAACCTAAAGTTGCTTATTTCTAACCTGACCATCTCTCATATTCAAAGTCTACCTCTCTTTAGTTTACCTTGCACTTAGAGTCATGGTTGAGATGCTGGAAACTTCTCATCCTGTGAAATATGCTTCTTTGAATTAATTGTTGAACTCATGTTAGTTTACACATGTGTAAGTTTTCCTACAGAAATGGTTGGACATTTTTGTAAGACACAGAACATTTGTTCAAGTTCAATCCAGGATTGTAAAGGCAACGTTGTGCGTGTGTGCTATTCATTATGAATGGATATGCGCTATGCACAAACATACACAGCATATTGCACATGGATACTCATTATGCATGGATGCACTTATGCATTGGTTGTACCTTTGGTTGTATAGCTGATGCTCAGTTGCGTAATGCTGACATTCAGCACAAGAATTGCATCGCACAATCATCATTGAGTGTGCAAATTTGTATTACATAGCCCCAATGAAGGATATTCTCCAATACTGTCCAATACTGTTTTTTTATTATTTGGCTGTTAACTTTATTCATATGTTGGCTGGAATCCACTATGGTGCAGTGTAGTAATTCTGCATGTGGAACTACCCTACAGGGGCCATTCATTCCCTTGGACTTTAGAGCTGCTAAGGCCTCCCTCATGGCCATTCCACACTGGTGGAGGGGGTCAGAAAAGCATCTGGCTATGAAATGATTACATCATCTGCTGAAGTCCACATGGGGCCTCCAGAAATCTTAGTTGATGATGTAGATATTTCAAGTCTGGCTATAGTGACATAGCCAAATGCTTCTCCAATCCTATCACACACTGTCAACAAGATATGGGAATGGCTGGGAGGAGGGGCTGCAATGGGGCTGCAGTAAGTCCAGGAGGGCTTTGATCATTATGAAAGGAGGAATACCAATCTCCAGCATGTCCAAAAAAAGACATATGCAAGCATAAGGTTGACTTATGTCTGTGCATACCACTAATAGGATGCCAGCCTCCATGTGCCATTTATGAAGACTCACTGTAAAAGGTGCTGTCTCCCATGCAACTTCTGTGTATATCTTGATTCTTGTGTGCTCAAAAAAATTACCCTTTTGAAATAGTTCTATGTGAGTGTGGGTTACTGGAGGCCAATCTGCCCAGACATGCTATTGCCAGGGTTCAAAGCCCTCTTATACATATGTGTGCTCAAAATATGTATGAAATTTTGGCAACATACCAGTTAACAATAGTCTGTCACCAGACCTCTCAGATGTGCTTGCTGGTTCCCCTTCTGTGATGTGTGCATCTAACATCTCATCCCCACTTTTCAAAAAAATCTTTTTTAGAAAATTGCTCTGTTGTAAGAAAAAGATTGGAAACAAGTGTGATGGATCTAAGGATACTGTAAATTGACTTTATTTATTGCTGGAAATAAGATAGTTATTTTTGTAATTGGATGGGAGTAGGAATGGTTATTGAGATATTCCCTTTCCTGTGTATCTTGATGTTTTTGAGTATTATTTTCATATCAAAACTCAATCAAATAAATAACAGGAGTGATGCTATCAGAAAAGGAGAAGACAGTGCTGCATTGAGAGCTGCAGAACACCCCATGTGAAATCTATTGACATGTAAATAACCTGGTATATCAATGCCTTATCTGTAAACCTGAAACACCATGAATATCTAGGTATGAAACGTAACAGCTAAAGGAGTAATAAGAAACAACAACAAGCAGTTTCATATAGAGTAGTTGCTGCTTCCAGTCTAGACTTTTGCAGAGGTTTTATCAAAGTACATAATATGTTTTTGTTTTCTTAGAACATATTGGATTGTGTATAGGACAGGTGTGTTCAATTTATTTTTAGACACCAAGCACACAACTGCCAGCCTGGCAGCAATGTTATTAACCAATTCCCAAAAGTTATGGTAGTTAATTGTATAGCGGACCCTTCATGAATTTTATACCACATTTATCTCTTGATATAAGGTTTGGTGTAGGTGGAAAGATAACAGGATACTTTGGGTTCATACATACATATTTCTCACATTCTGCTTTAAAAGCATGCAACTGATGCAACAACTAGCATGTGAAAGCTGCTTTCAGGAGTGGATAGAATCTGTCAGGCAGAAGACCCCTCAAAAAAATCTAAGCCCCCAGAAAGGGACACAGATACAGAGGACAGGCAAGAGAAATGAATAGCTGCAGAATAGCTTAGGTGTGTAGAAAATATATATAGCAGAACCTGTCCAAAGCTTGAGTAGATGTTGGGGATATCTCCTGTGTCCATCTGCCTTGCTAGGGATCTCCTAGGGCAGCAGGAATTACTTGCTGTGAGCTGATCAAGGAGCAGTTCTTTCTGGAGCAGCTGATCTTTGTGTCTTCCTGTAGAAGATTGCTTTTGTATAATCGTCTGATCTTACTGTTTAGGAGAGGACAAAATACTTGAGATAACTGCGGCATATGGCCTACAAGGGACAGGTACAGTAACTGAACTGTTGTAGCTCATTTCCCGAAGAGACCAACTTGCTGCTGTTGTTCTAAAAAAAGTCTTAAGTACATATAACTATGATTTCTAAGCTGCAGTGGGATGGTTGACTTTAGACAGGGCCTGATACTCAGTTTAGTTTAGAACCTTTTTTTCTGGATGAAGCTAACTTCAAAAACTTATTATCATTAGGCACATTTAAACAAAACCCTAGTAGAAGTGGCAGCTGATGGCTCTAAGATCAGAGTGATAGTGATTCTGCGTCAGGTTTTAGTCTGAACATTAAAGGAACTATACAAGTTGCTAAACATGTTTTGAGGATACTGTTCAGTACCTTGGATTGCTCTGAAAAAATCTGGACTATAACCTGGAGTGGATTCACTGATCCACTGATATTGGAGCCACCAGCCACTACTATCTGGTGGCACAGGCATTGCTTCCCTACATATTATGACAATGCAATCTACATGAGAAAACTGAAAACACAATTTTGTGGTGCTTTTGTCATCCAGTACTTATAATTTGTCTGTCTACATAGACAGAAAAATGGACAGGTATTGCAGAGGTGTAGCTACATCATGGGAAAATGTCTCCCAATTCATTGGAAATATGTGTGAATGGGACCTGAGAGCATAAAGACCACATTATTTATTTAAACATTTCTATCCCACTCTTCATTTGAAATCTCAGAGTAAAATAGTATAAATAATTAAATAATTAAAATAATTAAAGCAGTATAAATAATTAAAATAATTGTGAAAGGCTCAAATATACATGAAAACATGAACAAATTAAAACACATATTAAAAGGTTTAAAAGAGTTTAACATGAATTAAAATCATGTACGTAAGAGAGTATTTTGTGCCACCAATCAGGCCCCCAAAGCTTTCATGAACAACTATGTGTTTACTTAGTGCCTAAACAGCAGCAATGTTGGTGCCCATCAGAGCTCCAAGGGAAGAGTCTTTCCCAAATGGGGTGCTACTGCAGAGAAAGCCCTCTCTTGTGTCCTCACACAACATACTGGAGGAGGGCCCCTCCAGCAGACCTTAAACCTCAGACATAACACACCATTTAGGTGTTCATAGATATTGTATCAACACAGATATTTTCTCCACAAAATGGATTACTCATTTGGTGGCTCTGTTAAAACTTGATTAACTATAACAACAATAGTAGTAATATTAGCCATACAAATATTAGCCATACATACATATTCCTAACATAAACGAAGGCCATTTCTACACTAAACTGTTATAGTGCTATTAGTCCACTTTGAGGCCCCTCCCTAAACTGCAAACCGCAAGAGTCCATAGGATGTTGAAAGTGGAAGAACAGCACTATAACACTCTAGTGCAGAAATGGCCTAACAGTGTTAAAGATTTCAAATCCATTTAATAGGAAACCTTGGTGCCAGATGGGCACCTCTGAGCCCTCCACTCCATTTCTTACCCCTTTCTTTCAGTCCAGAACTGTGAATAGTGACAATAAATCAACTCCGATTCTTGACCTATTAGATTAATAACTGCTAGGGTTATCGTAAAAGGTAATAAATTTATTTTACACATATTTCTCATTATATAATTGATCCAAGGTTTTCAGAGTGGCTTTTAAACTTGAATTAAGGCTCGAATCAATCTTGTATGGATAGGAAAGCATTTTTTTTAAACTCCCATATTACAGATGAAAGAATTGTTATCTGTCTGAAAAGTGCATGAAATTATCATCAGACATAATAACAAATTACTAGTTGTTTTCCCTGGGACATATTCAAATCATTCCACTTGGCAAAACTGCAATAAAGTGGTGATGTACATCTGAATGAAATAATAATAATGTTTATTGTTTATATATGCAAATCAGTCTTCCTTGTAGAATTTCATGATAACTAGGACCTTTGAGGTACCTGATCAGAAGATGTAACCATCAAGAACAATAAATATGCCTGTTGGCTACCTGTTTGCTTTTCATGGGGGGAAGATGAAGGTACTTGAATGATTCGTTTAGTGAAGATACAGGTAAGTGGTTACTTGCTTTGCTCATTTGCAGTGTGTGGGGGTTTTCTTGAAAAGGGCTCTAATTCCTGACAAACTTACCAAAATTCCTGACAAGCAAATAAAAATGTTCGTGTTTAAGACACCATGGGACATGTGATCATTTCTGCTAAAACAGATTTCATGGGAGGTCTCTCTTTGGAACTTTGCCAGTGCTTAAGCATCTTCTGAGAATAATAAAACATTTTTGTTTAATGTATCAATATTGGTAGGGATTAATGAAGCACATGGTTAATCTAATAATGTAATATTTTGCATATTTACAGATATTTCATTACACATACACACATGCGCATATCTTTGTTAAGATATTAAAACAATCACAACAGAGAGAAATGAAGGGCTTTTCCTCTTTGTTGGTATTTTTTCCAAAGCTATCTGCAGCTGAAAGGAAAAAAAAAACCTGCACAAGTAGCCACGGTCTTGATAAGCTATGAATAAAGTATATTCAGGTGAGTCTTATATAATAGAAGGGATCCATTTTTCATTCTCCTTGAAATGAGTTTCTGCTATACACAGGCCATAAAACCACCAATTCTGAAGCAATAAGTCTGGTAGCCTTAAAATCAGTATTCTATTTCTGCACTCACCAGGTGGTGTGTGGATGAAATGTTAAGGTACTTACCAAAGTTGCAGAGACTTGGCTTAGGGAATTTAATGAAAATTGTGCATAACGTAATGGTGATTGATAGAGATACAGATAGAGATAGAGATACAGATAGAGATAGAGATACAGATACAGATACAGACATATCTCTATGTTCCCCTGCATAATGGCACAAAATTACCAAAGCCTTGACTCCAGTTGATGAAGTGTTGATGACATATCTTTCCCACGTCTAGAATGGTCTACAGGTAAAATGGGCAAATTTGAAGCTGAAAACTGAGATGTCAAATGGGAGGAGACATGTTGGTTAAAATGGAAAATGACTTCTAATGAAGATCTAGTGAAAAGATAGATACAAGGAAAGCTTCTACAGCAGATGTAGGAAACCTAGTGGCCTCCACAAGTTTCAGACTACATTTTCCATAAGATCAGACAGTAAGGCCAGTAATTGGGATTATAGAGGTTGCAGATAAGAATATCTAAAAGGAACCAGGTTGTCTGTCTCTGGCCATTTCCACACCACACTGTTATAGTGCTATTATTCCACTTTCAACATCCTGTGGAATTCTGGGGTTTGTAGTTTAATGAAGCCAAAGAGCTCTCTGGTTGAAAATTCTAAATGTCCCTCCCTAAACTGCAAACCCCAGGCCTCTGTCCTAGAAAAACAGAGAAAGAATTAAGCATGATAGTTGTTATGTACCTGCAAGTTGTTTCATACTTATAATGACCCTAAGGTGAACTTGCCATGGGGTTTTCTGGGTGCTGAGAGGGCGTGACACACTCAAGGTCACCCAGTTGAGTTTTCATGGCTGAGTAAGCAATCAAACCTTGTCTCCAGGGTCATAGTTCAACCCTCAAACTACTACACCATGGTGGCTCCAATCATCATGGTAGTTCATGTTAAAAGTCAACACCAGTAATTCATTTACAAATATTCTAGCCTGAAACAGAAATGAATAGAAGGAACAGAGGGATGGAGAACAAGTCTCATTGGTGAGTAGAGGTTAGAAATGGCAAAATCCCCTTACTAGGGATGGTGAGCAGAAAGGCATGATAATAATCTACCAAAACCTCAAAAGAGACAACCACATCTTGCCAATTATGGAATATGTCTTATTGAAAGGATAACCACATGAGGGATTCTGTGCATTTTTGTGGCTTCTCCTGCCCCCACTGCCAAATTTTCCACTACCACTAGAGCTAGAATTCTACCACATGAACATGCTTCCTGTGAACCTTGTTTAAAGTGAAATTGCATTTTGGAGTCACCACTACAGTGCCTCCACATTTCAACAGCATAGCTGCAACTTTGGCAGTGCAGTAGTGATGGGAAGATGTGGTCCTTGAAAGATTACATGCCCCTTTCACCTCCAGAATTTTATCATTTCTGCCCTACTGCGCCCCTTTAAATAACCCAGAGTTTTCCTTGCCAATCAGATTGCTAAAATCTCAAATCATGGTGTGGTATTAAAACATTTCCCAGTGATTTTTAAGGATTTCCATGGAAAACCACATCCCAAAGTCTCAGGTTTTGTAAGGCCAATACAACTTTAACAGGGCTGCAATGTCATACGTACATGTTTGCCAGCTGTTTCCCACTCTTCAAATACTTTCTATGTGTACCCGCATTTTACCCTGTGCCTAATTATGCTCATACAGAGAGAGCCACAGCTTTAATATTTCCCTCAGAATTGATGACTACAGATGACTCTTTTCCTGGCAGTGAGCTTGATAATAGCTGCTTACACTTTAATTATGGGAGAATATTTTTATAGAGGAAAACTGGGTGGCCTATAAATTTTGCTCAGAGGCTGTAAAGTCTTGAAGCCTTTGCTATATTTACAAACAGAGGAGGACTAACATGAAATCAAGGCCATATCTGCACTAGCCTGTTATAGCACTATTATCCCACTTTCAACATCCTATGGAATCCTGGGGTTTGCAGTTTAGGAAGAGGCTGGCTGGCCCCTCCCTAAACTGCAAACCCCAGGATTCTATAGGATGTTGAAAGAGGAATAATAGCGCTATAACAGTCCAGTGCAGAAATGGCCCAAATCTAAAATTCCTCTTAGGAAGATATGTTATAATGGAAATGTTTTTCATTCAATGTCTACAAGTTCATTCCACTTGTATTCTTTTTGTGCTTTCATGGGCTTCTCATACAAGGAATGGATGCTCAAGAAATACAGCCCAATGGAAGTTACCTTTAAAAAAAACCCAAAACACTGTAAGCCCCCAGCGTCTCCCTGCCCACTTGACCATGGACGTGTTGGCTGCGAGTTTCTGGAGATTTGGGTCCAAAAAAGCACGGACGTTGGAACAAGGATGGCAGAAGGGCTCAAGCATCCCAAGCCTACATTAGAGGTGGAGTCCTCTTTGAATGATAGATGGACATATATGCATGCACATACACACACACTCTGAGAGAGTTGTTGTAGTTGAGCCTCCTGAGGAATGACAAAGGCTGTGTGCCAATTATCCTGGGAGTATGCCAATGAACATAGGAAGGGGATTGCAAAGTACACATTGTGCTTGTAAGGGTGTTCATAATTTAAGATGGCTGAAGGAAGAAAAAAGAATGGAAGGAATAGTTTGTCCAACTGTTGACCTCAGGCACTAAAATGGTTGTTGTGATGGCATGATTGGAGATTCAGATCACAGCAGGAAGTGGACTGTCATCAGTGTTCCTTGGAAACATCTATGATTTTTAGTTGTTTCATTGAGATAATGATGGGCTTACATCTTGGAACAGGAAAGAGGGACAGGGGAGCTTGGAGCAGCCATTATTATTTTTTTACCTAGTGTGCCTACTGCAGCATTTTACTTGATGTGCCAGGTACATTCAGAAGACCTACCACTGCTGAAGTATGCCGTGGAGGTGGATATTCAACCTCTTCTTAGAAATCTCAAACAAAAGAGAGTCCACACTTCAAGGCAATGAACTAAATTGTCTTGAAGGAGGAGATTTGGGCAGAAAGAGACTGTATTATATACTGAAATCTATTATATATTGAAGTTAGCCCTTCGTCTTTCTAAAATTTAAAATTCATTTTTTTGTGCTATAGTCGTAGTGATAGCTTAATCTATCAACACAGAGGCAGTTTTTAATTGGGACTCTCCATCCAATGTCTACTGCACACACCACGTTTTGGGCCAAATAATCCAATAGACAACTTTTTTTCCTGTGGAGGTCACTTGCTTATGGGAAATAAATCCTGTCCTGGGCCTAACATACAGCAGGGAATAAGGAAAATGTTCACAAATAGTCTCTTGCTAGCTAGAGCAGTGTATGTAACATTTGGGACCCCAAACAGGGCACACAGCACTTGGGAAAAGTAATACTTTCCCCATCATTTGTGAAGAGGTTTTCTATAAGGGATGGGCAACTGAGAAGTGACCTATTTTTTATTGCTCAGCCATTCTGTGACCTCATCTCAGCCAAATGCTGGTGGTCAGAGATATCAACCATGACCCCTAGATTCCTTGGACAATTGCTGCCAGTTCAACTCATCAGTTTTGTATGTGAAGTCGGAATTTTTGCCTCAGTGTCACTTGTTTTCACTGAACTTTACACTTGTTTTCACTGAATTTTGTTTACCATTTTAAAATCCATCCTCACAGTTCAGAGAGATCTTTTGGGAACTCTTTACAATTTCTTTTTGTTCCAAGTCCTCCTAAATATTTTATTGTCAACAGCACTACGTTACCTACATCCATCTACGTTACCTACATCCGTTACATACATCCTGGTTTTGCATCAAGACACTTTCTGCACTTCACATTTAGTAGATATAAATGTTCTGCATCTTTTTTGATAGTAACTTGTCTGTAATCCTGAGTTTTCTAACATACCTCCTCAGAGTAGTGTAGTGGATGTGTAGACTTTTTAAAAGACCTCATAGGCAAATTTACATTCACTTAATAGTACATTCTTTCCCCTTTGCTTGATGTAATCAATCTGTCTGTCTGTCTGTCTGTCTGTCTGTCTGTCTGTCTGTCTGTCTGTCTGTCTGTCTGTCTGTCTGTCTGTCTGTCTGTCTGTCTATCTATCTATCTATCTATCTATCTATCTATCTATCTATCTATCTATCTATCTATCTATCTATCTATCATCAGTTTTGTAATATTTCATTTATTTTGCCATTGCTTTCCTGTCAGTCAGATTGTTAAATATGTTAGTTGATTATTGTTGTTGTTATGCGCCTTCAGGTCACGTCCGACTCATGGTGACTGTTAAGGCAAACCTATCATGGGGTTTTCTTGAGCTGAGAGTGTTTGATACACTCAAGGTCACCCAATGGGTTTCCATTGCTGAGCTGGGAATCGAACACTGGTCTTCATGGTTGTAGTCCAATGCTCAGACCTCTACGCAATGCTGGCTCTCTGTTGTTGTTATTACATATAATTTATTCTTTGTTTTCATTGTTTTGTAAAGTGCAGCTGTAAATCAACGTTTATAATTACCTGCCTACCTGCCTAATATTCAACCCTCACTACCTTACAAACAGTTACCAGATCACTGAACTAAAGTAACTTTTCCTAAGTTCTGCATGTGGTGAATATAGGAAAAGTAGATCTACCTGCACAATGTTTAGCATATAGTGAAACAGCCATGCAAGTGGCAATCATCCGGCACATATCCAGCTTGCATATTAATAAAGATTTTTGGTTTGCAAACCTGTTTCTCGCAGTTTCCCAGAAGCAGTAAATGCAACCTGAGTTACACATTGAGTGTGCACTGAAGCAAGTACTACAACTGTTTTGGCAAATTCCAGCTCTGCTTATTCCAGTCAATAAACCCATGTTCTCAGTATTCCAGATTTCCAGGAAACTAGAGCACTATGTATACATTTCATGTATGTGGACTAAATGAGTGTATTAGCATGTAGGGTTTCTCCCCTATTCTATCTAGGGTCTTTCACAAGTTATACTGAATTATGAAAAGAGGCTTTCTTGTACACACAGGGCCTTTCCGCACTACATAGCTATTGCGCTATGATTCCACTTTAACTACCATGGCTGACTCCTATGGAATCCTGGGGTTTGTAGTCTTGGGGGATACTAGAGTTCTCTGGCTGGGAATTCAAAATATCACTCCCTAAGGTGCAAATCCCATATTCCATAAAACAGAACATGGCAGTTAAAGTGAAATCATAGTGCAATAGTTATGTAGTGCGGAAATAGTTATGTAGTGCCCTGAGATGCAGGTAGTTTTCAGAAAGGGTGAGAGTGTCATAGTTAGATTAGGTTGCTAAGGAAATGGTTTTCTGGCAGACTCAGGAGCATGACAGGCAAATGGGCATACATAGAGCTGGGAGAGTTATTGTCTTGAACAACAGCTCCCATAATCCAACAGCCAGCTTGACCAGTGCTTCAAAGAGAATAAGGAAGAGCAAAACAAAGGGGAGAGAGTAATTCTAGGTAAAGCAGAGCCATGGAACTCTAAACAAGAAGCGATGACCATCCTGCCACCTGCCTCTTTGCTTCTTCCTCTTCACAGAGGCTGTCGGAGGGGCTTCACAAGGAAAGCAGAGCATCTTGTGTGCTGCCCAGTGGACTTGTGCTCCAAGACATAATTGTGCTATGCACAGTGGCGTAGCGGAGCCAGAACTCTCAGCATCAAAGTTCCTAGACTTTTTGATCACCAGGGATTATAACAGTATCTGCCCCCAGCAGCTCCCTCAGAGTTTAACTGCAATCCCCACACTTACTGAACAGAATTTTCCCAGCGATGTTGCATTGTTATGAACTTTCCCTGTTGTTATCCAAGGTGGGGGTTGGAGCTTTGCAAAATCCATGTTCTAACTTCAACCTGAAAGAATCAAGAAAGAGGAGACCTTGTAGAGATGGAAACTGCTAGAAACTGTTTCAGTTCAACATCGTTACCTGCCCTTTTGGATTCTTTGTGAGGATATTGCTATAGATCAGCGGCTCACGAGCCCCATGCAGAGTCACCTTATCCATTTGGCATTTTAGGCACAGTGCCTGAAGCCTATGGAAATTTTCGGGCGTACAAAAACTGCATTTTAGGGCCTACATAAACATCCCTAATGGTACATCAAGGCAAGGTGGGGAATAAAAAATTAGAGTATGAGGGCCTATAAGAACCTTAATGAAACCTTGGCCTTGTGTGACCCTTATGGGTCCATTTTGCAGCTCCAGGCCCTCCTTGTGGAGATTCCAGATCACCTGCCTCAAATATTCTGATTTTTTGGGGGGGGATTATTTTTTGCCTTAACTGGTAAAAAGCAGCTCAAAAACACTGCTAAACTTCTATGGTGCTTTTGTACCCACAAGCCCCTGCAAGCCTCTGAACATGAGTCAGCAGCGTGATGCAGCAGCTAAGAAAGCCAACGCGATTCTTGGTTGCATCAATAGGAGCATGGTGTCTAGATCGAGGGAGGTGATGGTACTGATCTATTCTACTTTGGTTAGACCTCATCTGGAATACTGTGTCCAGTTCTGGGCACCTCATTTCAAGTAGGATATCAACAAGCCGGAGCTTATCCAGAGAAGGGTGACCAAAATGGTGAAGGGTCTGGAAGCCATGCCCTATGAGGAATGTCTGAAGGATCTGGGTATGTTTAGTCTGCAGAAGAGAAGGTTAAGAGGGGACATGATAGCCATATTTAAATATTTGAAGGGATGTCATGTCGAGGAGGGAGCGGGCTTGTTTTCTGCTGCTCCAGAGACTAGGACAAGAAGCAACGGATTCAAGCTGCAGAAAAGGAGATTCCACTTAAACCTCAGGAAGAACTTCCTGATGGTCAGAGCTGTCCAGCAGTGGAATATGCTCCCTCAGAGTGTGGTACAGTCTCCTTTTAAACAGAGGCTGGATGGCCATCTGTTGGGAATGCTTTGATGAATGTTCCTGCATGGCAGGGGGCTGGACTGGATGGCCCTGGGGTCTCTTCCAACTCTATGATTCTATGCAACCCCCTCAGTGTTTAAAAACCCCAAACCATGCCCAAAATTTAGTCAAAACAAAATGCAGAGAGCCAGTGTAGTCCTGTGGTGAGTGCAGAGGTGGAAAATGCCCCTGTTCCTTTGCAGTTGTCCATCCTGCTAGTGAGATGGTCCTGGTGATAGCGTGCACATCAAAATTACCTTTACATCACTGGCTGTGAGGGAATTTCTTAGTGAATCACATTGGGTGTTTTGGCCTTGATTCTTTCAGGTGATGAAATTAAAACATGGATTATTAACAACACACTCTAAAAATAAAATAATAACAATTAGTAATTAGTTAGTTAGTTAAGTTAGTTAAGTTATGGTTCATAGATGCATATACACCATCTTTCTGACTTTTTCTACATTCTACAGGAGGGGAACAGGATAGGATTGCATGTGTTCAATATCCATTAAAGCCTGAAACAGGACTTCCTATAAACTTCTCTCCCTTTTGATAGTTTCTCCACAATTCAAGAAACTTTTTTTCCCCCTTTAGGATTCCAAACTGCAGAGAGAGAACCCTTCACATATACAGCATCATGTACAAAGGTCCACTCAAATCCTATAATGAACTTGTGGATATGTGGATGACAAGCACATGTTCCCCCCACCAGCATCCCTATCTCCCATTCTGTGCTTTCACATAATATTTGAAAGTGCCTTTGTTTATTCAGTGCTTGATGACTGATAGAATGTGTGAACTGACCTTACTGAAAAGCATTCCAGTTATGAAGATGTGAGATTATGGATGCTTCCAGATCACACTTTTATCACGCAGTGGAATTTTACAGGATGTCTAAACGGTCTGTTGTCTTTAGCTTGTAACCTTCCTATGTTTCACTGCTGTTTCCTTCAATGTTTTTCTTTACTTATTAAAATGTGCTGGAGAGGGAAAGGCAGAATAGCTGCCCTGTGGGTGGATTCTAACATCACGACAAGGCAGAATATGAAAGAATTCTGGCATGTTGAGGATCAGCTAATGTAGCAGCGTATGCTGGTTAATTATTCTGTTTGCAATGAGAGCTGCTAAACCAAGAGTGGGGAACTTTAGGTCCTAGGGCTGAATGCAATCCTGCTGAAGTCCAAATCCATTTCTCTGGACTTCCCTAAATGGTCCCACCCACATTCCTATGACATTTGGTGATATATGAACCTTTGTATGGGATTTTCCTATTCTAAAATATCGAAATGCATTCTTTAATTTTTTTTTTATAGGTTGAGCTTCCCTTATCCTAAAGTGCTTGGGACCGGAAGAGTTACATAATTTGGGCTTATTTTCCTCTTTGGATTTTAGAATACAGCACCTGTTTCTAAAATTTGTTTGTTGGCTACTTGTGTTTGTTGTTTGTTGGCTACTTGTCTTGTGTATTTCCGCACCTTACCTTCTCGCGTCGTCCTCCGGTTGTGATCCCAGTAGCACCTCTGCTGGGAAGAGAGCATGGCGGGAACATTCCCCTCTGCTCCAGAATGTTCAATGCACAATGGACACGCCTATTCCTTCTTTGATGCATCTAGGCACTTTCTCATGCTGCACTGGGGCAGGAAGTGCCTCCATCAAGCTTCTGAGCCTTCCGCAGGGCAGGTAAGTGTGAGACCATCATGTGATCAGGAGTCATTGACGGGGAAAACCTATTAATGATTTATCACACTGGTTGGTGACTGGAGAAGGACGGGAGTGCAATGATGTCTTTCAGAAGCATTATTGCCGTACTGCAGTTCTCTCCCATCCCTGTGCCAGGACAAGAGCCTCCCGCAGAAAGGACCTGAGACACAAGGCTAAAGAGAGACTGAGGATATGTGAAATGGTGAAAATCCAAGCCTAGTGCTCAGAATGAATTCATGACTCCTGCCATTTCACAGATCTTTTTTGCTGCTGGCCACCTGCTTCTGCTCTTGAAGTGGCTGTGACACTCCTCAGATCTGAGAGGAGAATGACCAGGAGCCCCACAGTTGCCACCTCGAAGATGGAAGTGGGCAGCTGGTGGCAAAAAGTTTTGGATTTTGAATGTTTTTGGATTTCTGGATAAGGGAGGCTCCCCTGCATTTAGTTTGCTTTATTTATTACATTTCTATCCTGCCGGCCCAACAAAATAATAACGTTCAAGGCAACTAACAAACACCATTAAAAACAAATGAAAACAAGTTAATAATAAATGAGGCAATAAAACTCTTAAGATGATCAGAATGATCAGAAACATTAAAAACTCTAAAAGTATGATCATTTAATTTTTTATATCACACCTTTCTCCCTTCAAAGAACCCAAAGTGGCTCACAAGTTTATAACATAATAAAGTTAACAACCTGACAATAAAAAATTAAAACACAATTAAACAAACACCATATGAAAATGCTATTAATTTAAAAAGATATAAACATCATTTAAAAACATGAAATTAAATGTGAAAATGTACTACACACACGTACTATAAACAGATTCCCTGAAACCTCTTAACCATCAAATGCAAAAGAACTTTGCATGCCAGTGAAAGGAGAGCAGAGAGAGGGCCAGCCTACCATGTCATGGCAGTGAATTTCACAACCAGGGAGCAACTGCAAAGAACAGTCTCTCTTGTGTCCTTACCATATTGGCCTGTGAATGGTGGGACTGAGAGAAACTAGGGACAGAACTTAGTCCTGAGGTTCAAGCAGACCACCATAGACAATGGTATTTTCAAGATCCTGAAGATTTTAATGCTGAGAAGGCTTCACAGAAAGAAAACTGGGTCCTTCAACAGTCAAGACCTAAGGTGTAAAAGGCCTTGAAAGCAAATCAGTTGGGTTCAAAAAGCAATTTTCAATCATCATGGCCTCTCAGTTTCCGGGTAACATGATCTCAACAGCATGCACAAGTTAGCTACTTAATTGCTGCATGTTCTACCAATAAACATTCTATGCTCTCTTTAAGGATAATCTTTATAGAATACATTGTAGTGGTCAACAAATAACGTAACTGAGGCAAGGGTGACCATTGCAAAGACTGGAAAATGTTGCAAAGCTGGTGCCGTAGGCAAATTTGTACAAAATCATTCTTCATGACTTCTGCTCCTTGAGAGTTCAGCAACAGTGCAACATCAAGGAGCATTCACAGACTACAAGCCCATTCCATTAAGGGGGAACACATCTCATACCAGCAGAATTTGAATCCCATTTCTGAGTACTAGTATTTCAGTGGACCAGCAGCACTCCAATCTTATCAGCATTTAATTTCAGCTTGTCCTTTCTTATCCAGCCCATTACTGAACCCAGGAAGTTTACACGGATATTTACTGCTTCCTTACTATTAGATGACAAGGACAAATAGAGTTAGGTGTCATCAGTGTATTAGTAACCCCTCATTCTAAAGCTTTGAATAATCTCTCTTAGTGGCTTCATTTAGACATTGTACAGTATGGAGGACTCCATACTCTAAAGCTACTTATGTCAAATAGTAATCCATCAGTACCACTTTATGGGTGCAGCCCAAGAGGCAAATCATACCACTTCAATATTACACCCCCACTACCCAATCCACCCAAGTGATCTCAAAAGATAATTGTGGTCAATGGTATTAGAATGTGTCAAAAGGCCCAAGTGAACCAATAGGTCAGAGGTGGGCAACTGCAGCTCGGTGCCATTTTCTGGGTTGATCAAATTCTTGAGGGCTCATTTTTATTTGCTTTGATTTATTTTTGATTTGCTTTCAGCTAAAATGCAGAAAAAATGATAAATCAATGCACTCATGGACACACAAACATACAATTATTTTAAACCTTGCACTGCCTTTTTGGAGCAACAGCCTTGCCTAGTTTTTAAGGCAGCTACCTTGCATTGACCTTTAAAAAAAACAACCACAACCCTGCTCTCTTGTTTAAGGAAGAGGAAAATGCTTTTACCAGAGAAAAGCATTTTCCTCTTCCTTCACAAAGTGTCCCTAACTAATTTGTATAGTACTGTTTTCCTTCTATAATGAATTGTGTTTTTTTTCCTTTACTTGTCATTGTGTCATAAATCCATGCGTCCTCCTTAATTAAGGTATCACAGCTTTAAAAATACCCTCCCTGCCCCCAATTTTGTTTCCCACTGCTGTGGTGCTTCTCCATGCAGGCCTATAGTACTAGAGCCCCAGGCTCCAACTTTTCTTATCAGGTACGGGGGGACGGTGGCTTTGAGGCATGTGGATTTGGATGGTGAGAAGAACAACTGAATCTCAGGGAGGAAGGAATCATTCCTTTAGAACCACACGAAGCTTCAGAATCCAGGCTGCTGTTGTGGTTTGCCAACAAAGTTTGGCAGCAAACCACATTACTGAAAGATCACACACAATGGGTTTCCTTTTGAATTTATTGTGGTTGGGAGATAATGGGGGTGTGAAGATGCAATATAGGGCCTGGGCTCACATGCAACCCTTTCCTACCCATATGTATACCCCACGTTCCCTGCATTTTGACCCCAGCATAGGTCAAGGCAACTAACGCAGTCTGTGGGATGATAGCTTCAACCCTTTTGTGGCATACCTATAATATTTAATCACTTTTGTAGTTATGTGGGAGTGGCCCACTAAATGGTAGAGAATAAAGATCACATGGTTCAAGTACTGGCTTGTGTCAGATCTTATTCAGCTGCCTTGCCTTCTTTTGTGGGTACTGAGGCAACAATAAAGTGAATGGGAGGAAAGTCTGTTTTGTATCACTACCTTAGGACTTAAGGCATTCACATTTTCAAAAAAGGATTTTTTTTACAAAATATGTATTTTTGTTACTTTCAAGAAATAGATTGTGAGTAAAGAAAAGACAACCTCCATTACAAACTAGAAGGTAGTCACATACACAGGAGTCCTAGCCCCTCCCGTCTGCTGACTCATGACCTTTTACCTTACCTGAAGCATCTCTCTCTGGACATTGCCTTATATGGAAGGTAGTTTGTGATTGGAAGAAACCTCATATTACCTGCCCTCTGGATATTTCCTTATATGGATGGAAGTTTCTGGACATTACCTAATATGGGGCGGGTGGTCTGTGATTGGTGGAAAAATGCTGCAGTGGGTGTGTATGCTGTTTACCTGGATAAAAAGGCTTTGCCAGGTCTCTGCCCTTTGTCCTGAACCTCATGGCACCCAGCTGCAGCTGTTTTGGTATACTTTTATATTTTTGTACTCAATAAATCTGGCCTCTAGCCTCTGAACCAAGAAACGTCTGATCATTTGCCTGTTTCTCAAAAAAAGCTGTCCTTCTTAAGGGCGTAGAAGGTGACGAGATGAGTAAAAAGCTGCTTTTCAAAAAGTTGTTACTGTAATGGTAATGACCCTCAGGGAGAGGCTTGGAATTACAGATGTACCTGATTAGTTGTTCAAAGTAACTTTTGAAAGCACTTGATTGGATCATCTTAAGTTGGTAAATACTTCAGGCTGGCCTGAAAGGATTGTAAATAATTAGATATGTTTGGCTAAGATCTGACAAGATAGTAGTTAATTCTGGCCCACAATTTTCCATGACAAACCTGGCCACTCCCTTCCTCCATCATCTAACTACTGTCTTGTGTGCTTAATGAACTATGTTTACATCCAATCTCTCTTTAAGTCTTCTAAATCAGTAATACTGGAAAACAAAATAGCTGAACTATCATCCTTCGACCTATCCCCTAGAACCCATTTATGACACAACATTGTCTGTCCCTCAGAATCAATATTTTTAGGTAGTTCAGCAAATGTAATGATTAATTCCAGGACAACCAACTATTATGTTTTACAGACGCACACTGCTGACCTGAGTGCCTTTCATAATTCTATTTTTCTGAAGTGCTATGTAAGATTTATTCATGCAATCAGTGTGCCTGAATCATTGGTGAGATTATTTTATGACTGCTTATAAAATTTATAACTAGTAAATTTAGATAATGACATTGGCAGCAAAATGTCATGTTTGATTTAACATAAATCATAGAAAACTGAAAGATGTCTTCTTCTGACAGACAGTTTTTCAGCCTTGGCTTCAGGCAGTCAATGCTGATAGAGGACAGAACATTAACTGGGAAAACCTACTCAAAGGTAAGGCCTATTGTATTCAGTAAGGCTTACTCCCAGGTCAGTGTGTTTGGATTGCCACCTAAGTAGACTAGTACATTACATAAAAAGAACTCTGCTAGATCAAATCAAGAGTCTACGCAGTCCCAGAATATGATAAGCCAGACACTTTCAGGAAAGTAAATTTTTAAAAATCAGGAACATGTGTTGAAAAATTTGGCTTCAATCTTTTTTGTCCATTCACAACTTGTGTAAGAAATAATACATACAGCACAATTTTATATTTATTTGGAAGTATGTCCATAGACTGCAGTGAGAGTTGCTCCTATTTAAATATCAGTGTTTTTACTGACTTGACATGAGTGAAAATTGAGACTCTTTATTTTCTTCCCCTAGCAATACTCACATGGTGTGATCTCTTAAGCAATTGTTTGCATTGGAGTTTGTGTCCTAAACAAAAACACACTGGCCCCACCCTTGTGGACCCCAGGAAGCTGCATGCACCCTGCTGTTTGAACAATCCCTGCTGAACAGCTTTAGGAAAAGTATTCTGAAAGGGTAGAGATAAATAATCTCTCTTCCCCGAGCAGCAGATGCTTGGTGTTGTCAGTTACGAAGTTGCCTTATACGTAGATAAAAAATTTGTTTGCCTGTTTTCTAAATCAGCGTTGGGGAAGTGTATCCTTGAACTGTGTCTTGTCAGCATAGATAATAGTGAGGGACCATGGGAATTCCAGTCCACCAGTATCTGAATAACCATAGTCACTGGTGCTCAGACATACCTGAAGATCTCAATTTGCATCAATGCAGCAAGGACAATAAAGCACAGCAATGGTGTTGCATGCCAAGTTTCTTTCTTGTAGGAGTCCTTGGAGTTTCACTCACTCATTCTGTTTTGGAGCAGATTCTGCACTCTTGTGCACTCTATGCTTGAATATGGATGAGTTTGGACTCTGGGGTCATATTTGCTGGATTTACTGAGGTTTGCCTTTTCTGTATCATCTTGTCACAACTTCTGCTGGTTGGGCATGGGGTCAGACAAAAATGGAGGAGATGAGCTAGCATGCCCCTCATGCATGGTTCAAGGTGCTCCCTTATGAGTGCTTGAGTTGAGACAATAAAGGAAATGCCCATCTTGGAGTTGGGGTCTGGGCTTGGCTCCAAGTGACAGGGTGACTTTCATCAATGTGGGATCTCGGTTCTGTCACTCCAGGTTTTTCTGGCATTCAGACTGGAAGGGTGATAGTGCATCAGCTGAAAGACAGGTCCCCTAGTCTCAAGATCCATGCCCCATGCCAAGTCAACTTTTCTCAGCTTTAATAAATAAAGTTGGAGCCTGTTTCATTCCATATCAATATGTGTCTATATCTTTACTGGCATGCTTAGCCCTAATTTGCTGCTGAGGGCTGCAAGTTGTCCAATCCCAGTCTATTTTGACTAGCAAAGGCTTTCCAAGGCAGAAGTCTTTCTTATCTCTTCGTACCTACCTCATTATTTAGAGGTGTCAGGAACCGAACATGGCACTTTCTGCATGAAAGCATGTGCTCCTTTCTTGAGCTTTAAAACTTCCCAAAGTGACTTTGTAGAAGTGAATACGCACTATTACATACAGGGATATTTTTTTCTGTGCTGCCTGCTTCCACTGCAATCTTTCTGTGGTCCCATCACGCAGAGCTGGAGGACTGTATAAAATTACCCTGGCTGAGAATGTGATGATGATTAATGATATATTTTTGGCAGTGAGCAGGCCAGTCCTTATTGCCACAGACATATTGAGACTTGTACACTTTTGAGATAAGGAGCAGATTAAGAAGATAAGGGATGTTGTGAAACCAGTTAGGCAAAACGAAATGGTATTCCAATCAAACATGTGCTCAGTCACATGAAAGAGGCAATTGCAGTCATTTTTTTTATCACGAACATACCAGGCCAACAATTGCTTGCACACTGTTGTAAATATTTCCAAGTATTATAGGAACTTTGATTTAGTGATTCACATTACATCTGTCTAAGTAGATCATTAATAATTACCTCCTTTTTACAGATAAATGCAGACTAAATAGGTTGAGGTTAGAAATAATGTCTGACCACAAGTTCATTTCTTAAAATGGAAGGCGTGTCAGGGATCATGCTGTTTGAGATTACATCTGCAACCTAGACATCTTCTTGGTTAGTCCCTGATGGAGGATCAACAGTGGTGATTACAAACTAGCAGTTCACACACAGAATCACAGTCAAGTAAATCACTCGATCACTCAGTATTTGATGACATGCAGGAAAGTGTAAGAGCTGTACATTAAATAATTCAAAGACCTGTAACAAAATTTTATGCTGCTCACTTTTTACTGTTCTATCTATCTATCTATCTATCTATCTATCTATCTATCTATCTATCCCCTCATCTGCAAAACTGCATTCCATTCCTCCCCAGCTGGCCCCTCCCGAAACTGCAAACCCCAAGATTCCATGGGATGCTGAAAGTGGAATAATAGCACTATAACAGTCTAGTGCAGAAATGGCTTCAGTTTTCATTTCCAACCCCAACAGTCTGCATCTCATGATCACTGTGCTTAGTCATTTGGCTTTTTCTTAAGTAATTCCCCTTAGGGAAAGAGTGTGTGTTTGTGGGCTTACATATATAGTACTTCTGCAGCACTACCCTTTCTACTGTGCATAGCTGCATCAGGATCAACACTCACTTTAGAACTTCAAAAATAAAGGGAATGTTTGGGACAATTATAAAATTGTACTGGCTCATTGTTGAATGCAGTTCATAAGTTAATAGTACAACAATAAAAAAAAAAGTTTTGAACATTAAGAGAAAATCCTATCTGTGACTATCATAAGCAGACGAACAAAGCAGACAGTGGCTCTATTAACTAAAATTCTATTTGAAATTCTATCACAATTAAGAATCGTAACATCAGAATAAGAATGTACTTAAAATTTCAGCTAAATTCTCAGTGGCAACACTGTAATGGTTATTGAAAATATGTTGTTGCCTAGGGTTCCCACATCCCAGGGCCTGTCCCTGAGTCTTAGGGCCTGGCATATCTTCGTGAGGCAAGGAGGTGGAATCCCAGGACAAGAGCGTTGCCTTGAGATATGTATGTATGCAGATCTTCATTTATTAGTCTTGGGGTTTTTTATTTGAACTGTGCATGATGGATAATACGTCATGATTAATGATATCCTCTGGGCCTGCCTCTGTGACATCACAAGGTGTTACTCCTAGGTCTTAGGATTGGGTATGGGCGAGTTTATGACCTGGCAACCCTAATTGTTGCTACTGTACCAGTTAGCATAACCATCTTCAACTGGGAACTTTCCAGGATGCCCAAGGATAATAGTGAGGATGGGAGCTATAGCCCAACATATCTGAAGGGAGCCTGGGTGAAAAACATTGGTTTAGGGTGTCAGACTTGGAAGACTTAGGTTCAAATGTCCACTTAGCCATGGATCTCAGTTGGTGATGTTGGGTCACTCAGGGTTTTTCAGTCTCATCCATCTATGAGGATAAAAAATTGGAAGGGCAGAGTTTTGTCTGCAAGTCTCTCTGAGCTATTTGGAAGAGAGGGAGAATACAGATGCAATAAATAAATAAATAAATAAAATATTTAGTTATCCCATCCCAATTCTGTTCCAGAGAAACTTGAATCTAAGAAGCTTAAGCATTCAGCTTTTCAGATTTTTGCATAGGTTGAAAAAATTACATGCTTCAGAATTACCATAAGTTTTCTTTAGAAACAAATACAAGAACTTTATGGAAGGATTTAAAAATGGCTCTGCTTGTGAATGAATAAACATTTCCTCCATCTTAAAAAGTTCATGACTGCCACCAACTTTGCAAGCTTTCTGCTCATTTGCAAACATCTGCTGCACGTTTCTCATGCAATGCCCTGAAATATTTTTAACTATTAGCCCTCTGTTCAGCTACATTGATGATACCATTCTTCACCCTTGTTTTGTAAAGACTTGGTCCACAAGAGAACTAATTTGGGAGGCAGCTTATAAATATTTTAAATGAATGAAGAAATGAATAAGAGGACCAATTCACATGTCAAAAAATTTAGATCTTTGCTCTCCAAGCTGCTTTATATAAAGTCAGATCACTGGTTCATCCAATTCACTCTTGTTGACCCAGTCTGGTAGGATGAATATCCAGGGACTGAGACAGGTATCTTTCCCACACCTTTCTGGAGATATCAGGGACTAAATCAGGATCTGTGCCAAGCATGTACTGTACCTCTTATCTAAGACCCTCTTTCCTTTCTTCTCACATCACTTCAGAATACCTTGAGGAACTCTCCAAGATATGCCACCTCTAGATAACTTCTTGTTGAGAGCTAGTATCTATAACTACATAGCAGTTCATTCTCTTTGCTATTTTTGACCCTTATTGAATTTCACAGCTATTATAACACATGGATATACAAAAATATTGACATAGATGTCATCCTTGTGCCTTTTCATATTTCCTGGAAGTACTTGCATCTAAGTGTAGGTCAAAACAGATCATATAAGTAAAGCAAAGGTGATGACCAAAATCCTGCATCAGGAGACATATGTATGGCATGTAATTACATCTTGGTAGCTACATCTCCTTATACTATTCCTTGAACCTAACTTTTAAGCAGTACAGCCCCCGCAATGTGGTCTTGATGTTTTCTGTGACACTGGGGAGCAGGATATCAGCAGAGATTTGTCTAGCTATTTCCCTGAAGCTAGCAGCTATAGCTGCAGATGCTTGTCTAGCTACAGATAGGCATCTGCTGTCTTCCCTCTGGTAGGGGTTTGCTGAACTTGAGGATCTTCAAGGTTTTTCTTAAGTTGCACTCTTCTGTACCAGCAGGTGCTGTTAACCAAAACCAACACCACTACTGTCACTGTGGCTCCAGCAACTTCCTGAAGGATGCCCCAGGATTCTTCTGTCTCATCTGCATGCACCTTCCAGCTTTTGGATTTCATCTCCAAGTTTAGCCTTCTGTCTTTCTTTTGTGGCTGCTGTTGCTAGTTCTGGATATCCAGAGTTTCTGACAGTCCATTTGAAGACATATTACTGTGTGGCACTGTGAGCAGCAAAGAAATGATTTTTGCTGCAACCATTGCATCTGCAAGGAGTTGTCCAGCAGATCTGTTTTGAGTGGTCAGAGGTCTATTACGCACTGGTCCTCAAGTAGAAAATGCAGACTACTTAACAGCCCACTGTGAAGAATTTGAGTAGCACTTTGCAGTTAAAATTGCTCAGATATGTTCTGACTTGAATGCTGTAGTTGATAAACTGCCAATGGATGTAACCTTGGCACCTGCTTGTCCCTTGTTATTGGTTACTTTTCAATTTGTGCAGCCTGAAGATGTGGACTGGAACCTTGGAGAGGTGAGAGTCACCACATGGGTGCTACACCCTTGCCTGTTTTGGCTCATTACATTCGCTAGAGTGGGACTGACTGAGTGGGTGAAGGGGGTAATCAATGCCTGCTTAAACAAGGTAGAATTCCAATTTGCCTAAAGGAGGCAGTTGTGAGGCCTTTGTTAAAAAAAGCCATCCTGGAATCCTTCTATAATGGATAATTATCAGCCAGTGTCCAACATATCATTTTTGGTGCCCTCCCAGCTCCAGGGGTTTCTGGATAAAACAGATTATCTAGATTCATTTCAATTTGGTTTCAGGCCTTGCTATGGGATGGAGATAGCTTTTGTCACCTTGGTGGATGAACCGTTCAGGGAACTTGGCTTCCCTAGACTCTGAACCTCCCTTTCCAGGGATGTCAGAATGCCTGGCCTCCTTGTTGTCCTTCCATTAGCAGGGTAAAACCTTTTATTCCAACAGGCTTTCAGAACAGAAAGATTTTAAAGAACAGGCAAAATGATGCTGTATTGTTTTAAATGGAACTGTTTTTAATAACTTTGTATTTCTTTTATATTGCATTTTATTCTTTTAACTTGAAGTTGAATTGTTTTAGTACTGTGGCTAGATTAATTCTATTTTAATGTTCCCCTTTTTATGTTTTTAATTGTACTGTTCTTTTAAATTGCAAGCCACTTTGAGTCCCAATTTTGGGATGTGGTCTGTGATGTTTTCACTTTGTCTCTGTGCTACTAATCCCTTTAAACAACAACAGCAAACAACAACAACATATGATGTTTGTCATGGATCTTCACAGAATGCACACTGCATAAGAAACACTAGTTCACACCTTGTGACCATGCAGAAATTAGTTGTATGGGTCTGTGGATCCAAGCCTATCTAAATATTCCATATTAAGTCAATTTCTACCATAATCCATTTGTCACTTCCTGTGGATGTATTTGGGAGCATAAATAGGGGATTTCATCTCAAGACATCAAGCTGATGAATGTTAACTGACTGCTCTACTTGTTCAAAATTTCATACTTCAAAATTATGCTAGCCCTGCAGAGATGTTCCATAGAGGAACAGTGGACAAAGAAGGTTTTGATCTGGGCTACCACCAATGTGTCATTTGTATTACAAATGTCTTAATGTGATGCACTCAATAAGAAGTTCTCTAATGCTTTAATAATACAAAACCATAAATCAGTGGTAAGGTACCTTTGGCTCCTCAGGATGTTTTGGATGACCCCAGCAATCCAATAAGCTAAACACCTGGAAGGACTTTGTGGGTTTTAACCAGGGGAAATGTTCTGGTTCAAAGGTGAGAGACATCCTGTTATGTTTTGAGTGTTCCTTACAGTCTGAATATGCCTTTGTAGCTTTGTACGTGCCCACCAAAGGTAGAAAAGAGATCTCTCTTTGAAGCACCTCTTTAAGCAATGACCGAAAGAATGATGATGCATCAGGAACAGCCTCCAGATAGGTACAAATGGAAGATTAATTTAAGTTTCTCTAAGGTAAAGTGCTGAGGAACATAGAGTTACACAGAAGCATGTCATATTTTAGCCTGCTTGAGCTGTATTGTGGGCTGCTTCTGTGTTGCTCAGAATTTCTTGTGTTAATTCTGCAACATGGCAAACCATGTCAGTATTGTGGCTTCCACATTTCTGGGATAATGTGAAAGTTCAGTTTAATTAATAGAAGATTAATTAGTAGAAGCTGTTATGGTTGAAAAAAAGAAGGGCACATGGAAATATACTCAACATTCCTTTCTCACCAATAATTTTATATGTCTTTGGGATAAATGTATGAAAAGAATTAGTCCATTAAAATTGCCAATTATGGCCCTGATTTAAAATACAGAATTTAATTATGATTTTGAGGCAGGAAATTTTGGAATGTAGAAGTACACAGATCTGTATTGAAAAGTAGCTTTTCCTCAATTTTGGACACATGATTACCCAAAACTAGTACCTGTCCTCTGTGAAGAATTAGGCCGTTTCTGCACAATGACGCTGTCCCATGTTGTCACCATCACAAACCCATCAGCACCTCTGCTGGGATGGGAGCGTGTTCCCAATGCTCCCCTCTGCACCCGACTGGCTGTGTGAGGAAGGGAACGCAAAGGACATGCTCCTTCCTTCCACACTGCAGCCAGCCTTCTTCCCATGCTGCAGTGCGGAAGGAAGTGGGTGATTGCACTTCCAGCCCTTCTGCATGGCGAGTGGTGACAGAAGCCTCATATAATCGGGGGCCATTGGTGGAGTTTTTCCATCAATGATATACTCTGCAATTGCGCTGGCTGGGGATGCAAGAAGGACGGGATTGCAACAATGTCATGTGGAAGTGTTGTCACAGTCCCGCTTCCCTTGCGTGCCAGGAGGGCGTGGTCCTGTGGAAGGGGCCTTATTGTTATATAATGTAAGAGCAGTTAGAATCGATTATGCTAAATGATGGAAGTCAGCCCATATTCCTTCAATAGGGGAAAAATAACATGTATGACATGAATATGCTATTACCACAAACCTGATAATCTTTATTTGAATGGAACCAAATGAACAAAAGGCAAATATATTCAGACCTGAGTTTATTTACAGAACACTGAAAGTACTACCTGTCATACTGGAGTTTATTTCCAGTCCCTTCAAGTTGACTCCCACCCTTGAACAAGACTGGAAATTCCTCCAGCGTTTATTAATTCTTGCTGCCACCACCCACTGAATTCTAAATATCTGAGCAGTACAGTGGGAGCCTGCTCAGTGGATTACCAATCTCTATGCTAAGGACCTTTCCTTCCCTCTCACCTCCCCGCTTCTGAGTGAGAGAAGTCCTACCTAGCGTGTGCCGAAGGATGGCGTGGGAATGGAGAGGAAACAGAGGTTTTACAGAAAAGCATTTCTTCAAGGCATGCAAATAAACAAGACAATAATACACATGAGAGGCTCCCCCCTCCTAGGCACGCTTAAGTTACAAGTAGTTACAAAAACAGATACATTCTTTAGATCAGCCAACTCCAAAATAATAAACAGCCGCGACTAACTATCTTATTCCTAGTTACTCACAGTTAGGTTCACAGGCTTAGATGGTCTAAGAGAGGAATTTGGCCAGGCGGCGCGGCATGGGGCCTGCAGCCTACTACTAGCCCAGATCCCATTTCTAGGATGTGCCTTTGTTCTCCCGGTTGTCTCTTTGTTCTCTCTTGGCCACATGGCCTCCCAAGAAGTTTTATAACTTCTTCCTGGAAGCATCTCGAAGCATCCCGAAGATGCTCACCTCTTTCCTTTTTGATTGGTCAGTTCTCACCCTGTGACCTGTGATGTTGACCCACACTAAAATGTAATCTAATTCCAACACCTCATTAACCCTTGGTTTACCTGAAGAGGGAAGTATCCCCCTTTAGCTAAGTCTAGATAATGAGAAGCCCCATTATCACACTACCACAGTAGTTTAAACATCAAAGTCCAGCCTAAATTAAAAGGACTAACCAACTCTGTCTTGGGAGCCACTGAGAAAGCTCTGTCCTCCATCCTCACTAAATGTGATGGCTATGGGACAGAATGACTATCTCTCAAAGATCTTAAAACTCATGCAGGCTCATATAAGGAGACAGTTCTTTCACATGGTCTGACACAAGCCAGATAGCAGCAGCTTTGAAGGTCATGAGCAGCACTATGTCTGTCTGTCTGTCTGTCTGTCTGTCTATCTATCTATCTATCTAGGTCCTTCACCATACATAAGTGTCCATGTATTTACCCTGGAACAATATCCAAGCCATGTTGTTTACAATATGATAATAATGGCTCAGCTAGCAACACATCCCTTCAAAACAATTTAGAATCAGCAATTTAGAAAAAGTGGTTTTGAGGTGTCTACTGGAAAAAAATTAATAAAATAAACCTAAAGCAAGTAACTGATTAATTCATAGAGCAGGCACAAAGAGAATCTTGAGGTCATATTTATTTGTACTTATTATAGATGAAATATCTTTAAACAATTATATCTTAGTAAGTACTGTACAGCAGACCACTTTTTTTATTTACAGAAGAAGTGTTCTGAAGGGGCTTCAAAATGAAAAAAGAAATGCACCAGGTCCCATATTTCTGTTTGCAACAAATATGTATTCCTTTAATATCCTGCTTGGTATTCATGAGAATATTATCCTTTTGGATCCCATTTTACTTCTTCTGATACTTTTTTTAAATCATGTGTGACCATTTTTCACAGTGATTTTCTTACTTTATTTGCCCAATACCCCAATAATCTCTAGTAAGATTTCCGAGAAAACTCCTTCTTGGATTATTCCCATATATAAATTCCTTCAGAGTTCTGTTCTCTTCTAGGCACGTATAGTTTGCAAAGCTTTGTGGAGAAATTTGGAGTCTTCATAGTATAAACAATGCTGACACAGAAAAACGGTTTTGGAACTCCATACTGAGAGGATCTTGGTTTTCTCCCTTCTTGTTGACTTTCTGTCAGCAGGTAAAGAGCTTTTTTTCAATAGGGCTTTGGTAACTGACCTGGTTTGTTGCTGAAGAGGCCTATAACTAGCTGGGTGCTGTGTTTTCTTTTATTGGCATGTTTTTAAATTGCTCTTTTGTTCTTCGTGTTTTTTATTCAGTTGATGTTTTAATTATACTATCTATTTATAAGCCAAGAGCCAATGTGGTGTAGTGGTTTGAACGTCCGACTATGACCCTGGAGACCAGGGTTCCCCACTCAGCTTTGGAAACCCATTGAGTGACTATGGGTGTGCTACACAATCTCAACCCCAGAAAACTCTGTAATAGGTTTGCCTTAGTGTTGTCTTAAGTTGAAAATAACTTGGAAGTGCACAACAGCAACAGTTATAAGCCACTTTATGTACTTATTAGGATATGCACTGGATAAATAATATACAAACTGATTTCATGTTCCATTGTCTGTCCTATTATTTCATGTTTCATTGGCCTTTTCCGCACTTTGTTTTTGCAATGGGGCAGAGCGTCCTCCAGCTAGGACATTTGCACTTGGGGGTGGACTGGGTCTGGACTACTTTCTGTAGTTCTGGACTTCAGCCTGCTCCGGAACGAGCAGAAGTGGTCACTCGCCGTGCTATTGAAAGACCACTTAAAACAGGTCTTTCAATAGTGCGGCGCGCCCCACTCTGTGGCTGCGTTCCAGTGTAGATTTGCAGGCTCGCACCAGCATGAGCCTGCAGATCTTCTGGGGGTGGGCTTTAGGCTGGCGAGCTTCACCGGTTGGTGGAGCCTCCACCAACCAGAAGCTGCCGTTTTCGTCCCTGGAGCAGTGTGTAGCACGGCCACGCACTGCTCCGGATCAGTCTGGATCCTCTGAGGGACCACTCCAGTCTGGTGAGTACCAGAACAGGACGATTTCTTCGCCAAGTGCGAAAAAGCCCATTGTTTATCTTATCTTCTCTCTCCCAGGTTTCATTTTTATTTGTAACTAGTATATTTACCTGGCATTGTCCAGGATTTAATTTTCTCATGGGTAATACGTGTTAGAAATACCTTAGGAATTACATTACCTTAGGAGTTAGATGTGGTTGAAATACACAGATTTAAGATCCTGCGCCTCTAATTCCCCAAACTGCCTTGTCCAGTACCTTTCCCCATATTCCCAATTCAATCTGTATTTAGAGTTGTTAATTTAGAGAGGTTCAGTTTCTGAGGGAATATGTTGGCCGCCTCCTTCTTGCTGCTAGGCCTTGTCTCCATAGCAACTGGCCAGGCCCAAGAGCTCTCTGGCTGAGAATTCTAAAGGCCCCTCCCTAAACTGCCAACCCTAGGATTCCATAGAATCTTCACAGGCAGCCAATTATATGAGGTCTTCTTGGCTGACACAGCCAATCATATGAAGTCTTTGCCTGCCTGACACAGAAAAATTCACAAACTCTGACTTTGATATACATGTACAGACATCCAGAACTGCATGAAGACCAGTAATTGATAGTACACATAGCTTTCATTATGAAACTATGACTTGATTGCCATTTTATTAAATAGTAAGGTATTTTGTTTCATTTTCTTCAAAACAAGAACGGCTAAGTACAAGATCAGTTGTAGTTGCCATGCAGATCAGATCATGTGTAACAGTTCTCTCCAGAATCTCCAGTGTGATTTGCATGGCCCAATACAACTGGATCCAGACCTCATCTAGTCAATAAATGGCACCCATGTTTCATATAACGTATCTTCTTTTTTAATCTCTTCATGGCCTATTTCTTTCAGTCAGTTTTTCCTTCTGTGTCAAGTCCCACATGTTCTACTGTTTTTTGTGTTCTATAAGGCCAGAAGATTTTAGCTATGGGTCAAGGCCATCTCTCACTGACATAACATATGCTTTTCTAGCAAAAGGACCTACAGTCAATCCTAGGAATCCTCACGTAGGCTTGGAAAGCAATCAGTTTGAAAACTGGAGAGCCACTGTTTTGTCAGTGTAATATATACAATATGAAACCAGATGGATTAAAGGCCTGACTTAGTAAAAGACAACTATGTTCCTCAGACCTGAGCATGAAGTCTAAGCTCATCTGAGCCAAATGTCTATCTATATGATTTCAATACTCACAACTAACAAGCAAACATGAACTCATATTGCTCTGGGGATGTCATAAAACTTAGTTTTTCTTAATTTACTTGAAGCTTGAGAATTTTCACCACAACCCTATGTGTGCATTGAATGTGTGCATGGGTCTTGTATACACATGGAGCTTAATTCATCCCACAAGACACCAGAGTTGGAAACTACAATAAGGAGAGAAGAAATGAAACCAAAATCCTTTGGGTCAAATTAATTATATTCCTCCTTTTTCCCTACCAAATGATCTGCACAAGTAAATTGGGAAGAGATGTTACTACTGTAAAACACATTGATTAAATGAGGGCAGTTCATTTGCTCAACTGCTCCATTTTGGGGGGTGGGGGCCTACTTGCGGAGTCTTGTTTGCAGAAAATATCTTTACAGTTGGTGTGGTGGAGAAGGATTTGGATTAACCTTATCTGTTTCATCTAAGATAAATTGGTATATTTGGAATGTAGTAGCTTTACAGTAAAATGGAGTTTTATGGGTGCTACTTATTAGAAGAAATTAAAATCTACATTTGGTATTTGTTCAGCTTGTTTGCTTTTTTTGGCATTGAACATTCTGTTCAGCCTCCAGATTACAAAACAAAAGCAGATTCTCAAACAAAAGAAAAGTTATAAACTCTGCCTACCATATTAAATAGCTTAAAGAATTTAAATTGTGAGGGATGATTCTTAAGGAGGTTTCTTCTGTGCAGTTTTGTTAACAGAAAAACATAAGCTTATTTACAGTATAACTTAAATTATTACAGTCATGTTCCTGGCTTACAAATGTAATAAGTATAACTAATGAAATACCTTTTTGAGCATTTTTTCTTTATTATGTGTAAGTCTTTTAACTGACAAAATTGCTCAAAAATGTATATTAATGTATATTAAAGAGTGGATATGCACATATATATCTCAAAAGATGTCAACTTGATTAAACAGAAAGTTCAAGATGGCTATATAATGCAGAAATATTTCCTTTAAAATTTCTTAAATCATAAACTGGCAAATAAAGCAAAGTATATGAAGATCTAATTGCAAAGGGAAAGATCATTAATCTGAAAGATATATTCTGTTTCTCAACAAAATAGAATTCTTTCCATAAGGGAAGTACTACTACCGAGGTTCAAGAAGATACTTCAGAGACACTGCAAAGATATGCCAAAGGCCGTATACAAGTTTACTTAGAGGTAAGCCTCCCCAAATCAAATAGGGCTTACCCTTAAGTTAGTACGTATAACAAGTGCAGGCAATCTGGTGTCTTCCAGATATTTTGGACTACCATAAATTTAGGCCATTGGCCATATTGACTGGCGAATATGAGAATTGTTGACTAAAATATCTTGAGGGCACTACATTGCCTGGCTTTGGGTAGGATTGTAGCCTGAAGCAAGGCTAAGACATTTTGGAGAAATTGAATGAATTTTTGCATCAGTTTTCATTGGATAATGTGTTAGAGAGAAAAACCTATGAATCATGAATGTTTGGTTTGTATCCAATGAATTATTTCAAACATTGTTGGCGAAGGGCCAAAAATAAAGTTTTAGAAACAACTGACTAATGTAAAAGCAGGAAAGCAGAAGAACAGATGACAAATAAATTCAAATGTGATATTCTTAAACTGTTAATTAAAATATGTAACATATCTAAAAATCAGCTAGCTTATCAAAGAACTGAAAAATTTCTGTGTAACATTATAGCCCTGTGAAGGCATTATGTCTGAAGAGGGTAGGAAAACACATGCAAGAACACATAGTCATGCATGCTAGCTAGACTTCCAGTGTTCCTATCCCAGCTACTTAATCCCCAAACTTAATTGGGCAGCGAAGGGTGGAGTCCAGAGCTTGGAAGTGTTACTGTATTTTTTTTGACTGCCAGAATCTACCTCCACCTGAGCTGGGAGGTGTTGATTCCAGGGTATGGACATGTTATTTTTTGTACTGCATCTCCTAGAATGCTATAGCTAGCAGACCCAAGAGCCATGCCAGCTCTGGGTCTTTGGAGGCTGTAGTCAAAAAAAGATAACACTTCCAAGCTCTGGTTGATTTTCAGCAGGCAGCATATTGGGAAGAGGGATTTAAATAGATCTTCTCTTATAATTCTGTTTACTTGAATACAAGTAAAAGGTTCCAAGTGAGTGAAAACGTTGTTCTAATAGGATTCTAATAAACTCTAATCAAATTCACAAAAATACTTCCAGAAGACTGCTACAGATCCTCCTCTCATAGTGGGGAGATTGGACAAGAAAATGAGGTTGAGGTCAGGCCAGCATCTGCTGCTGTACTGAGGCCGAACATCAGAATATTTTCCTGGATGTAGCTGTTTCTGTAACTGTCTATACCTACAGGCTCAAAAATTCAGATCTCCAGCTATCAGGGAGTGGGTCTGGTGAAAGAAAAGTTGGAGAAGGCTGCTTGATGAAAGAGCCATTAAACAAACATTTACACCACAGAAAGTTTACTTCTTTGTACTACCAGTCTCTCAATCTCGCAGTCAACATGACCACAAGGGAATTTTGCACTGGAAGATTTTGACTGGAATTTTTGGGAGCTATAGGCAGAAAATAGCTTTCCTTTCTCGACAAAAATCAGTGATATCTCCATTCTATTGGACTAAAGACTAATATACTGCTCTAACACATATCTGTGCCTTCTCAGAACCACCTTCACCTCATTTATCACTATGTGAGCATGGACAGCACAGCATGGACAGCACAGAGCTTACCAGCTCTGCTAGAGCAGGAAACTTTTGAAACAGCTGCCTTGAAACCATGCATTTTGCTCTCAGAAAACAGAGCCTGAGACACCCTTCTTTCTGCAGGACTAAAAGTAAGCCACAAATCTTTTACATTCAATCAATATTAATCCAAATTTGGAGGTTGGACATTTTTCTGAAATGTTCAGCATATGTTTCACAGCTATCATGGCTTGTTTCCAGGTCCTGCTGGCAATAAGAACTCACTTCTGTAAATGTTGGTCTTTCTGTATTGTATAACCCACTCAGGGCCAGCTGTACCATTATGCAGAATAAGCCAGCTGCCTCAAGAAGCAGGTTTAGAAGGGAGTAGGATGGGATGAGAGGCAGCAAGATGCTGGAGCTTACAAGTATATGGGTCCATGTGGTTTATTCTTGACCGTCTCCCCAAGTTAACATGCTTCCCTCAGGAGACTACTGTGTCATAGCCAATGTCAAAATAAAAATCAACTAAATATGGAATGGGAAGTATCATCTAGATTGGTTTCAGTTTGGCTTCAGGCCTGTTTATGGGATAGAAACAGGTTATATTGCCTTGGTGGATGACTTTTGCCAGGAACTGGACAGGGGAGTGTGCGTTTGTTCTTTCTGCTCGTCCTCTGAACAGCTTTAATACCATCCACTATGGCATCATTATGAAACACCTTGTTGGAATGGACTTCGAGCCACTGTTTTACAGTGGCTCCATTCTTACCTAGAGTAATGAATCCAGAAGGTAGTGGTATTCCTCTTTGATTACTCAGCCACTGCCCTATGGGGTCCCACAGATTCTGTTTTGTCCCCTACTTTATTTAATATGTACATTAAACTGCTGGGAGAGGTTGTCTAGAGTTTATGGGTTTGGCACCATGAATACACAGATGACACCCAACTCAATCTCTCCTTTCAGTCCAAAGTTCTTGCCTATCAACAATTATAGACTGGATGAGTAAAACAATTAAAGCTTAATCCAGACAACACAAAGCTGTCTCAAGGCAGATCGGGGAACAAGGATTCAGTGTGTGCTAGATGGGGCTACATTCCCACTGAAAATATAGGTTCACAGATTTGTTGAGAGGCAGTTTGCCTTTACCTTCCTCTGAAGCTGAGAGGATGTGACTAGCCAGAGGTCACCCAGTATCTGAGTGGGGATTTGAATCCTAATGTCCAGGAGCCATAAATAAATAAATATTTGAATGTTTACATCTAGACTTAAATATTTAAATCTTAAGTTTTGGGGTCCCTCATAACAAATTATATTTATGGAGGTTCCTAGTAAAGAAAACGTTAAGAACCACTGACCTATAAAGTCCTATATGGCTTGGGTAGATGCTTTTGGAAGGACTGTGCTTCCCTGATGATCTTGCTTGAGATATAAGAACTTTGGGGGAAGTGTTTCTCCCAGTCGCATTATCTTCACAGACATATTTGGTGGGAATGTCAGAGAGGACCTTCTCTGTAGTTGCTCCCAGGCTTTACAGAGGCTTGGCTGACTTTTTTCTTGCTGTCTTTTGTCAGAATATAAAGACATTTCTATTCCAATAGACTTTTGGGGACTGTTTGCTTTATATGTAAAGGCTTTTTGTTTTAGTCTGCTGTACTACTTTTCCAGTGCTTTTAAATTACAATTTTAAATGGTTTTAATTTTATAGGCAATTTAATATTATATTAATCTTATTTTTAAGTGTTTAGTTTTGTGTGGTTTTACTTGTATTTCTTTTTATTCTGTAAGACACCTTGAGTCCCAGTCTTGGGGAAAAGGTGGGGTGTAAATAAAATGATTAATTAATTGATCTTGTCCTTTGCTTCAGGCAGCAAAATGGTTTGGGCTGATCCTCTACACCCTTGTATGCTCCTTATTTCTTGCTCTCCAAAACTGCAGGAGGATCTGGGAGTAGGAGGAACAACAGCAAAACTTAACTAATTTTCAACCCATTAATTTTTACGGGTGAAATCTAACTGAATGAATAGATATTTTAGGAAGTAAACCAGAAGATTATCTGTTTCTGTTGATTGCAAGAAACATATAAAGAGCTTGATTACAATTTTCTGTAGTAATCTAGAAGAGATTGAATGTTTGGTATTGCAATGGTCTATTCCTGCATGTACAAAATAAAGATTTTAAACATTACCTTTTTTTAAAATATAGATCCTTGATTGTCCATCTTGTGAAGTGCTTATACTCCCAGAATCAAAAAATGACTAATCTTTCTAAATGTGCAGTGGAACAACCTATATATAGTTACATTTTTATCTTGCCTTTCTTCCAATGAGCTCAAGGCAGCATATGTGGCTCTTTTTCCTACTGTTTTCCACACCACACCCTTGTGAGTTTGGCAATATAGAGAGGATGGCTGACCCAGGAAAGTTCATGGCTTTGAGAGAACTTGAACCTGGGTCTCCAAGTCCAGATTCAATAGCCTGATCACTATATCACACTGGCTTTCTGTGATTTCTCACCATATATGCTTTTTAGACATCACGTTTTTTGGAATGGAGTTGGAATTACAGACATCAGAGTATGCCCTACTTTCCAAGCATATAATTTTCATGGTCTCCTCATAGTAAACGGTATCATGACATACTTATCAAGGCAACTGCATCAACATCGGCATTATGTGATTGAAGATATGCTTATCTATAGGATTAAAGCAAAACTCTATCTTCAAACTGAGATTTTGTAAGTCAATATCACCTATTACATAGGCCACCAGCTTCCTATTTCTCTAAGAACAACTTCTGAAAGAAAGAAAGAAAGAAAGAAAGAAAGAAAGAAAGAAAGAAAGAAAGAAGAGAAACTGGATGGAACCACATCATTTAAAAAGTGTCTAATCATGGGTGAATTAGTAAATAATAGATTATCCAATCCATGTCCTCCCTTAGTAAACAATGTGAATGGTTAATTACCCTCATCATTAAAAATTTGTGCCTTATATCTAATTTAAAATAAACCAGCTTTAATTTCCAGCTATTGATTCAAGTACTCTTTGCTCTGACACCCTACAGAGCTCTTTAAAAGCTGGATCCTCATGAGACTTACAGAACTCTGTCTCTGTTTTTAATATCTCTAGGCAGGGATCATCAATTCCACTTGCCCCACCCATTATGGTGCATGTTCCATCACCTTCTGATAAACTCAATGAGCAGAAGTGTCCCAGACCTCCTCAGATATAGATTGCTTTTGCATTTGTGTTCTGCTTTGATGTCACTATCAAAGCACCACAGAAGTATAGCGCAACTTCAGAAAAAATCTCTAGTTTCCTTGGTCTATGTATATGTGTGTTTCTAAACAATTTGGTTGCTCTTCTTTCCAGACCCAGTTCAAAGGGCCTCCTCTTAACCTTTTCTCAAAGCCTGTCATGACTTAGGCACAGACTGTTTGAATAGCCACCATATGTACTTATCACTACCTTAAGATCTTCAATGGCAGGCATCCTGCAGATTACTTTCTGAAATGAGACATGAGTATCAGAGAGAAGACCTTCTTGGTGGTGATGCCTCAACTATGGAATGCTCTCTCCAGAGAAGCTTTCCAGGAACCAGAAAAACAGCCTTTTTTAAAAAGGGCTTTTTAGATATGGGTTTTTAAAAGATAAAGTTCCAATCCTGGTAATTTTTGTCCAGTTTTAATTATTTTGTATCTTTTAGAGGTTTTTTTTGCTTTTATATTTTGCTTTTTTTTTTTTTTTTGTAAACTGTCCTTTCAATATAATTGATACTAAGAACTAATTGTAAGAAGTAATAGGAATAAATAAGTTGGAAGGATACTTTTTTCACTGTCTCAGGCTCAAGCCCAGAGAGGATGTTCAAGTTTAAAGTACAATTTTCAGGAACAGCCAACCACACCATTCTTTATCTATATGTGGAGCTGGGCAGGGCAACATGAGATTATTCCTGAATTAGAATGGAATAGAGACAAGCTTTATGTGAAGGACGCTTATATGTAAGAGTGGCAATGGAATCTTTTAAAACTATGAGTTCTTACTCAACCATGCATTGAAGTAATGGTATATTATTACTTCCATAAGACTTCCACCACGGATTCCTCTGGAATTTAGGCTAAGTAGTGACAATATTTTATGCACATAGAAACATGTAGAGCAAGGCTGTGATATGAACAAGGAAATCTGTTTCTATCCAAACATATGGACTATTAGATTCAAATATTAGAACCCGTTTATAATTACAGTACATCTTGTGCCTTTTTATTCTCCTGCGTTTTAGCAGAGAGGTTACCAAAGATATCTACTTGAGCAGGAAAAGATCCACAGAAGAAAACATACCGAATCTGGAGAAATGCTGGGACCTGAACTTCAAGTTTTCCCCTTTTAACTAAATATAGATATTTTGCTATAAATATAGCCCAGGACCTACTGGAATTGTTCCATTAAAGGAACTGCTTTTGTCTGCAGGAGTTGGCAGGGAAGAGAGGACAATTCACTTTCCCCTAGTAGACCACACCCTGAAGACTGGTCCAAGAGGTCTGGGCATGGAGGGCTGAAGAGGACAAAAGAGGTAAAGAAAATCTCACTGTAAGGAGTGGCCAACAGGTTAGACTGAGGCCATTACCATGTTACAAAAATGCTGTAGTTATACTTGCTGCAGACTACAATTAATCCTGTGACTTCACTGGTATCTGTGTGAAATGGAATCAGTGAAATTTGTCTTGATTCAGAAGAAGACTAGGACTTGGAAGGGCAGCTATGAAGGAACTAGACAAGATCCTGAAGTGTAAAGATATATCATTAAATACTAAAGTTAGGATTATTCACGCAATAATTTCTAGGTATAGTTGTGAAAATTGGACAGTGAAGAAAGTCTATAGGAAGAAAATAAACTCATTTGAAATATGATGCTGGAGAAGAGTTCTACAGATATCCTAGAATGCTAGAAAGACAAAAAATGAATGGGAATTAGAGCAAATCCAGCCTGACTGTCCTTAGAAGCAAAGATGACTAAATGAGGCTGTTGTACTTTGCCTGAGACCTGACTCACTAGAAAAGACAATAATGCTTGGTAAGAATCAGTATGCTGTAGTGGTTTGTGTGCTGGACTGTGATTCTGGAGGCAAGGGTTCAATTCCCTGCTCGGCCATGGAAACCCGCTGGATTACCTTGGGCATGTCACACTCTCAATCTCAGAAAACCCCATGCTAGGGTCATCTTAGGGTTGCCATAAGTTAGAAATGACTTGAAGGCACACAACAACAACAACAACAACAAGGTAGAAGGCAGTAAGGAAAGAGGAGGACCACATTACAGATGGGTAGACTCAATCAAGGAAGACATATTCCTGAATCTGCAAGACTTGAGCAGGGTAACTGATGATAGGGTGACTTGGATAGCATCTTGGGTGCGATGCTATCAATTGTATGCACTCAGCTTCTCTGAATTGTGCTTTTTGGGGAGGGGGAATCCTTAATTAATAAGAACTAATCTTTTTTCCTCATATTCTTTGTTAGTTACTTACAATGACCAAGCCAATGTAATCCACAACACAATAAAGCTCTTTGAACCATGGCCACAGGTTGCTCAACTGCCTTGGCCATTCCCAGATAAAAAGACAGGTGTATACAGAATAAATACAAGGTAAATAAAATAAATAAAATAATCCACATCTCTTTCCTAGCTATTCAACTGAGAATCTTTAATTGTTATGGCCCAGTCCTGAACTTTGTCCCTGACCCCCCCACACACAAAAATTAAGTCACCAAATTGAAGGTCATACTCCCAGGAGTCCCAGGGGCACAGTCCTCCATTTTCAGGCAGGGAGAGACCTGGGAAGTGTGAAATACACCATATTCAAAAGCTACTTATTTTTTAAAAAAAATATCTAGGTGTAGTCCATGAATGAGGGTGAAAGCTCTAGGCACTCCTTGGCTGCCCACCATAGCTTGAAATGGAGATGGATACTGGGATCTCATGCTCTAGCACTGAGTAAAAGAGGTGCAGCCCTACATTTCTCTGACTTTGTGTACATATCTGGAAAATTGATAGAAGACAATGGTAGAGAGATGGAGTAAGGGTATTCATGTACAAACACACATACACACACATAGTAACAAAAGTTTGCTTTGTAACAATGGTATATTTTCCTATATAAAGTATTGTTAAGTTTTAACATATGTCTATATCTGCAGGAATCTCTCATTTCCTGCATTTCATATGTGTTTGGGGCTGGTTCAACAACCAAGCATTCGTGCAACCGGTGTGCATTAGAAGTCCAACTTTCCATTTTGTATTTACATTTTGGTCACTGCAAAATATGTCTTCCAGCTGGTTGGCTTCACTAATAAGCATTATTTTAAATGAAAAGAGCTGTGTTGCCTTTTGCTTTAGTGGAAATGTTTTTCTTTATTCTAAATATTCTTTTTCAATGGACTTTACTGATCACGCCAACTGGCACCAGTTGGCTAATTTAGTACCAAGCACTGGAGACAAACATTGGACAGTGAAAGAAACTTTAAAAGGATCAATTATGTCCAAGGCTCACCTTGAATAGACCATGGAGTCTCTCTGGAAACATCATTGTTGTGATAACTTGTAGATCTACCCTTGGCCTCAGGTTTTATTCCCTGTTTTCTGTCTCAGTCAAGCAACTCATCTGCAAGTTTTGGCCTCAGCCTCATGTTTTGCCAGTTTCATGGCAAGGAAGTATATGGTTCTTGCCCACTAAAGAAAAGCATGTCTTTTAAAGAGGCTTCATGAATGGTCTCAGTCAGGATGTAATCAGTCAACAGGAAATGTTCATAGAGTCTCTCCTTTAATGTACTGAAATGGCAGCTGTTGGCAGCAGTTAAGGGCCATGTTCTTACTGGCTTCTGGTTGGAAGAAGTGGCATGGGCAAAGGTTGCTAGTGGAAGGGAGTAAAAGACTAGAAAGTCATGTAGGATGAAGTCCCAAGAAGCCAGAGAGTTGAAAGAAAGGGAGCTAAACTTCAGGTTCAGAGAAGGAAGAGGAAAGGTTAAGCAAAAGGAAAAGTAGATGAAGGGGGAAAAGCACTGAGTAAAACTGCAAAGGAGACAAGGATTTGAGAAGATAAAGAACAGTAATAATTGTAGAAAACATGAAACACTTTAGAAAACAGGCAAAAGGCTGTGTCTTCTTGACAAAAGAGATGGAACTGTGTTGGAGAAAGTGAGTAGGCTGGCTAAGTGTGTATAATGAAGTGAAAGATGTATGTAAAAGGCTAGAGAACAACACAGGCTTAAGGAAACATTAAACAGTGGAGACATGATGACAAGGAAAAGAGACAAGAAAAAATGAGTTGAATCAAAATTGTATTTAGTCCAAAGGCAATAGGATTTAGCTGTTGGTGAGAAGACAGTGGTCAAGCATTATAGATTAGGAGGCCATGGTGGAAAGGGTTGCCAGGTCTGGAGTATTCCTGTTAGATAGCAGGAAGGACCATAGTTAATAGTAAAGTCCTTGCTTTGAATATAGAGGTGTAATTCTTCACTAATTTCATTCTCAAATGAAGCAGTAAGTAATTTTTGCAGTTTTCCTCCCACTGCAAGAAAATCTTGACAAACTGTGCAGTTTTTAAAGACTGTATGCAGTTTGGGACTTATTCTGTGCAAAATTTGTACATGGTATATTTGCACAGAAAACTTATTTCCTGCTCACAAGTTCTGCTCACAAATATTATTTGCTATGTAGAAAATGTAGTTCCTATCACAGAAAATGCTGTAGTTGGAGATGTGTTCTGCACAAAATTCACACATGGGTTTTATTTTGTTTTTTTTGCATGCCTACACAAAAAAATGCTGTTTTCTGCACCAAAAAAGCCACATGCTGATTTTGTGGAGAATATGTCCACATCTGTGAAGATTCTCATCTGTCCAGCATTCTTCTTATCATGGTTTCCTGACCCATGAAAAAACATTTTCCCATCATTTTTGCATAATCTTTTCATCCCTGTGGGTATGCAAAAGGTCCCACTCTCAATCTCTGCTATCTCATTCAGATTTTGAAATAGACTCCTGCTTAAGAACCTGAGCTGCTCCAATCTGTCAGTCCAGCAATACATTGCTGAAATGAAGTTCTGATCTAGTACAAAGCAGCTTCCTAGGCTCACTGAAGGGCAAATTCTGCCACACTTGGCTTTTCCCACAATTCAGAAGTATGGTTAGAAAGTTACATCTACAAATATCTTAATAGAAAGTCAAAAAAATAAATATAAGCATGGATAACATTGTACCTGCCCTTAAAAAACTTCTTTCTGTAGAGATATAAAAATTAATCAAAAACTATTAGCTTCCAATATATACAATTCATTTTAATATTCACTCCCATGACTCATCAGGCCACACAGAATGAACAAACAAGTTGGCATTCATTTGTTGTTTTTGACAAATCTGACAATGTCTATTAATAAGACATTTGATTACTTGCCTTTTCAGATTCCCAAATGCATCTGGAGCCTGTTTTGCTTTTGTTTATAGCCAAGTCCCTAATTTGCACTTGATTATACCCCGTCTTCTAGGTTGTTAGGCCGCACGCTGGAAGATCCTGAGTGCCTGAAGCGCTCATAGAAATCATAATTCCTCCACAACGTGATAATTATTGCATTCCAAGAAGATTAGCATAATAAAAGCCACACTTAATGGTAGAATAAAATCTGATTATAACAAGAAACTTCCCTCTAGTCATAATCAGTTTTCACACTATCTACAAGGCACAAAATTTCACTGAAACTATTTTGAATTTTCATTACATTTCACTAAATATAAAACCTGTCCCAGTGAAAAGGGCTAACATATTGTTCTCAGAAACCCAGTTTTTTCCACATATTTTCCACAGCAAAGCATTTCTGTGCTTGAAAGGTTAGTGATCATTGTTTGTGATGATTGGATGGATGCTTATTTGATCCTGTGTTTAGATTTAGTTTGATAAGATATGAACAAACTTAACATCCTTCCAACCTCACTTACTCCTCCTTCACTTCTCTTCTTCTTGTGGGAAAAGGAATCTGGAAGTTTTTGTTTGTATTTTTCGTTTTCCACAGCCCACAGTGTCATTTGAGTGTGGAACAGTGGTTGACATTAATTATAGTTTAAACAAGTGAGCTTCAAAAACCCTGGGGTTGATAGGATTTGTTTAAAATTTTAACTTTCATTCATGTAAATCAAACTTTGGGCCCTTCTGAACTATACCGTCATAGTGCTATTATTCCATTTTCAGCATCCTGTGGAATTCTGGGGTTTGCCATTTACTGAGGCCAAAGAGCCCTCTAGCTGAGGATTCTAAATGCCCCTCCCTCAACTGCAAAATCTAGGATTCAATAGGATGTTGAAAGTAGAATAACAGCACTATAACAGTGTAGTGCAGAAGTGCCCTGTGGCTTCATGGAGAGGAGGGAAGGGGGGGTCATTTTCTGCAGGAAGCAAAGCACCACAAACTGGCTCTGCGTTCCCTTCCCTCCCCTGAAACCTGGTTTACTTTCACATTACACAATTATAGTAATATGATTTCACTTTAATTGCTATGGCAACATCCTAAGGAATCCTAAGTTTTGTCGTTTGTTGAAGCAGTAGAGCTCTCTGGCTGAGAATTCAAAATGCCCATCCCTAAACTACATATCCCAGGATTCCATGACATGGAGAAATTAAAGTGTACTTATAGGGCTATAATTGTGTAGCGAGAAAGGGATCCTAGTTTGTTTCTTGATTTGAAAATTACTGCTATATCAAATTATGAAATCCTAGTCCTGTGATCATGACTTGTATGAATTTACCTTATTTCAATCTAGAGAAAATAAGAACAAAATAGTGCATGCAGCTGAGCCTTTAGTGGATGCATTAACAGACTTTAGCCTTGAGTGCTTTGCATCTTCTCTTTCTAATGATTTCCCAGTAGCATTGGAGACACACCAAGAAAAATAAATATTTAGATAAGATAATATATATTAATGTACGATCTATTTAACATTGATTCTTTCTTCCCATTACAGTTCATCAAGTTCCAGGGGCTGATCTAATCAGCCTACATTGCACATCAGCAAGGCTCGCAATCATCTAATTTGTCCTCAGGGCTTTAATTTCTAAAATTGTAACATTTGTGAATTATTAAATTTAAATAAAATGCTTTCTATTACCCATTACATTCTCTTCCCTTCATTTCAAAACATAAAAGTAGCTTGAGTCATAATACCCCGAGGGAAAGAGACACAGAATCATGATGAGAATTCTCCCTCCCCTTTTCTCTCTGGGAGGTTTCTTTAACAGCAACCTGGGTGGGGGGGATTGATATGAATGTGAGAAAATGATGTTGGAAGGTTTTCCAAAAAGAGGTCTTCAAGTATTCTTTAATCATGATTTTAGCCCATATTGATGGACATAAGGGGGAATAATGAGGAGGTATCATGATTATAGAAACTGTTGCAATTGTTACCGTACAGATAAGCTTAGGTGGTATGAAAAAAGCGTGAAAAATGGAAATTTCACACTACACAATTATGGAACTACATACCCAATTTAACTGCCATGGTTTGGTCCTATTATATTGTGGGGATTGTAGTTTAGGTAGAGATACTTAGAATTTTCTGCCAGAGAACTCTAAGCCCTTCATCAGACTACAAACCCCATGAATCCATAAAATGGAGCCACGGCAATTAAAGTGGAATCATAGTGTTGTAATTGTGTGATGTGAGAGGACCCATAGAAGCAGGAAAGCTAGAGAGAATTATGTGATTCTGACCGCCCAATGTCATAAACACAGTATTAGACTTGGAGTTCTAGCAGGGATAGAAGGGTTCATATCCGTGCTTTGTGATAAAACTGAGTAGTTTTGAACAAGTTGCTGCCTTCAAAGCTTGGAAGATTACATATTAAAAATAATGCATTCTTCTTACTTGTTATAATACCTAAAAAGTAACATACTGTTTTACTCATTACAATGCTTTTAAAACAACGCATTCAGGTGCTTGTTATGTTCCTTGTTACCTTTAAAACAGTCCTTAGGATTGATAAGAGAATGACAACTGGAAAAAAATCGAAATACCTCAATAAAGACCTTAAAATGTCGTTTCTAAAAGGTAATTTTGAAAAGAAACTGGAAAGCATTGCTTGCTAAGCCAATTTTTTGTTGTTATTTGCTGTCAAGTTGACTGCAAGCTCTCTACTCAGGCCTTGTAACTCAGGGTGGATTCCTTATTAAATCAATCCACTTCCAGTGTGTCCTTTGTCTTTGAAATGTGATTTCATAATATCTTCATGGAAAAAAAGCTAAAATCATTGTAGGTTATTACATTATTTGTATCTAGTTACTTTCACACTCTGCTTTCTTTATGTTTGTTAGGGGTGTAGGAAGCAACTAAGAGCATTTTTGGACTCATCATTTGGACTCTCTGGAATACAGAAAGGGCTGCTAAGATAGTTCATGAAGCATGGTTTTCTAGCTCCTAAAATCACAACTTTTTAAGAGGCTGGAAAGCTGGAGTAGGTGTGATCTTGTTGTGTTTTACATGTGTAAAAGTTGGCTAGATTTCCATGCCCATTTTTCTCCACATAAAATTAACAGTACTATAGTACTTAGTACTATAATCCCTATTGGGTCTTAAACTCTATCAGAAAGGCCCTGATTTAGGTACTGACACAATATCAAGTGCAGCCATCCAATCGAGATGTATCTCTATGGCTTGACACCTCCCACCCCAAATCACTTAGGCCTTTTTCTCATCTTACCTTTTTCCAGAGTTGGTGTGAAGGGATCGTGTGAGAAGCCCCTTGCGAGAGGTACTCTCATCCCCTCTGCTTCTCCTCTGCACCAGTTCTGTGCTGGCCGGAAGGAAGCGTGAGCCCCTTCCTTCTGCAGTGCAGCCGGGTACTTGCTGGGGGAGGAAGTGTGATGGCCATGCCTCCGGAGCCTCCGCACGCAAGGTAAATGCATATGGGGCCCGGGAGGGATGTGTGATTGCGCATCATTTTTGGCAACAAGCTGAAAATGATATAATGCATGATCGCCACCCACTGGCCTTGGGAGCATTGTACGATTGCGAGGACGTCATGTGAAAGTTCTCGCAATCGTGCAATGCTCCCAAGGCCATTCCACAACACGACTGGCATGCGAAAAAGGCCTTCCTGGGCACCAGACACTGCACTCAATTGAGGTCTGCTCTCTTGTCATTCCAGAAACAGCTGACTGCTGTTTCTGTCCCCTCCCATATGGTCTCCAGTGCAACAGGCAGAATCAAGGTTCCTAATCACATTTTTTCCTCACACTGGAGATTGCTCAAGCATGGAGAGTGGGTGGGAACGTCAGTCAGCTGCTTCCCTATCAATGGGGGAACAAACCCCTGTCGACCACAGTAGATGCTGCCTGGTAAGTGGGGATTGGGGCACTTTCATGATCCTTAAGTAGCCCCTAAACAAGGGGCTACATAGGGATTGTGAATATGTAACATCTGTAGCCCAAAAGAAAGGAAAGTCTCAGTGGATAATTGATGAAACTCTTCCAACTGTTAAGGACAGGCAAGAAGCAAAAGTCAAATGTGATAGAAACAGGTTCAGAATCCTGAACACACTTGTTCAATGATTACTGGAATGGCTGTGTGCCTTCAGGTTATTTCTGACTTAAGTCATCCCTAAGTTGAGCCTATCTTGAGGTTTTCTTTGCAAGATTTGTTCAGAGGACGGGTTGTCTTTGCTTCCCTCTGAGGCTGAGAACTTGCCCAAAGTCACCGCATGAGTTTTCATGGTTAAGCAGGATTCATACCCTGATCTCCAGAGTTGTAGTCCAATGCTCAAGTCACTACACCATGCTACGTTAATATCAGTGATGAAGACTTTGAAATAGTTAAATATTTTCTATACCTGGGCTCAGTCATTAATCAAAATGGAGACTGTAGTCAAGAAATCAGAAAAAGGCTAAGACTTGGAAAAGCAGCTATGAAAGAACTATATAAGACCCTCAAGTGCAAAGATGCATCAATAAATACCAACATCAAAATCACCCAGGCAGTAGTATTTCTGATTTCTATTTCTGATTCTGAAAGCTGGACAGTGAAATAAGCTGTAAGGAAGAGAATCAACTCACTGGAAATGTGGTAGTAGAAAACAGTTCTTTGGATACCATGAACTGCCAAAGGGCGGGTGGAGAGTCCCAGAGGGGGAAAAAGGGTCCTAGAGCAAATGAGACCAATGATAAAAGCACCTTCAACCAAGAAAACCTCTGGGTGTCCTTGGGCAAGTCATACTCACTTATCCTCAGAGGAAGGCAATTACAAACTCCCACTGAACTACCAAGAAGACCCTAAGATGAATTGAGGTTGACTTAAAGGAACATAGCAGCAACAAGAGACAAAATCAAGCCTGAACTTTGTCTAGAAGCCAAAGTAATTCAAATGAGACTGTTGTACTTTGAACACTATCCTGAGTCAACACGATACATTGGAAAACACAGGAGTGTTGGGAAAAATGGGGACTGTAGGAAAATAGAAAGACCACATTACAAATGGATTGGTTCAATGAAGGAGGAAATGACCCTGAGTTTTCAAGACCCTGTTGATGACTGGGGCCACTGGAAGATAATGCAAAAGGAAATTCACAGCATATCATATGATGTCACATGTTGTTTCAAAGTTATTAAATCACAGTCATGAAGGAGGAATTAGTCACATATTAATTCCAAGAACCCGGCAATCTATTTCTCACCAGACAAGAAATTTAAATATTTAATCATGTCTAAGGAAAACTGAAAAGGTTTGTCACTATTAATATAATGTGATATTACTAATGAGTTCCTTATTTTTTCTTTCTAAAAGCATATGTTAGACTACATGATTAAATTTGAATTTCCTCTTTTCTGTTACTTTAATTTTCCAATGCAAAGTATACTTTCAGATTGCTTATTTCACAATTTAAATAAGATGTTAATTTTAAAAACCCCAAAACCAGTTGGTTTCAAGTTTGCTCTGTATTAAGAGTTTACTAAATCTAACCTCAACATTTTGAATTAAAACTAAAATCATAAGGTAACAAGATACAGAGGCCTATATCCAAGTTGGGGGTTTGTACAAATGTTGAGTTCTGTTACTATTCAGAAATTATTGATTGAATGGTTTTGCTCCAGCTAAAGAGAACAAATTAGATTTAGGGCATTTATATTTGAACATTATTAGTTAGTTTTTTCCACCTGCATGTAGACGTCCCTTCACAGGAGTCTTTATGGAGTACAGATGAGGGCAGATATAGATGGAGTGTAGGTTATTCTTGTGATTTATCCTTTGAAGATCTCCATTCCTACCATTAAATGTGCCACAGAAGCATGTCTGATGGCCTCTTGGGTGGTACCCAGATCTACTTCACCTTATGGTCTTATTGAGAGAATTTACCATTAATAGTGGTTTTGATTCCAACTGCAATAGTCCTGCATATCTTTGAGTCACTGTTCTCTGGTTTGTATAAGTGAGCTAACAACTGCAGATATGGCTGGCCTGTACCTAAGACAAGGTGAGTACTTCCCTTGCAAGTAGGTTGCTATGGCCTCTAGTGCTGCCAGTCAGCAGCATCGCACATCTGTCACACCTTTCTTCTTAGCAGTTTCAGTTAAGTCTTCAGTGGTCCATTTTGCTGTTTATAGATACAGTATTGACTAATACTTAAGAACTGCAGCATTAGCCATGGCATGGCATGATTGGGAGAGTGGGACAGTAGCAAATGGCAGTATAGTTTCCCAGACTGGCAAAATGGCTGTCCTTGGCCTGAGGCTGCTATTATGAGAACTTTGGCCAAAACCATGCCGCATCAAGATGTAAATAATTGTCTCCTGGCTTCCAGCTCCTATACATCATGCCCAGCTAAGTAGGCCCAACCCAGCACCATACAGCATTCTAGAACACCTGCTTGCCAAATCTCACTGCTTCTCTAACTTCCAGAGATTTGGGTCAGGACCCTGGACAAGATCATTTGTTTGCTGCTTCTACCTCTTGCTTGTTCCATATGTAAATTTTGTAGGCTAGGAAAATTATAGATCTGACGTTTGCTTTCCATTTGTCTAGCAGCTGCATCTGGAGTTACCTACTACTCAGTAGCTTTATAGTAGCTCAAGCAGTTAAATGCACTTCAGCTGTCCCTCTTTTTGTACTTTTTAACTTCTTGTGCTACAACTAAAAGAAACTGAATTTATTATATGTTCTATCGTACAAAATCACATCTGTATCCTAAAAAAGTGACCCATTTTTTAAACCATAGATGCTTTTCCCCAGATAAGTGTGAATATATGACCCTTCCCACTATATAGTCAGTATACAGCCAGAAACTCTAGGTAGTCTTAAAACTTTTCCCAGGAGAGGCTTTGGTGGGAACTAGGAACTGCCACCCTTGAGTCATATACTTCTGTCTTGTCAGTTCTGCAAAGTATATATAGGCAAGGGCATTTCTGTAAACAACATCTTGTATTTGTATAGCATATCTGGAAACTGTCAAAGCCAATGACTAGCCCTATAAAGTTGTTATTGATGATGATGATGATGTTGACAGTGAAGTTATCTAGACGTTTAATGGAAGTGATTATTAAGCTTTTTCATGAAATACTTTAGGTGGTAATCTTTCTATACAAGACCAGGTCAGTCATTATTATTGGCTTTAAAAATATATTTTCCACCTGGGAAGGCACAATATTTCTACTCACATGGACAAAACTGGAGGAATTCCATAGGGTAGCTGTCAGAGGAAATTCAAAAACCTCTGGCAAAAAAAGGCATGAAACATTTTTCTTCAGTGTTCAGTTTATCAGACAAGGGAAACTAATATCAGGATGGCTGGGAAATTCCTCACAGACTTTTTTTCTTTTTGTCAATCTTACATTATATCAAGAGATGTATAAAGTTCAGTAGAACTGAAATGGGAAAGTTTTAAACAAGCTTTTCTAGCCTTATATATTTTACAAAACACCAGAGGAGTGAAACAGGGACTGTATATTGGAAATAATCAGAAGACCGTTGTAATCTCAAGGAGGTGTAGGAATGTCCCACTCCAGTTTGTCTTTCCATATTTTAAGTTTCTGTCTGCTACTGCTAAGAATCCTGGGTAATTAAGCATGCTCTCTTTTGGCTTGATTTCTGTCTTTTGCCTTGTCCTCTCAAGGTCAGGGACTCTGTACACGTGCTAGTTTAAAACATAGGCAAAACAAAGTTGCAGAAGAGACTTGCTAACTGGCACCTGCTCTTGGCTTGAGACCAACAGCCAAGTAGTACCCAACAGTGGGTGTGGGGAAGAAGTTAGTTTGTCCCAGATGTGTGAGGATTCTTGAAGATTCTATGGGAGACAGCCAAGTCTCCCAGGCCAGGGGGTATAAATACACCCTGGACTGTGATCTCAGGTGGGTTGCTCAGTATGGGCTGACAGTTGTAGTGCTGTGCATATTGGCTACCAGAGGGGGTCTTCTTTGCTGCCTCTGTTTGGGGCTCCTGGGCAGCTGAAGGGAGCAATCTTGCTTGAGTGAGAGCATCTATCCTTATGTTATCCAGGCATGATAGGCTTAAGTGGGTTTCATCTGTAACTGTATGCTAATGTTGCTCACATGCTTATGCTGTTTAAATTGTTTGCTGTTGAACAAATCTGAGACTTTTTTCACTTACAACTGGTGTCTTTCGCTGCCTCTATATCCTCTAAACAGAAATTCCTTACCTTTGGTGAACTGGCTAATCATCTTTGGCAAAACAGACGGCTTCCATTAAATTCCATTGGGACCAGACTATACTTGCAACTCTTCTGAAATGGATTAGAATACTGTGTTTGAATCTAAAGCAGTGGTTCTCAACCTGTGGATCCCCAGATGTTTGTGGACTTCAGCTCCCAGAAGCCCCAGCCACTATGGTCAATGCTCAGGGCTTCTGGGAGCTGAAGTCCACGAACATCTGGGGACCCACAGGTTGAGAACCACTGATCTAAAGCCTTGTGCAAATTTGCTAATATTATTTAGTTTTTTAGGCTGCTACATAAGACATGTATGGAGTACATTTCTCAAACTATTGAGAATGCATAGTCTACTCACTTTGTGTCTTTTTTTGGTTAAGGATGGGGGATGAAGAAAATATGACTTCATTCAGGGCCCTATCATGCTGAGCAATTATGGCACTATGATTCCTCTCTAACTAACATGGTTCTGTCTCATGGAATCCTGGGATCTGCAGTTTAGTGAGATAGATTGTGGCCAGATTACACTGTGACTTAGTTGTGTATGCTTTACTAAACCCTGTGCATAGTGACAACATTGAACTCACTGTTTCTCCAACATGTAGTAAACTCTGAGAAGTAGTGGTGATCAGCACATGAAAACAGCAGGTTGAATTACTGATCAAAAAGTTGCTTCTCTGTTCACAATGTTAATATCCCCATATAAACATTGTGTACAGTAAGTTCTATTTGTACCCATTTAGAATATCAAATCCCCCCATGGGATTTGCTTTATACGAAATGACATTTTAATTGTTATGGTTGTTATTGTTGGTATTATTATTATCGTTATTATTATTATTGGTAGAAAGATTCACAATAGCTCAGGACTGTGCAACACATGGTCTCCTGCCTTGTATGTCACCCTCATCTAGTTTTGTGGTTCCTGAAAGTGACGCCCCCACATCTTGGCTATTTTGCCCCCTCCACCATAACAGGAAAAGCAGTGTTTGAAGAATGATATTTTAAATTCAGAACTAGACACATGTTCCACATACTAGCACAGTTTCTTGGGCAACTGCATCATATTTAAAATTACATTTCTAAAAGTAGCTGTATACTGTTCTTTCATTATCATATACTATTGTCTTCCCTTTCCTAAATATACTCTTAATCCACTGTATTGGATTAAGTGGTATTTTGTTGTTGTTTTTGCTCCTTCTCTAGATTTCTTTAGAGGAGTCCATGCTGATAGATGGAAATTGTGAATTGTGTTTGAAGATTTCTTCCTCTCTTTCTTTCTGATCATATTTATTATAAAAAAATGAACCAAAAAGAAAGAATTACACAAGTAGTTAGGCCATGAAAAGACTTAATTTTATACACACACATACATGTGTGTGTGTGTGTGTGTGTGTGTGTGTGTGTATGTTGCCATTCATATAAAGATGTAAATTAAGAGCTGGATACAGTGGTTGATTAGTCACACCTTTGAGGCTAACTGTGAGAATGCTTGTAGCATAAGCTTTCATAGACTGAGGCCATTTCCACACGGGGATATAGCCCGCGCTGGGACGACCTCACCAGGAGGTCATCTCCACCGCAGGGTGTGCTAGGGCGGTTTGAAAAGGTGAGGTTCTACACCTCAAAGCGTCCTTTCACGGCTGCGGGGGTGCTGCTGCATGTTTTATAAAGACCACCTTTCAAGTGGTCTTTTTAAAACAAGATTGCGCTAGCCCGTCGCAGCGCCCCGTGAAGAACTGCAGGGGCTCGCAAGCGCATCCTTGCAGAGCTGCCCGGGAGCGGGCTTCCGGCTGGCCTGCTGCCCCGATTGGCGGAGCACCGCCAGAAGCTGCCGGCTGCCATTTTGGGTGCCACCGGACGCCGGCGGCGTGTAGAGCGGCGAACGCGCACTGCTCCCCGCGGGGACGGAGCCACCCGGATTAAGTTAAGCTCCGTCCCTGCATGCACTGCCCTGTTCTGCTGCGTTTCGGGCCCCCCCGTCTGGAAAGGGCCAGAGTCTACTTCACCAGATGCATAGAGTGAAATGCCTGTGGACAGACATTTATGCCCACACCTGGTCACTCATGAGCATTAATGTCTATCAATAGGTAATTCACTCCATGCATCTGATGAAATAGACTGAGGACCTTTCTGCACAATGTTGTTATTGTGCTATTATTCCCCTTTCTACATCTTATGGAATCCTGGGGTTTGAAATTTAGGAAGGGGCATTTTGAATTTTCAGCCAGAGAGCTTTTTGGCCTCAGTAAACTATGAGCCTCAGAATTCCACAGGATGTTGAAAGTGGAATAACAGCACTATAACGGTGTAGTGTGGAAAGGCCTTCAGTCTGTGAAAGCTACAAACTTCTTTCTCGTGGTTAGTGTCAAAAGTGCTATAATATCCCTTTGCATGCTGATCCAGACTAATGTGACCATGTCTTGGAGTAGTATTAGTTAGCCTTGAGTAGAATTAGATCCTTTGTGTCAATTATTAACTGGTAAGTCAACATATAGCTAAAATCAATTGACTTGATGAGTTTATCTCAGTCAGAATTAGCACTAGGATTTTGGTCAGTATCTCTCTAGATTCACCTAAATATAGTTAGTATAAACCTGTTTCTTATGATTATTTACCAACATAAAGTATTTATTTTCAAATAGCTCAGAAGTCATTAACTCTTAAAACGTTTCTTTGTTTGTATGTCTAGTGGGAGTCTTCTGCACACTCTCTTCAGGAAGAAAAAAATTCTTCAAAACTGTATTGAAGAATGTATTTAATACCTACACATTTACCACGCATACAACATTTAATTCTTGTCTGTGATGGGACAAAAAGCAGTCTATAACATCTTGCCCTGGAAGTCATGAATTAGTTCCTGCAGTTAGAAGGCTACTTTAAGCTTTACATTTTTTGCATCTCACAGAGTCAAGCATAAGCTTATCATGGAGCATACGTTAATAAGAGATGTTTTGATAAGCATTTTTTCAAGAGCTTTGGGGCAGAAAAAGGAACCAGAGTGTTCAGCAATTAGAGAATCCAAATAGAAAGAAATTAGATTAATTGGAAAGTACAGAACCAGTTTACAAGGACACAGAAATCTACATGCAGAAAAGTATAATTGGTCTGTACATGCATGCTAGGAGTAAACGTCAGGATGCAAACACGTATTTGCTCTGTGGTGGCTTTTTTTTTAAAAAATCATAACACGATGGTGTATCACTTACCTCTGTTGTCTTGCAACTGTTCAGAAATCCAGGCTGCTGGGAAACCATGTGAACAATTGCTTTACCACATCACTACAGAATACAAAAAAATCTAGTTCTACCCACCAGCTGGATGCCTAAATTTCCACTTCAGGAAATTTGTCACAGCTACAAATATGCCTTTTTTTACTCCTGAAAGTTAAAATCATGGGCTTTCATTGTGTCTACATTTCCCTTTGGATTCTTTTTAGTCTACAAAAAGCCTTGTTATTTACGTTATACCATGGCTTAGGTTCCAGATTGTCTGAAACACCATATAGCCCATTATGAACATGCCTAAGTTTTTTTTATAAGCACAGGGAAGGTTTGTTTAGTCCCACTACAATCACAGGCATATTCGGTGAGGACATGGGAGCAGGCCTTCTTGGTGTCTGCTCCCAGGCGGTAGAATTCCTTGGCATGGGAAATGAAGATGGCCTTCGCTATGATCTTTTTCCAACAGCAGGTGAAGATATTTCTTCTTGTTCAGTCTTTTGAATGTTAACTGTCTTCTTCAGAAAGTCTTTTAATTGGAGTGTGTGATATCATTATTGTTGTTGTTCTTATTGTTATTTAACCCGCTCTTTGGAAAATGTTTTAAATAATTTTTTTAATATGATCATTTGTTTGTGTTTTTTAAAAATGTATTATCCATTGTTTTAACCATATTTTGTTTTATCTCAAATTGGGAGCCACCTTGTGTCCCATATTAAGAGAAAAAGCAGTCTATTAAATAGATAAATAAAGCCAATTTTTTTCAAGAAAGCACAGCATAGGATAACGTACTGCCTCATACTGGATGCTGGCTGAGAAATATTTCTAAAGCAAAAAAGATTTGGGCTGGGAGGAGGAAGTTGTATTTTCTGACAGAGTGAACCGTAGTCATTTTGCACAAGCAAACTAAATCCTTCCTTACATTTCTTTAAAAATGCTGCAGAAAGATAGAAGTCAGAGTCAGAAAAATGGTTTGGTATGGCCTTTGGAATATCTACCCATTTAATTTTATATCATACTAAACCCAACTCTGATCCCTAATCTAGGGTATAGCTTCTTATCTTTTCGCTCAATACAAGAATGTGGCTTCAGTTCTGTTGCTGGTTCCAAGTAGAGTGGATCCATTAATATAATGGAATTTACCAACAAGCTGACTCATCATTCAACATTTTGATTCAACAGCTCTACACTGTTTTGGGGCTAACCAACAGGATTCAAATAACTGCATGCTCGTTGGTATATATATTTATTCAGACCAAAGTAAATCTAAAAAAAATTGACCTTTTAAAAAATTAAACACTGCATTGAAATAACATTTCCCAGTCCAGTTGTTAATGCTTTTCCTAAATCATCCTGGATAAGGGACAGAAGAATTATGCATTTAAAGCAGAATGCACAAATTATAAAGGAAATGAACTGTGAACTGTACAAAACACAACCATGTGATTGGGTCATTCCCATTTGTTGCAGTGGATTGCGCAAATGACATTCCTGGTTTCCTGTGACCATGACATATAGTTATTCTCTATATAAAAAGTAGACAAATAAACCACACAAGTATGCAATGTAATGTAAAAATAGGCAAATCTGCAACATGGACATTTACAAAACTGTGGAATGAAATATAGACATGTAGTTTTGACTATTCCATGGTTATTGTCTTGAAATCTTGATTGGAATGCAAAGAAATATCAAGCCAATTATGTCATAAGTACATTGAACAATATATTTCAAGCAAACATCCTTGAGAACAGCACTTTTAATTTGTTAGCAGCTTATATATTTCCCTTTGGAATTGTATCAGCCTCTTTCCTCCCAAGACAGCAACAAATAAGGTAGAAATGCTTTATTTAAATATGTTGCAGTAATTGTCATGGTTAGGATTTACTCATATATACTGGAAACAACTCTATGCTTATATTATGCATATTTTCAAAGCAGATTTGCAACCTAGCAGATTCCTGGGCATTCTGGACAGCTAAAAACATTATGTGGGGAACTGCATTTTGATAGTTGCAATCTGAAGAGGAAATCCTGAAACATTTGGTGTGACCTGTCTACCTACTGAAGTGTTGTCCAAATACCATGGACACCATCAGCAATCACGCCTTGTATACATTAATCCAAAGTATGCATGCAAAGATGTCTACCCCTGACCACTAATATAGCAGAGATATGAAACCTCTGTTCTCCAAAAAGCACACAGGCAGCAGTGTTAAGAAAGTTAGTTTTAAAAGATTGACATAGTTGATAGTTAAGTCAACAAAACCTCCAATTCAACAGTATTCATGCTGAAAGGGAGATGATTTAAACGATTGAATTAATTTTAAATTGGCATTCATATTTAGGTTATAATACTGTGCTAAAAGCTAAAAGGTGGAAAATCCCATCCATGATTTCATTATTGTTCCTCTTAACATTGATAAGGGCAGAGGAACCAATAGCTACCAAGAAGACAGAGTAGAAGTGCCTGGAGGCTCCAGGACTTAGCAGTGGGTTTCTGCAAGACTGAAATCCTTGGAACACCTTCAAAGATGCCTACCTTGACCAGTAGTGTAGTAGAACTGGGGCTGCAGGGTCAAGGCTCTAGAACGTTTTGATGATGATGGTGATGATGATGATGACAAATGCTGCTATCTAGACATTTAACAGAAGTGATTATGAAACTTTTTCACGAAAAACTTTAGGTGGTAATCTTTCTGTACAAGCCCAGGTCAGTCAACTATATTGACTTCAAAAATATATTTTCCACCTGGGAATGCACAATATTTCTACTCACACGGACAAAGCAGATGCTGGAGGAATTCCATAGGTGTCAAAGGAAATTCAAAAATCCTTGCCAAATAACGTTTTTCTTTGGTATTTGTTGTCTATGAGGGTAATAGTAATCCCTATAGCAAATGGAAGGAAAATGGGAATTTTCCCAGCAGCGAAGTATTGTTATGAGCTACCACTGATGTAGTCCAAAGTATTTGGATGTGGATTTCCAAAAAACCTATTCATGGTAGAGGTAGAAACTGCTAGTAATTGTTTGAGAATTTATTTCATTACAGCCATCTACACTTCTGGTCTCTCTCGAGGTGTGTGGGGAGAGGTTGTCTGGGGAGAACCTTCACCTCAGAATCTACTACAGCACTATTGCCCCTGACTCTTTTGCAACAGGCACCTGAAAGACAGCAGACTTCTCAACCAAAGGTTTCAGAGCCCTGTCCAGCATTATGCCTGAGGACTTAACCAATGTGCACATCAACTACATTTTATCCATTCTGTATGATTTTGGGGCCCCAGTGGGTCCTGCTGTCCAACCAAGGCAGCAGAGACACAAATGTGCATAGGTCAAATAAACCAACTGGCAATAACTGTGCTTCACTGAACTGTAAAATTAGATTACAGTAGACAGAAATGTTTGGGGTGACTCTCTGGAGAAAGAGCTTCAGAGAAGGGGAAGGCTCTAGAGGGACTGCCTTGTGCAGTGGACTATCACCTATGCCAAGAAAGCAGCACCAGAAGGGACAGATAGAAGACAACCTGATGTATCCCCTCTTTGTCCTTCCAAATTTCTCCCTTCTTTTGCTAGACTAATGATCTCAGGATGATTTCACTTCCTCTCTAGGCCATTTCCAGACTAGACTATTATAGTGCTATTATTCCACTTTCAATATCCTATGGAGTGCTGGGGTTTGCAGTTTAGGGAGGGGAATTTAGAATTCTCAACCAGAGAGCTCTATGGCTTCAGTAAACTACAAACCTCAGAATTCCATAGGATGTTGAAAGTGGAATAATAGCACTGTAACAGTGCAATGTGGAAATGGCCTTAGTCTGAAAACTCTGTCTTACAGACATGACATGTAGCTAGCACCCCAGTAGTATTTGTCATCTCCTGATACACTTCCTGTAATAAATATCTTTCCTTTTGCTAAGGATGGTTGTTGCCACTTATTTCCAGCACCAGCTCCCACACATATCCAACAATTCTAGGCTACTGTCCACCCCCCACCCCTTATTTTACTGTAGTGAAACCCTCTGAAGAAGAAACAGTCTGTATAGTAGTCATCTAAAGGAGAAACATTTTTATTGCATGCAATCCATCCTTGGGAGAGCCCTAGATGCTTGTGTTGAAGGAGTACAAAAAACCTCAGGTCACAGCCAACTGCAGATGAAAAGCTGTGTAATTTTTGCTTTAGAAATCTGTAGTAGGTTTGGTTTGCAAAGTGGTTCAGTTTTCTTAAAAACTATGTCTTCCCATAGATACACCAATATGATGTTATTTATTTTATTATTAAAAACAGAAACTAATACAATGAAATTGTTGGTGTTATTAATGGTGATAAGACTGAAGCCATCTAGAAGCCATTTTACTTTTATTTTTATTTTGTTATTACTTTTATATCCCTCTGTCCAATCTACTGCCTATCAAGGCAACCTAACACTATAGCAATAGTGATCGGTGGCCATTCAGTTACTACTTAAAACCTCTGCTCATACTATAAGGAATTTCTTCCTTATGTTTATTATAAATCTTTTTCTTCTAACATAAACGCTTTGGTTCAGGCCCTAACCTGTGGAGTAACAAATTTGTTTTAACATCAGTATGTTAGCGCTTTACATTTTTAAATATGTAATCATATTGCATTACAATGTGTTGTTTTACTTTATGCACACTGTGCCTTTTCTGCATAGCTTGGACTCAAGGTGGCCACTGAGATAAAAGAAACACAGGTTAAAACTCTTAACCTCTCTTCTCCAAACCCAATTCCTCCAACTTTCTTCTGTAAGACTAAAAATCTATCCAAGAATAGACTTTTATATCCATTGAAATCTCTTTTCTACAGGAAATTCTACTGCTTGGGTTTCGATAAAAATATACCAACAGAAGTGCTATCTGGAGAAATAAATAAGGTAGTTGCCACAAATAAGGACCAATGAGTTTTGGAGAAAACACTGTGGTAGACAGTCCTTGTTCATGTACCATGTTCCCCCTTCGATTGTAATAACTTGTAACTACCACAACAGATAATGATTATCAACTCATAGTTTTACAACAGGAAAGTCAAAACTGAGAACTGAACCCCAATACTGGCTCACTCTTTCATGTATGCAGTGCCTGCATGGATACATAATCCTTAAATATTTATCCACAATAGATGCTATTTGAGAGGAATGCCATACACAACGTTGAAGTAAAAGCTGTCTTTCAAATCCAAAAATCTGAATACCATATGGAAATTTGGGAAGCACTGACAATTCTGGGAGCTACTGTGGTATTAGCAGATACAAAACAAGGATCAGTAGGGAAATAGAAAACAAATGCCTGAACTTCCAAAATGTTAATGCTTAAATGCTATTTCTTAGTCTACAGCAAATGTTCCAAAGACTGTACCCTGTAATGTTTCAAAGAATACCTTTGGTAAAATGGAAACTGGGAAGCCACGGTGGTAGCATGTATCCATGAGTAATAAAAGTGTATATCCCTCTCAAACATTATTCACCTAAAGCAGATTTCCCTAACATTATAACCTCTAGATAAAACTGTACTACATTCTCCTCATTTCCAACCATCATGACCTACTAGCCATACTGGTTGGGGATGATGTGGATTGTAGTCCAACATATCTTGAGGCTACCATGTTGGGAAAGAGTGATCTAAACTTTAAACCAGGAAACCCTATTGAGATGAATGCTGAAAAGAATTTATTTTACCAATAACAAAACAAAACAGTAAGCACATACTATGTGTAATGGTTGTGTTACTCAATATTCAGGAAATTACTCATTCAAGATATTATATATTCCTGAGGCCTTTTTTTCTTAACCTCTGTATGTTTGTCATATCCATGACAATCGTATCCATGAGATAGGATACTGTGCTACTTGAGACATCAGACCATATCTTCTTTTACATTCTCTAACATTATTCCACATTAATCATAATTAATTATGATTATACTGTTTTATTGACATTTAGCTATATCAATACAGCACAGAGTTACAATATCAACTACAAAATGAAGAATTTGCAAGGTTACATCTCTTATATTAGATAATGAGCTAACAGATAAGGGAAAATAACATGGATCCAGGGTTTCCTGTTGAAAAAAATATTAATAGGCACAATACAGCTAAAATTAGTTGCCACTAAGTCTCACTGAAATCAATGACATTTAAGGCACATGTGATTAAACCTCATTATCATTCTTTCAAAGGAATTGCCTGATTTTTTTGAGAACTGCACACTGTCCTTTCAATAACTTTTTATAATGCTACTCTGTATTCAATGTTCATTAATATGGTATAAAAAGACTGAGGAGATACACCTAGCTTTAGGAGAATTAGATTAGAAGAGTTTGTAGCATTCCTTGAAAAAAAAATGAACACCCACTATCTGTTAACCATCTGTACCCTTTTCCAAAAACAGACAGGGAAAGAAACTCATCATTTTTACGTCTGTGCACATACATAGCTCACACAAAAATCTCTGCAGCTACTTTAAACTCCCTTGTACCACCAGATTAGCACATCTGGTTCTTAAGCAGCCGACTGGTTTGGAAAGCCACTCTTCCAGAATGCTGCTGAGGTCACCATTAAAGTTTGGCATAGAAGAACGTGTTTAAGTTGGAGTACATATTGCTTTCCAAAGTCTCTTGGAGATGAAAGGAAACGTCATATGGAGTGTTGGCGTGTATTACCAACAGTGAGCGTTGTAGGCAATATAGAGGAAAGAAGGAAAGACTATGCCTTTCCTCTCTATTCCATATGTTCTGAGTTTTTGTTTCCGTTCATTTTCTAGTTTCCTTTATATCTCTGGGGGTTAATTCTTAGAGAAGATTAAAAAAACAGGAGGAACACACACACTTTACTAATATCTGTAGATGGGATGCAAAAAATGATTCCTGCACACTCACAGCTGAAGGGCATGAAGAACTGACTGTGTGTTTGTCCTCTAGAGGCCCTAGCCACACCATGGTATCACATTTGGAAATGTCTCATAAAATAAGGAGATTATCTGTTGTGACAAAGATGAGTGCTAATGAAAACCTTTCACTTTGAGTAATTAATGCCTATAAATAAAAATACTCCTCTGTCTTGCTTGAGGAGCTACAAGCCCCAAAGTGTTACAAACCTGAAATTATTGAGTGAGTTTAACATGTTTTATGAATGTTATTTGCTCTGATCAGCATTTTAAAGATTTTGTTGTTGTTGAAAATCTGGTATCTCCATCTTTTTGTCTATCATGGCTGCTAGTTCAAAAAATAGATTCTATAACACATCAGATGTGGAAATAGTGCAGCCCTCCAGAATTAGTTGAACTGCCAGACCCAGAATTCTGCACCATTGGCTGACCAGGGGTTCTGGGAGGTGCAGTTCAACACTGAGTAAGTGGCACTTTCCATCCCTCTAAATAGATTTTATAGTTCCTACCTCTGACACAGAGATAGGTGTGCTCTCTGTATGCCCACTGAAATCTACCTGATTGAGCAGACCAAGCTGTAGTAGCCACTGACCAGGATCCTTGTTGTGCAAAAAGCTGCACATTTTCAAAGCTTGTGCAGGAAGCATGCCTTACCTTCTTGTGGTTCTGTCTTTCAGAAAGTGGGATGGGTCAGCTTATGTGCCACTTAGACATCTTCTTCTCCAAACACACACACACACGAGCCCAAGACAAAAAAAAAGAGAGAGAGAGAATTCTGAGTTGGGAGGAAAAAGACTGGGATTGCTGGAAAGAAAGGGTTACCGAGGTGGAATAGGCTCATGTTATGAGTATCTTTTAAGAGATGCTTCCTTCCTCCTACCAGTCTGTGATCCCATGTTAGTATTTCACTCATTCCACTAGTGGTTACATTGGATCTTAGCCATTTTCTTATACACATCCTGAGGCCTCTATCTTACAGGCATGGGGATGCAACATGCTCATGGAGCTCTTCTTCCTTCAAAGGCTCTTTGATTCACTCCCCTTTAATGCCTCTCAGGAAAAGAATTATGTGTTCAAAGAGACAGAAAGCATGCAGAAACAAGACGGAGAGTGGAGGAACAGCAAAGGGAAAAAATAGACAAAACGTCAAGTGTTAGAAAGCATATATCACAGAGTGCACAACATTCAATCAAGATGACACTTCTTGCAACACAGTGATGATGGGTATTTGTATAGAACTTTCAGATGTTCAAAATATTTTGCATGCATTATCCAGTTGTGACCTTTAAAGGAAGACTAAAGGAAGTAAGATTTCGGAAATCTGTGGCCCATTAGATGCTAGTTACACCATTGCCTTGGCCAGTAATGAGACCTGAAAGTAACAGGTGGCCAGCTTCTGAAGGGCTGAAGTTCCCATCTCCACACAAAGTTAAGTCAATGTTACCATCCCTCATGTTGCAGGGGAGTGAAGGATGGGAGTGAGGTGATAGTAGCTTCTGAAAGACCATTTAAGGAGTTCATGACAATAGTGGAACCTACAGACTTCTTTATCCACAGTCTTTTTAAATCAGTCTTATTATTTTGTGAAAAGGGACAGATTCTTTGGCAGAACAACAGTCACATCTGTGGTCAAGACAGAAGACTGAGTGAAGTGATTTAATATCTGTACTATAATTATACTTCAGAATGTATGTATTGTTTTCCTTTCTCTTACCTTATACAAATCCACATATTTGATCCCAGAATCACACAAATTGGCATGTGATATAGTGGCACCATAACAAAGACCACTGTAAAATTTTGGACCTGACCATCAAATACATTTGGGTACCTCCCAGGTGAACATTTAAGATTTCTGTATTTGCTTGCCTTACAATGCATATTTATGAATCAATTTCAGCCAAGCTTAATATTTGTGCTTAGGATTACATCTCAAACATTTTGTGTGAGTCTGGGACTGATCAGCACAATTTAGGTCCCCTCCCCACCAACAACAAAAAAATAAAAAATGCTGTACTTAATTGATCTTGCACTGAAGCTGGGAAGATTAAAATTTTAGATACTACTAAAATTTTAGATACTAAGATTGTAGATACTACCAGTCAACTTTTGTTCCGTTCAACATAAGCAAAATCATCAGCACCATCCTCTGCCATACCAGGCAAATTTCCAAGAAAAAGAGCTCTGCTGGATCAGACCAAAGGTCTATATAGTCTAGCAGTAGCCTATCAGATAATGATGGGGAACCCATAAACAGGACATAAACTTGAGAGCATGTTCCTCCTTGCATTCCCCAGCAACTTGTATAAAGAGGCATACTGTCTCTATTAGTGGACATAATACATTTAAATTTAAATCTTAATTATGTAAATCTGATTGTTTAACTGTTCTAATTTTTAAAATTCCCATTCTATTCTTTTCCTTTTCTCCCCTTTCATTTACCTCCCTCCCATTAATTCCACTGGAGAAAATGAACTATGCCAGCTTCAGTTAAGAAACAGCTCATGTTATTCTGCATCAATTCGAGACTGGTAGAGCTAGAAGGGACTCTGAGGATCATCAGGTCCACCTTATGTTGGAATCTATGCGAAGGGTCTATAAGATTCAAAAGGAAATTTCGGTACTTATTTTGATGTACAAGTTCTATAATGTTTTAGATAAAGGAGTAATGTATGTAAATTATACCACATAATAGTGCTTCAGTTTGATTAACAGAAATTGTGAGTTGACTTTGTTAGCATGTGAGTGGAATTGTTAAAGAAAAAAATCTCATGAGGAACTGCAAGATGGTAAGTCTGAGGGAGCACGAATGGGGGGGGGAGTCCAGAAAATGTTTTCCTGCTGCAAAATTACTCATTTTTTTTTCTTCCTCTTGAAATGTCTAGGACTACAGTTTTCATGCTATTTAATCAGGAGTAGTACCACTTATGTCAGCTGAACTAGTCCCAAGGAACGATTTGAAAGACTTTGATGTAAACAGTATTTCACAGAGTTTGATATAAATTGAAAGGACTCCAGATTAAGGCTTTAGTAGGACAGGGATGGGCAAAAATAATCTGGAAGTAGATGGCTCAAGTATATTTCTTTGCATTATAATTCATTCAGCTCTAAGTGCATCAGACATCAAAACCTATCCCACACTGTCCTGGAATTAAGATTTTTTTTTTCCTGGAAAGTAGATTCTGTTTGAAACTGAAGCTGAGGAGAATTGAAAATGGCGTCCCAGATATTGAAGTCATGGGAAAACTGGAGTGGAAGATGATATACATATATGAGATGATAAGCAGGACCTGACACTGGAATGAAATATGTAGTATCTCATCTAGTCCCAAGCTCTCCTTTGGTACTTGTTCATATCATGATACAAAATTCTGCCAAGTGTACATGTGCATACAATAATACAAAGTGTGCATAATTCAACAACAGCAATAGAAACAGCAACAACCTTAGGTAGCGCAGAAGAAAAATAAAGAGAAAAAAATTACAGAATCAATTCCACCAATCAAAATTTAATAGGAAGGCACGTCATTCCAGAGTTTGACCTCTGACTTTGGAAGATGAAGAGTATTCAGACTGCTATTAAGCAGAAACAAAAGTATATGCTGTCATGGACAGAATATTACAGAGAAATGTAGAACTTTCTTGACATGTTCTAGCAGGATGATCTAAGACAGAGGAATACAATCCTAGGTATTCACTGTATGATTATGGAAATTGTATGGTATATGGAAGAGGTGCTTTTGTATCTTCAAGCATACCATAATAGCAAGGCTAAGAGCCTTTGTTTGAGGAGGTGGCTATCCTTACCAAGTCTGACAAGAACACACCCCAGATTCCTTAAGTAAAAAACAAAAGTAGAGTGAAACACTTGAAGACACGTCCCAGACTTTTCCACATTGTGAATCTCCTCTTTCTTCATTAAACTGAAAGACACACAATATTCTCCTGAAGTGCAGGAAATATCAGTAACATTGGACAAGGTCTCTCTCTCTCTCTTTCTCTCTCTTATACCAAAAAACAAAACAAAAAACAACCCACCTCATTTGCCTGCCATTACTAGTCTTGGCACTGAGGAACTTCTTGTAAATTATAGGCAGTTTGATAAAATCCTTGCTTGCACTGGCTCCCAGTTCATTTCTGGGCCCAACATTTTGGTTTTGACTGGGGCTTTGAAATAACTAGTTAGATTTTATTAGTTATATACTGCTTTCCGTAATGAGATTTAACTACTCAATTTGTTAACAGTTAAGCATTGACTATCAGAGCTTGGAAACAGCTAGTTATGTACTGACTGATTGCTAGTTTCCCCCTTTCCCCAACAAGGCTTAATGAGTAAATGAGCTGATTCACAATACTCACTGTTCCTTTGGTGAAATGAATAAGATGTTATGCAGGGGGTGGTCTCAAAAGGAGGATGGTTGGAGTCAACTGGAAATGGAAGTAACTGAATCCGGGCTTTGTTTTTAACAGGAACCAATCTGCTTTGCACTTCCTTAAGTAACAAATGATCCAGAATGAAATTATTCTGTAGTTTAGCAGATTTGGCTATGCAGTTCTCTAATCAAGGGATAGATTAAAAAAAATGTGTACCGGAGAACATGTGTACAAATTGTGCTCATTAGGGAATATGCATACAGGAAGACATACTTTGAGGGATACTGCATGCACAGATGTGGGTTGCTCATATTTATATCTTACATGTACCTATAAGTTTACAAAAAAATCGATATGAATTTTTATGCAAATTCTTAGAAATCACAAGCTGATGCCATAAAAATATGAAACAGCTTTGTGCTTGGGGAAAAAATGAAAGCAAAGAGAAAAAAATATCCATTCCTACTCATAAGCAAGGAGTTGTCTTTCATCTGGAGGATCCTGTAGGGAGATCTTATTCGTTATTTCTTAGCTATATTCGTATCCTACTTTTGTCCATGAGCTCCATCTGGCATACATGGCTGTCCTTTTTATAACAGCGTTGTGGAGTGGGTCAGGCTGAGGGAGAATGATGCATGTGGTTCATGAACTTTGGCTGGGAATCTGTTGGTGTGCTACACTTGTACAGTAGTTGCACTTTTTCCAGGTTTGTGCAAAAGAAGGCACAAACTCTGCCTGCTCCCAGCCTTACTTCCTTCACAGCCACTGTGCCTATAGCCTTTTTTTGCCTCACTTCCACTGTCTATGTCAGTATAGTTATACCTGCATAACATACCAATGGAAATCTGTGTGTTAACCACCTCTGCACTGTTCCATACTGGCACAACTCTTTTTGCAAAGGAAACTTAGGACAGAGATTGAACCCTTAAACCAGGGAAAAAGAAAGATTTCCTCACAACAGTTAAACAATTGCCTGATTAGGAGACCCTCATATGGAAAATAATGTTCCCAAAGCTAAATACTTGGAGAAGGGGTGTCTTTTAAATGACTACTTATCCATCAATGTGCAGAATGCAAGCCCATTACCAGCCATCTGAATCTCACTATTTCCCACAACATCTTTGACTTAACTTGAGAGTCCCAGACCAGTTGCCATCACTGGCTGGGAGATTCTGGGAGATATTGACATAACTTTTGTGAACTCTGGCTGTGTCCCATCACAAAAACTGATGGTGGATGGGGAAATTGAGTGTCTGGAGGTTAGCCTAGGTGAAGAGAACTGAGCTGGGATCTGAGCATGAATTTAGGAATTAGGAGCTTAGGAAAATGGTAAGCTTTGCATGTGCTAAGTAGTATGCAAGTAGGTAGGTGGGTGGGTGGATAAAAAGATGACAAAGTTGCCTAGCAATGAAATACTGTCCTGTATAAATAGGCTGCTACAATAGTGCCAACAAATCAGTAAGAATGTGTTTTTCCTGGATGAATGGCTGAAAAAAACACTGGGCTTAGAGAGCGCAGTGAGAAACTACAGCAGGTCAAGAAAGTATATAGTGAATAAAGAGATGACAATTTCAGGAGTGATATTACAAATGAACTTCCCTTGAGCTTGTGACATCCTCCCCTTCCCCCAGTTGGCTTCTGTTTTCTGTATTGCAGGCATATTTGTGGGGACCTCAGGGAGATCTGCCCAACACAAGTATTTTATTTGTATCATTATTTTTATCTGCCACCACCTTGGTCAATTTTTTTGTGTGTCTCACAACTGCTTTTTAAATGTGTCTCATTTTGTTAAGTTCAGAGTCAGCTGGAGGAGGTCACACAAATTCAGGAAGGCATGCAGTAAGAGTGAAGGTGTATGCACCTTTCTCCAGCTCATATTTCTAAATGCTATAGGCTGTGGCTTTTTGAAAGCGCAACCTAACATGTTGGGCAAAAACAAACTTCACAGATGAGGGGGTCACACTACACACTACACAATAATAGAGCTGAGTCCCTTACCAGAGAAAGGCAGAAGATAAATCAAATAAATAATAAATAAATTCTACTTTAACTGCCATGGCCACATCCTATGGAATCTTGGGATTTGGAGGCTGGTGAGACACTGGAGTTTTAAAGGGCTCTTGGATATTTTACATCTTACAGCAACATATATCTGAGACATTGGCCCTTTTCACATGGGGTAATTAAAACGTTGTAGAGCGACCTCTAACGGAGGTCATCTACACTGTGGGGTGCACTGGGGCGTTTATAATTTTGAGGTTCTACACCTCAAACTGCCCTGAAGCAACCAGAAGTGGTGGCACCGTGTGTTTTTTAAAAACCACTTTTCAAGTGGTTTTTATAAAACACGAGCATGCAGCCCCGTTCTACCCTGTCGCAGCGCCCCAGGGTAGATTTGCAGGCGTGCGCAAGTGTGTGCCTGCAGATCTGCCGGGGGGGGGGGGCTTCCAGCTGCCGAGCTTCTCTGGTTGGTGGAGAGCCTCTGTCAGCCATAAGCTGCCAATTTGGATGCCGCCCAGCACCGCAGGAGTGTGGAGCAGCGAACTCATGCTGCTCCTCGTGGCGACGGACTTACCTGGCTTCTGGTAACTCCATTTCTGTGCGTTTTACCCCGTTTCTCCCTCCACGTGTGGAAAGGGCCATTTTGTTACCTGGAACAAAGGACAAATTGTTAACCTCTCACATTTCATGTGCAGGAGATGATCAAAGTGATAGCTGAATCTCATTTTAACAAAGAGAAATGTAAACAGTCACCTTTAAACACTGGCAACATAAGAAGAGCCATGTTGAACCAGATTAAGGAGCTATCTAGTTCAAGATTCTATTCAAAAATGGCAATCCAAGTGTCATGGGATGTCCCCAAACACGACATGAATGTGGCTGTTGCTCATGATCCCTAACAAAATGGTATACACAGGCATATGTTCTCTACAGGCATATGCCTGAATGCATGGGAGAACAAAAGGGATGCTGGCAACATGGGCATGAATACGAGCCTGTTCCTTAGACAATACCTGTGAACCCAGTTGCATTATAGACCATCATATGCTGAGTACCAAGGTCTGAAGGCTTTCTAATCATGAGTTCTGTGACTATGATCAACCAGGTTCTGTGAACCCTGACCATGGATCCTGAGCAAGGGACTCTGTAACTACATTCAGCAAAATGTGGTGACCTTCAAACCCTAGTGCTTAGTCCATGATAGTTTAATTTACTTCTAGATGCTTGAGGATATTTGGGAACAGGGCATATATGTATATCATGACCACTCCCCAGTTTTTCTCCTTCATGTGTTCAAATGCCTGAATAGGACTAGACTCTCTCTCACACAGGGAGGAGATACAGAGCCATCATAACTAACTGTGGATAGCATTGTCATAGTACATGATTGCTTAGGGGCACAGGACACATACACTTGGGTGCCTTAGCTGGTACTTGCAGTGAAATTCCTTCCCAGTTGTTTCTCTTCTCTTGGCCATTCCCTTCTTATGGATAACAGGACTGTGGATCTCATATTGCCTGTTCTGCACACCCTAAAGTGCTCTGAAAACTGAAAATATAGTGATGATGCCTTTTCCATTGGCAGTATTGAAATAAGGTGAAAACTGCTAGCCCATCTGGGTTCTGTACATGGATGGGACAAGTCTGCCATCTTACTTAACCTTTGGCTTAGGCATCAAAATGTGTCAGGCTTTTAGTACTGATTGCCACTTGCGCTCTGGCATTTGCAACCTGAGACAACTGCACCCATTTGCCTTATAGAAGGACTGACTCTGGCTAGCCACAAATCTTTTATACCTATCCGAAAGTAAATTGCCATTGAGTTCAGTGGAGTTAATTCCAGGAAAGTGGATTCTAGTCATGCTGACAGTAGGATCTGGGAGCTGTAGTCCAATAAAGTAATTGCTCAAGCTCTGTTCAGGACAAACATCAACTGTGAAACTGAAATCTCCTAAACTCTATTGGAACCAGAGCAATGCTTCTTTGAGGGCATGGTTATTCCAGTTTTTATTATTACGAATCAAGATAGCATGGGGATAATATTTGTAAAATACTCTCCCTTGAAATGAAAACATTGGATGAAGAGGTAGTTTCTTCTAAAAACTGAAGAATTCTGAATTCTTAAATATGACGGCATGCAGAGATGGACAATCAGTCAGGTCATGCAGACAAAAACCCACATAATATTGGCCAATATAGATACCTGGTTAAAGACAGGACTTCTTAAAAAATTTTTACACTAGTTGGGCAACTTGGTGAAGTTTTGTAGTGTGCTTTCTATTATGATGGACATTACTAGAGTAACTGAGGAAAGAAGAAAACACAGAAGCTCTTGTAGACAATACTTTTCATTGTTTGTTTAGCTCACCTTTGGGGTATAAGAATGAGGAACACAAGGAACTATGAGAAACCATCAATCATGTACCTTTTTAAAGACGCCAGCTTGCAGTTGATCACAAAAGTTGAAATTCTTCCTGGGATGAAGATATGCAGGTCTTTATGAATTTCAGTCCCTCTTAAAACTCAGTCTAAATCAAAGAGCTGAATGGCATGGAGAAATTACAGGTATTTTTTGGAGAAAGGAAAATTGCAAAGGAAAGATGGAATGGTATATAATCTGTATAGTTTTGAGCTTAAGCTCTTCCCAATCTAAATACATCTAGAAGTTGCACAGGCTTGATTTCAGCAGGGGGTAGCACTTCCTATTTCAGCAGTGAGGCGAATCACTCTGGGCTTTAGTTTCAACTTTTAAATTATCTATCCAAAGTGCTAAACCCTAGCTTCCCAAATAGGCCACAATTTTGGATAGCTCATTTGAAATTTCAGAATTTGGAATTCAGACTAAATCCTACAGTGGATTCTCTGTCACATCTATATGGGAAACACCCACTGCAACCACTTGATTCCATGTTATAATAATGCCCATTTGTGCATTATTTAGTGACTACGAACCAAGCTATATCCAATAAACAAGGAGTTAATATACCATTTAGAGTGGTAGAATGTTATGTATGGTCAGTAAAGATACCCTTTGCCAATCAAGCTTTGTTGGGTTTACCAAGTTGCTAAAAACGTCTGGAACTTCTGAAGGTCAGGAGTATAAAACATTTATTGCCTTTGTTCTCAGAGGCTGTCTGTTCTCTGGAGTTTTGTGTCTCACAACTCTGTGTCTAACCTGGAAAAGGAGACAACTGGGCATTGGGGACCATGTTAGTGTTGTGTAGGGAGCTGGGAGCTCTTGGTTGGGCTAGCCCTCCCTTCTTTGCCCACAAGTTTAGGGTGGAGGAAAAGCTGGCACAGGAGGGCTTGAATACCCTAAAGGTGTCAGATGCTGTCTGATAAGAGAAGCTAAGCAGTGTCAGCTCCAGTTAGTACTTGGATGAGAGACTGTCAATGAATACCAGGTGCTGTAGGCTATATTTTAGATGAAGGAACTGCCAAAACCACCTCTGAGTATTCTCTGCCTAAGGAAAACCTATGAAATTCATGGGGCTGCCATAAGTGGACAGGCAGTTTGAAGGCAAACTGCTAGGATGTAAAAAAAGCTAGGACATATGTGGTGCCAGATCTTGAAAAATTTTGCAGTCCACCTTTTGAAATTGGATGACAAAAGCACTGGATTAGATGAGGAACTTTCAGTAGCTCTCTTCTGGAAATGAATATATTCTCTCTACTGAAACACTGTGATTAAAAATATAACAAGATTATACTGTTAGAAACTATGGTCAAAGAGACCTATGTATTAGGGGGCAATGCATTGCCAAATAGGATTTCATTGTTCTCATATTCTTGGATCCAAGTCTGCAATGAAGCCCAAAGAATCTGATTAATAAGATGCTAAAGAATGGAAATATATTCCATATACAAGAAGCATGGGAATACATGCAATGTGAGAAAATAGGTAGAATTCACCAGAGAAATCTCATGGTTGCATTAATAAGATAGATATTGACCTTATAGGATATAAGAATCCAAGCACATCTGGAGTTTGTAGAAATTAGTGCCTCCCATGAAGAAGTTGCTCATCTGTATGACATCTGTGGCTGTTAGCCTCTATGAGAACCATTTGTATCTTGTCAGGGTGGCCACCTCCATTAAGACTGACACTCTCAGACAATCTGTAGATTTTCCAAAGCTATTGCAGCTATTGAAAGCTGAATCTCTCTCTTGCTGGTGAAGGCCAAAAGACAGCTGGCTGCAGAAGTCAGTCCCCCTCTCTCTGTGCCCTTTGTGAATAGACTATATCAAGGCTGGGAACTGTGCCCCTGGAGATGTTTTTCTACTGCAGCTTCCATAAGCCATCACCATTGGCTGTGCTGGATAGTCTGGTGAGTGTTGTAAGCTAAAAACATCTGGTGAGTGTTATGGACTAAAGACATTTGCTGGGCTGTAGACTGAGCATGGTTGTGGACTAAGGTATAGGAGGTAAGATACAAAGAATGCTTAGAAAGACTACAGAAAGAATAAGAATAACAGAGAAAGCAGGCATGTACGTCTGTTTCCTCCTAGTCCACAGCATGTCCTGCATATCAAAGCTTGAAATACCTTTTTCCTTTACCATAAGACTGTGACCAAACTGAAGCTTTCAGTTGCAAGGTCAAAGGAGAGTGGGTAATGAGAGACAAGAACAGGAGACAAAAATTACTTTTCAGCTGCATTTTTTTCCAGATTCCTTTTCCTAAAGCTCATTTGTCTGTTTGAACCTAATATTAGAAACTGAATATTGCTGATTTAATGGAAATGCAGTTCCCAACAAGGATGTTTAGAAGCTATCCTGTTAACTGACTGTCGCACAGAGTAGAAAATTGGGAGGGGGTACACTGCAAACAATAAGATATATATTTCACTCTGACCAAGCCAATTACATTGTGAATAATTACAATGGACTATTTGTGCAGGCAGAACCCATGACTGTAATATAATAAATATAGAAAACCAATTCAGTTTCAGGGAATCATTCTGCAGTTCTCTTTCTCTCAGTTCAATATTCACTTATAACAAATATGTAGTAATTCAACTGACCTTTCAGTACCTTTTACTCCCATATAAAACATTTCTGCATTGATCAAGCATGGCTTCCATAGTCATTATAGAAAATACCCAAGGAACTTTGCAAGAAAGGATGTAACTATTTCAACAGTTTTATATGGCTTGTTTCTTAGAAAAGAAAGTGCTATGGTTAGAAAAGAGATGAAATGAATTACTATGGCAAAATATGGGGATCTTCTCAAGACATGAGATTCTAGAACCCAGGGCTAGTTGACATACCAGCAAGAAAACAAAGGATACCTTTCTGTTCAGAAATATGTGACAGGAGCTCAGAAATTGTTTTTAAACATCATATTTTATTTTTCTAAGACCAAAGAAGTCTCATGTGCTTTCTCATCTGATGAATTCTGTCCTGTACAGGACATTTTGTAGGTTTAGACAAGTATGTGCCTGTCTTTCTAGCTAGGCAATACACCAAACCTTTCATATAAGATGGCACAGGCCTCAAAATTTCCTTCCACCTCTCCATTGTTTTTATTTAGAGGTAAGTCCCATTGAATTAAATTCTAAAGTTTGTGTTGTAATGTTAGCATTCTAATTTCTGCCTTTGATTCATTGACAAAGTAGTGCTCTAAATAAGCAAAGCTGAAGAGGTAAGTTGATACTGTGGCTAATTTAGGTGATCTCTTTAGTTCTTCAAACAACTTTTTGCATTTCGAAGCTTCCCAACTTCTCCTTATTGAATTTAATAGTTTATATATGCAAAACAATAAAAGCAAAAAAAGAAACAAAGAAACATACAAATCAGTAAAGCTACCTCGAAAAAATGAGCTAGAGAAAATTAACAGTAGCATCTTAGAATTCACTCTAAGGCAGCCTTCCATAAATTACCATGGGACTCTGGAGGACACAATCATTAGAATTTATTGTTTACATAACTAGGTTTCACTGAAGTTTTCTTGTTCTTACATGGTCTTACATGGTTTGTTCTTTGTCTGAGCTTGGCTATTAATGTAACTCGCTAGACTTTGGATTACTGGTTTTTAAGGTTTTTAAGGTTAACATCCTTGTCCTCTTCTCATTTTGCTGTGATCTCTGTTCTGGCTGGTGCTAGCAGGAAAGTGATAAGTCTTTATAATATACACTTGCACTGGAATTAATATGCATTGACCCACCCCAGCTTCCAATAACCACAGGTCTCAGTCTAATATATCTTGTTTATCGATGCTCATAACAGCATGAAAACTTAACTCCTCAAATTATACTATTCATTCCCACCAGTGTATGCATATAACAGTGTAGATCTTCAGAGTTTCTTTGCTTCCTGAGAAAGGGCCATCAAGTCTCTTTCATGACCTTTGACAATTTAGACCTATTGTCTGCAGGTAGAGAAGCCTAATTAAAACATTTAATTCCCATATCACTTGGCTGTTGACACCTTCTTTGCCTTAATTGCCTTAAGGCGCCTGAAAAACTCCCTCAGCCTGCCACTACCTTTCTTTACGTCAAGAGTAAGGAACCTCTTTCAGCCCAAGGGCCCAATTCAAATACACGTTGCATTCCAGGGTGGGAGCAAAGCATACCAGCATATTTTACCTTAAAGTTCTTAGTGATGGTCAATTAAGCCTTAAGAGAAGCTTTTCAACCTTTTAAAAAGAAGCCAACTCATACAAAAGCTAGAAAACATGAAAGAGTGATGCTGTGCAAAAGGTGGAATGGTCATCTAAAGAACTCCCTGGTACCCTAGGAAGACTAGATTCAGCCTAAGGCCATGTTCCCTACCCCACCTTAGATTCTGGGTAAAACTAAATGGTCCATAAGCATTATTATTGGCAGCATGCCACAAACAGCTTGTGTTTTCTGAAGACATACAGATGGGAAATAGGCTCCCCCTCTGCATTCAAGCCTTGCTCATTCACCCATCCGCACAGTTCACCATCCATACTGTATAGGTTTTCCACTTTTTCTCCTTCTGCCCCTTAAGGTAACCAAATGAGCTCCATAATAAGCATATTTTCAATTTCTGAGGTGACACTCTGCATATGTCCAAAGGCTTTATTAGCATGATTTCACATTATGTTTCATAACATGTAGCCTGGCACTAATGAAGAATAGAAGAGCTATTACAGGCTATGGGTTTGGAACGTCAAGTTTCTTTTCTCTGTCTCTGGCAATTCTCCATCCCTTGAGTCCAGAAAAATACAACAATGTACAACTGCATCCAGAATACAATATGAGCCCAAGAGAGAGTGGAGAGGGGTTTCTAAAAAGAATGAGGGGGATATGTCCTCTTTGCAATGCTGTGACTGAATGTATGCGGAAACACCTTTCTACTTAGGAATGTAGTTTTCTTTCCTTTTCTGGATGGACCATTGGCTGCCAGGGAATGAGCTGAAATGTAAGAGTTGCTGGACATAATTTGCAGAATGTACAATATTCATGGCCAGGATCACTCTGATCACCAGGCAATGTTCAAAGAAAGGACTACATTGATCTGCCCAAAAGAGATCACGATGGAGTATATGGAGAGGGAGGTGAATCTCCCAGAACTTACCCAGGAGTGTGAAAGAGAAGAGAACTGAGAGAACTCACTGCGGAATGTGGATGCTTGTGTGTACACATATTTTTGTGTTTGCTATGATTCTACAAGCAAAGAACTAAGCTATATATGATGCTAAGTGCATAAACTCAGTCCATTTTTTTATTTACTAGAATATTTCTCTCCTACTCTTTATCATGAGTTTGCAGAGTGAAGTACACATGAAACAATGAACAGTGAAAAACAATTCCAGATTAAAACAATAAATAACTTAAAACAAAGATAAAAACATATTAAAAATGACAAGAGGTTAAAACAGCTTAAAAGGCTACAACAATTAAAACCATGTACATGCACATTTAAAGTAAATTAAGCCCCAAAGGCTTCCATAAAAAGCCATGTGTTGAGTTGGTGCTGGAAAGAAACCAGCGTTGGTGCCAAGAAAACATAGAAGTTTCTGTTCTGTAGATAGCACCTGAGAAGAAGCCTGAGCTCTATTGGAAGCATGGCAGAGTGCAGAGGGATTCTACAGGCATCAATGTGACCTTCCTTTGAAAAACAAATAGAAGCTTTGGAAGAGTAGGGATTTTACAGCTGATAGGGAATGAAATAGCTAAACTTCCTCTTCCCAGCCCCAATGGTTCTGTCTTTGCCCTAGTTTCCTCATGATTCCTATTTATATCACAACAATAATAATCATGCACGTTGATTGCCTTTGTGCAATTTATTGATGAATTTTAAATTGTGCTTTTAGTATATTTTACATTCTAATTGTTTTTGTTTTGTTGATTTTATCCTTGGTAGGTGCTTTTGGTGATGGAAAAACAGAAGTAAAAATCCATTTTAAAAAAATTAGAGAAGGAAGAAAATACATCATGTCATCCCTTGTTTGGCCCTTGGCGGAAGGATATGTTCAATGGGGCTTACCTCAAAGATGTTGCCTGTGATTTTAGATCAGCTAGTTGCTTAAGTATGCTGAGCTACTTAACTTGGTACTTAACTATGTAGCATCTTCTGGCCTGATCCCCCAGTCTTGATGTATAAGGCATCAACTGTTGCAAGAGACTGTTCTCCTGCCAATCAAAGCACAACAGACTGGTGTTTTTATCCCTTTCCCGTGAGTGATTTCTGATGCAGAAAAATCAGAAGCAGGATCCCTGTTGCCATTCCTTCTCATACTAGAGACTGTTTGCAGGTATGTGTGTGTGTGTGTGTGTGTGTGTGTGTGAAAAAGTGTGTAGCACCCCAATCGACAGGAGTGGCTGATGCCCATAAGTCAGTAGTGTGATATTTTCACAATCCCTATGTATTCATACTATAGAACATGTAGAGATCATGAATAGAAATCAGTTACGGATATGTAATTCTAGGTTACCCATTCATAACTTTAGTCATGAATTCCAGGCTTTGTCTTCAAAAGGTTAGGCTACTACTATGAGAAAGAGAAACTTCTGTTCTTCAGATGTTAAAATACAACCCCTACCATCTTCCACTATTAGTTTTGAGGCTATTGGGAATTGTGGGCTAACGGCTTCTGAAGAGAGACATATTCCTCACCTCAGTTTACCAATCCATGAATTACTATCTAGTGTGATATAGCATCCATCTAAAACAGGATCTTCTAGATGCTGTTGATCTGTAACTCCCAACATGCTTTACCACTGGCTATGTTGATCAGGGCCACCTGTTTCCTAACCATGTTTTAGATGGATGTCACTTTGCACTGGATAGTACTTCATGTCTAGCTATCAGTGTTTAATTTAGCATAAGAGAGTATAAGTATTCTTATAAATTTGTGCACTTTTAATCAAGCTGAAATTTCTCCACACTCTAGTAGTCAGAAACAAACATCTCGTCCAGCTGGTTTCTGTGACATATGTGAAAATTCAGAGAGTCTGGAAAAATCTTTTTAATTTTTCTCCCACAGAGGAACTGACACTAACAAGAAGAAAAACAAGTTTTATTTCAGTGTTTCTGCCTTTCTGTCTGCAGGCAATAGGCCACTTCGACCTGTGTCACCTAGAAGCTACATGGACAATGGAATTATTAATGTTCTCTACATAACCCTGTTTTTTTTTTTAAAAAGCTACCGTCACCATCCCTTCTCTAGATGCTAACTTTTAAAAATAACATGGTTATTTTTAGGATAAAATGAAGACTGAAATGGGCCATCTTGGAGTTTACCTGGTAGCTGAAGAACACTGACATATCTCTATCTAGTTGGAACAAAGGCTACTTGAGATGCATACCTTTTGTCTATATCACTGGTTGACTAAGGGCCAACCCAAATGCAACATTATGTGAGTTATTAGCAGATAGTTATATTACAAGGAAACACAGATCAGAGGAAAGAGGAACAGGAAGTTAACCTTTCAAATATGAGGTAATACAAGGAGGAAGTGCTTTAACTTCCCAGTGGCACATCAGGATTGGACCATCAGTTATAAGTACCAGATGGGTGCTACTGAAAACAGCTTACTAGTAATTAATGATCCCTTTTATGTCATTATTACACAGAATCTAACTAATATAGACATCAAATTGCTAGCATCCAAGACCTGATCTATGTCCTTGCCACATTCTTGGCAGGTATTAACAATGCAAAAAATGTATTTTGTTCCCCCCAGGTTCTGAGCCAAAAGGAAACTTTTCAAAACAATTTAAATATCATTAGCACTTTCAAAAGTCTGCTCAGGTCTACTTTTTTCCATGACCACACATTAAGACTTTGAGCTAAACTTTGGTTTTGATAAAAAGTACAATTGCCCCCATGACCTGACGAAAGGAGAGAAACACAACTTGGAATCATTATTTTTAGCACCAAAACTTTAAGAACTATGCACTCACCATAGCTACTGGCCATTTACTCTGCTCCCCTCATCAGTATCAAGGATGGTGGAAAGAAAAGGGGAGGCCATTCAGGACATGGAGATATAATGATCATGGGGGAAGAAATTAAGGTGTGCTCTCTAGTGGAGTTCATCCACTTTTTCTTCCCCCTGACAGCTCAGACCAACTGGACGTTTACGGTTTGAATCACATCTCCTCCTCTTCCCTTCCTACTTGTAAGTGACAATAGCAGACTATTTAGTTTAGGAAAAAGGCAGGTAAAGGGAGATGTGATTGATATATATAAAATTATGCCGTTCTCATAATCCTAAAGTAATCAATGGTTACCCATTGACAGTGAATGTGGAAATTTAGGATATATACTATGAAGTACACAAAGCACAGTTAAAGTGTAGAATTCATTGCCACAGAATAAGTTGGTTGGATTACTTTAAAAGGATGTTAGATAAAATCTTGGAAGATGCACCCATTAATGATTACTAGTCAGGATGGTTATTTGTCACCTCCAGTATCAGAAGCAATATGCCTCTGTGTATCAGGTGCTGATGAGCTCAAAATGGAGGGTACAGTTGTGCTAGTGTCCTGCTAGTGGTCTTCCATAGACAAGTGGTTGTCCACAATATGAACAGAATGTTGGAACAGATAGTTCCTCAGACTAACACTGCATAACCATTTTTGTGTTCTTCATTCTACTTGAATGTCAAAAAATTAAGAAAATTTATGTCACATTCTAACAGAATTCCTAACACTAAATAGAAATATCAAGAATACAGAGAAATATATATACGTGAAAGGACAGCTTATGCAGTCCTTGGGAAGAATGAGGGCCTCTTTCTCACTGAGAAGCAAAAGATGGACTTCCCTCTTCTTTGTGGGAAGAGTCTGACACATCTTAACTACAAACAAAGTCAAGTGTGTAACCAGGCCACAGGGGTGGAGAGGCAGTCTTATATTTGGGTTAATTAATATCAATTCTTTATGCCATTCAGTTTTTTTTTCTGCAGTCTCTGAAATTCTCTCTGTCTATTACTGGTGCTGTTCGGATACTCACTTACTGGTGAAGAAGAATGCTGACAAGCTGGAAGGACTTCACTAAAGGATGATCAAGATGGTGAATGGTCTGGAAACCAAGTCCTCTAAGGAGCATCTTAGGGAACTGGTTATGTTTAGCTTGGAGACAGAGTGTTTCAGGTAAATGGAGCCAACATGTCTTCTGTTGTTGCAGAGATTAAAACACAAACCAATGGATTCAAATTACAAGAAAAGAGATACCTCCTAGACATTAGGAAGAACTTCTTGGATGTAAGAACTGTATCAAACGATTGTGGACCTCTGCTTTGGACAGCTTTAAACAGACTTTTAAAGAACGAGCATGGTGTAGTAATCTGGAGACCAGGATTCAGATCATCACTTAGCCATGGAAACTCACTGGATTACCTTGGGCAAGTCATACTCTTTCAGCCTCAGAGGAGGAAATGACAACCTCCTTCTGAACAAATCTTGCTAAGAAAACCCTAGGAGAGGTTCATCTTAGGGTTCCCACAAGCTGAAAATGACTAAAAGGCACAGAACAACTACAACAAACAGAGATTGGATGACCATGTTTCAGTAGTGCTTTAGTTCCGGCCTCCTGCATGGCAGGGAGTTGGAACTAGATGGCCTTAGAGGACCCTTCAGATTTCGATGAACAGTGTCTGTATTGATGGATTAGGCTATCACTATGACCAGAGAATAAAAAAAATATGAATTTTATATTTCAGAGAGACTAAGGCCTAGTTTATCATATATTAATGTGGATTACAATTTCCTTCTGCCCATATTATGCACAAAAAGTATCTTGAGGGACTGCTTTAGGGGAGTAGTGGATTTTCCTTTGTTGGGGATTTCTAAGAAGAGGTTGGATAGCCGTCTTTCAGGGCTGTCTTACCTGTGGGTTCCTGCACTAGCATAAGATTGGACTAGTATGTTATTAAACATACTTTTAACTCCAGAAGATGAATTGTGTATGATTAGAAAAGAAACATATAACTGGAAAAAAACATGATTGCCATGATTCATTCCAATGAATTTTACAATGTCTTGTACTACATTCCTGTGCCTAGGAGTAAGTCCTACTGCATTGGGACATGTTTCTGAGCAGATATGTGTATGATTACATTCCTAATGTAATTGGAACATTTCTCTGCAAAAAACAAAACAAAACAAAACACTATCTTATAGTAAGTAGACAGTAAAATCTCTCTGCCAGTAGTCGACCTCTACAAGTTAGTTTCTTTCCTGTGGCAAGGAAGTGCAGCCCCAGCATATACAGAGGATTAGTAAATCAAAAGGAAGTTGGATAAAGAAAAGAATACCAGTAAAATTAAGACTTAAAAACAAAGTTTATGCAAATCTCAAAAGAAAAAAAAACAGAGCTGAAGAAAAGAGGGAAAAATCATATCAGGACTGCTTTTCTGCAATATTAATTCTATTTTAGGGAAATTAGGGGTAGAAGAAACTTGAGTGTCTGTGAGAAAGCGAGATTGAGGCCATTTCCACACTACATTGTTATAGTGCTATTATTCCACTGTCAGCACCCTGTGGAATCCTGGAGTTTGCAGTTTAGGGAGGGGCATTTAGAATTCTCAGCTAGAGAACTCTTTGGCCTCAGTAAACTACAAATCCCAGGATTCCATAGGATGTTGAAAGTGGAACAGTAGCAGTATAACAGTGTAGTGCTATGGCCTGAGAGAATATCTGGAACATAGTTTGGGGTTTGCTGTTATTCAAAGAAGATATCTTCAAGAAAAGCCATTCTCAGCTGGCAGGCCTGTTCCCTTCCCTTTTTTTAAAAAAACAAAACAAAAAACCCTGTGTTCATGCCTTTTGCTTGCCTCAATAAGCAATTTGGAGTTACACAGCATAGGGTGTTCTGTTCCAAATCTAGTAGACACTGCAACAGTTTGCTTTTCCTTGAACCTACTGAAAGGGTCAAGTCTCTGTTTCCTCTTCCTTACTGCTGAATTAATGTAGTGCAAATTATTTTTGCACTTTGAACTCAGTTTACACCAACTGAAGTAAACCAAAGGAAGGTGGGAGGAGGAGAAAGAAACCAGGACATTTTAAAAACAGCTGAGAAAGTGGGATGGCAGAGAATCATTTGAGACCATTGTTGCCAAATTGCCACAGTTAGAGTGTACACAGTCAAAAAGCATAGATGTTTCCTAGGGCCACTGAAAGCAGGAGACTGTTTCCTGCTATGATTTGTAATCTCCAGTCTGGCCATCACAACAGCCATCATAATGGCTGAGGCTGCAGTCAGAGGATGGAAAAATTACTTCTGCTATCCACTGTCATTAAGCCATTCCTAAGTATGAATGCTCTTATAGTCAGAAATCCCCTTCATTTGTTCATTGCAGCTACCTCCCAAGTACACACATAGGATAGATGCATGAAGCCTTTGTTATTCCTGGGAAGGTCCGGCTGCAATAGATCTCTCTCTCTCTCTCTGCACTGTATCTGTTGCTGGGAGGGCTGACATACATGGGCTCAACTGCACAGGACTCTTCTGGCTCAATTTTGCCTGATCATTTCAGAGGTTGAAAACAATGGTGGCCTAGGCTTGAGGGGGCTCAACACCCTCCCTTATTCTGAAGTCCTTGGCTATTTCCTCACTACACTATTGCAGTGCTATTACTGTATTCCACTTTTAGCATCCTATGGAATCCTGGGGTTTGCAGTTTAGGGAGGGGCATTTAGCATTCTCAGCCAGAGAGCTCTTTGGCCTCAGTAAACAACAAACTCCAGAATTCCACAGGATGTTGAAAATGGAATAATAGCACTATAACATTTTTGTGCAGAAATGGCCCTTGACTCTATCCCCTACTTTGTATTTTGTATTTCATTTCATTTTAAAAAGTGTGGTTATTCACCATGCCGTTAGTGTCACATGTACCTAGGCCCCAAGATAATAAACACTGGAAATAGTATTTTCTTTTCTTTTTGTGAAGTTGAATGGATTCATGTTCTTTTCTTTTTGTGAAGTTGAATGGATTCATGGGATTTGACTGATGTCTATCTAAATTCTGTTGCTTTTTCTTATTTTTTATGTAAGTCACATTGAGTGAGCAGTGCCATCTGAGAAAACTGAAAATTGTTCAAAATAATCTCCAGTCTTTGATGCCTGAAGGATGTCTATCAAATCTTCCTGTATTCTCCATGTAATGCCAGCTGGCCATCATTATCAGCTACAAGAGTCTTATTAACTAATTTCCATCTTTTAACTAAAGGAAGATATATTTGTATACTTCTCTTGAAATTTTATGAAAATAAATACATAAATAAATATCCCATCTGATGGAAGTTTAGTTACTGCATGTTCAGTTTGCCTTATATTGCATTTCTCCCTGCCAAGTTGCACAGAGCAGCATAGCGCATTTATCCCACAACTTTGGAAAGTTTCTTTTTGGACTATAACTCCCCGACTCCCCAGTCGAAAGGTTGTGGTTCAAAAAACTAACTTTGCTGGGCTCTAATTCAGCTTATTGTGGAAATTCCTCCTTTGAAAACATGCACAACAGCAGTAGTTTTCTAGTGGAGAAATAGCTATGATTGATGTATGATTTAAGAGCTGGTGTAGTGGTGTGAGAGTTGGACTAAAACTCTGGGGGATTAATGTTTGAATCCTCACTTGGACACAAAAACTCCTGGGTGGCCTTGCTAGACAGTGTGGGAGTTATAGTCAAAAAAGCAACTTTTCTAAGGTCTATTTGCAATTAACCAGAGGGTTATGTGCAATTAATCCTCTAGGGTTGGGCAACTGGGGCTCATGCCCCAGGTACCAATGTTCTCAGTACAAAAAAGAGGAACCCCCTGCCAGGCGCCACTACCTTGCCCCTCTCCCATCTGCCGCTGCTCACCCCTCTCCCACCTGCTCACCTCTCCCCTGCATGCTCACCCCTCCCCCTACTGCCCCTCGACCACACGCTTGCCCCTCCCCTGCTGCCACTTGCCCCTCCCCCACACACTCATCCCACCCCAAGCTGCCTCAGCTTTTCCCACCCCCTTTCCCTGTTGAGCCTCGGTATGCCACTGCAAGTAGCTTAGAAGCTTATCACATGAGGCAGGTGAAATGCAATTACAGCAGAATAATAGTACCTCTGGCTGGGACTTATCACATGATGTTGTTCCTTTTCTGTTGTTCTCCCAGTGGGAGACCATTTGGAAAGTGTTTCTTTTACAAAGGAGGTCACTAATGGATTAATGGAGACATTTTCCAAATGATCTCTCATTGGGAGAACAGTAGAAGAGGAATGAAGTCATGTGATAAGTCCCAGCCAAAGATACTATAATCCTTCTTTTATAATCCTAATTGTGATTTACTTGCCTCCTGTGATAAGCTCCTTAATCTAAAGGGAGCCATTTCTAATATGTAGGGTTTTCTCCATGGGTACAGGACTCCTGAAGGTCTAGGTATCTCAAATTCATGGGAGAACCCTGCATACCTTGAAATGGCTGTCATGCATCGAGTTGGTCATGCTTGAGCTGCGGAGTATTGTGCATACTGTAGCTGAAGAGGTGGAACTACCTTTGCATATTCCTGCCAACACTTGCCTGACATCAGTTGTAATATATGTCTATTCTATTTGAATATTCAAAAAGGTGTCCCTACTTGTGTGTTTCAGAGCCAGTCATCTGAAACTACCTTGTACCTTGTCATCTGAAACTACCCTACCTTTTAGTAAGGAGCTCCAGACATTGCACTTTCATTAGGTTTAGGTCTGTTTTGCTAATGTGAGAAGAGTTTTGATTTTTAACTTAACATGCATTTTATTATCATATGACTCAATGACTCCAACAATCAGACCTCTTAAGGAGTGTATCGGGGAGTGTTGTTGTTGTTGTCGTTGTTGTTGTGTGCCTTCAAGTCATTTCCAACTTATGGTAACTCTAAGATGAACCTATCGCAGGATTTTCTAGGGCTGAGAGTGTGTGATGTATCCAAGGTCATCCAGTGGGTTTCCATGGCCAAACAGGGAAATGAACCCTGGTGTCCAAGGTCTAGACCTCTACTCCACACTGGCTCTTGTATCAGGGATGTCAGGGTCCAAGGCTTGGGCAGCAAGGGCCATCAGGTGCAAGCACCAGGGCTGGGCCAAAGGATGGGCAAAAGGTCAGGAAACCAAGGGTCAGGGCACAACAAGAGTGCAGGCAGCAGTCTTCCGGGTAGCAAGAGTCCATGGGGCCAGAACACAATGAGAGTCTGAGGCAACAGGACCCTTCCGAGCAACAGGCGTATGAAGGGCCAGAGGCAAGAGGCAGGTCCAAGAGACAGACAGAAGGTCAAGGCACAGCAAGGGTTCAAGGCAGCCTCCTGGATAACAAGAATCCACAGGGCCAGAGTGAGAGGCAGGGCCAGAAGACAGGCTGAGGTCCAAGTCCAAGGGTCAGCTGTCAGGAACACTGGAGAGTTAGGGGAGGCTACAGACAGCACTGAAAACCATGTTGCAATGACAAAAACTGCAGAGACAGCCCAGCCCTTATATAGCTGGCTCCTAACCGCTCCAGTTGCCCTGCATCAGAGCAGCCAGCTGGGTCTCAAGTGCTGGATAGGATTCTGCCAGAACTATAGTCAAAACTGAGCCCCTACAGGCAGAATCCTACAAGGACTGCCATCCAGGCCAAGCCCTTTACAGGCTGAATTCTGCAAGGCCTCAGTCAGGGACCTGAAACCTTACAAGGGAATACCTTTGTAAAAGGAGCAACAAAACAGGTGCTCCCTTGGTGAGCCATGTCATGGAGCAATAGCATTCTGCAATGGACCCTAGACATTTTGGAAAATATAGAAGGTGAATACGTCTGATGAGAGGGTTCTGCTGAGAAAGAAGTGGTGTGAATTTTAAAATTAAAACCTTTGGTCCCTACTGGCCTGAATGAGAAAACTGACTTTTTCCCACTCTTATAATCTTTCAGAGTTTCCAGACAATCTCTTTTCCTTTAACCCAGATATGTCCATGTGGCCTTGAATGTTATCTATATTTTTTCCACCATCTGTTCCTAAGATATTTTAAAAGTCAGCCTTTATTCACATGCTTTCATTCTCCCAATTAATGGCTTTAGAGTTCCTGGCTCTGAAATTTCAGAAGTTTAGATTCTAAAAACATGCAATTAAATATCAAAGTCAAAATCATCCAGACTGTAGTACTTCTGATTTCTATGTATAGTTGTGAAAGACGGACAGTGAATGAAGCTGAGAGGAAGAAAATAAACTCATTTGAAATGTGGTGCTGGAGGATTATGGATACTGTGGACTGCTGAAAAGTCAAATAAATGGACTTGTTAGAGCAAATCAAGTCTGAACTCTCACTAAGAATGGAGATGATTAAACAGAGGTTGTTGCATTTTGGACATATCAAGATGATGTGACTCACTGGAAAAAGAGATAACACTTGGTAAAGTGGAAGGCAGGAGGAAAAGAGAGAGACCACATATTAAATTAAGGAAGCCACAGTTGAGAAGGAAATAGGTAAAGTACAAATATAATCCTAACTTTATATAAAATTGCATGATATATTTATGTGTTAGATTTGATAACTTTATAAAGCCTCTTAAAGAAAGCCTTAAGAGCACTCATAACATGAAAATGCATTAGGCTTCTTTTGCTAATAAAAAGAACATCCTTTGAGCATCTTGAAACAAGTTTCCTGATTCTCTTGTGTATTTCTCCAGTTTTTGCCTCTCCCCCACCCCAATGACTCAAAAGCCTGATCCAAGTTTTAATATCCAGGAGACTAGGGTGTCTTTTTTCCACTGCATTACTGTTTTCATATTATAATGTTAATGCTTTTCTTGTAATATAACCAAGAAGACATAATGATAAAATTGAATGTCATTGTGACCTATTTGTTATCTTCAAGGTCAGCTAGTATGCACCTGGAAAAAACAATAGGCAGTGTAATCTAGACAGCTGGAAGGCAAACACTTTTCTGTTTTGATTAGTCTGTGCTAAACAGAAGGTGGTTAAGAGCTTCTTCGAAAGACGTGCTTAACTGTGTCAGAACATACATCATAACTGGGTATTTCCTCAATGCAAATAATCTTGTGACATTCAGAGACATGTATGGGTCAGTTCCAAGGAACTGACTGTATGTGTCTAAATCTATGAACTTTGATACTTGAGATAGTATGCACCTAGGAAGAGACAATAAAAAGATTCTGGACCTTGAAGTGAAAAATGCAAGGTGGAAAACAAAATTGTTTTACTGGCAGTATATTACAATCGTTATAATAGCCAATTACTCACCAGAATGAAGACACACAATACTGTTTGAGATGGTGAGGCTGTAATGCTTTGCCTATGTACCTGAGAGTAAACCCAATTGAACCCAGAGGGAATTACTCCTGAGTAGACATGCATAAGATTGCCAGCAGCCTTGCCCAATCTGATGCCAACCAGATATCTTTGGACTACACCTTCCATCAGCCCCAGTGAGTATGGCTAATGGTCTGTAATGATGGAAGCTGAGGGCACCAGGTTGGGAAAGGCTGCTATACCACTTTCCTGGGAGTAAGTGCCATTGAATTCGATATTACGTAGTTATAGACGTGCATAGCACTGCGTTGTTTTAATTTGCTCTCATGAAGACTATTTTATTTTCTAGGAACTTTCTTTCATGACTCCCTTGAGATCACCTTCTGCTGCTCATTCACATACCTCATGACTAAGTACCATGTCTGACAGATTAACATCTCTTTTTCCTCATGTGATGTCACCATAGTCGTTCTTCTCCAGTAACCAATACTGAAAAAGCTTTTACCAAATGCCAGAGCCATGACTTGAAATAAAATTTCTCAGCTCTGAGTGTCTGTTGTTAATTCAATAAGACAGAAACCACTTTCCTATACCTGAAGTGTCACACTTTGTTATCTGTGTTCCCACAGAACTTTTTTTTTAAAAAAGTTTTGTTTTGTTTCAGTCTTTTTCCTGCTATATCTTAAAAAAACAAACATTCAGGTGTGTCAGCTTGGAGTACTCTAATGAGAAAGGCATTATGAGGTAGTGATTTCTGAAGGTAAAACTTTATTTGTAGTAGTCCAGGTTTGCTCATGAATGGACCAAGTGAGCAGCTCAGTTGTGAAGCACACATATAGCGACAGCTGAAGGCAGGGAAGTGTAAAGGCCAGCTGGAAAGGTAGGAGCAAGGCCAGCAAGACATTTTGCTTTCTGAAATAATGAAAAATGGAACCCTAACTCTTGTTCTACACACTTCTCAAACAGAAAGATCTGCAGGAATTGAGGACAGGACTGAACAACTGTGACCTTCCAGAAGTTTTTCACATGATCCCTTACAACTGACTGTTCCTGGGAGTCTAACAACATTTGGAAAGCTATTGTTGCACCTCCTGGCTTAGGAGAAATTTGCCTGTCTATCTGAAAAATAAAAGTGGAGTCATTGCCACTACTAGCTTTCTTCTTATTTCTCTCCTTTTGTGTAGTGGATTCTTTAAACAGAAGGGAAGCCCTAAGCCTCAAGCCCTAAGCCTCAAGGTTAAAACACTATATATTTCAGCTCTGAGAAATTTTCTCCAGCCATATTACAGCACCATTTGCTATCTGCATATCCACTGAAACAATTTCTTCATCATTAAGAATGACTATGGGCTGTTGTTTTTTTTGTAAGTTGAGATCCTGGCTCTAAAACAAGTCAAGATGTGCAAACAGCTGAATCTAAAGCCCATACAAGGGCAATTACTTTCTTGGGCAAACCCAAAGTGTACAGAAAATATAGACTTTTTTGTCCTTTTCAGATCTCTTCATCAGGCAAGATGCTTGTAAAGCAGGTTGGGCAATTGGAGGGAGAATGTCAGCATGGTGCCCTAGATGGGACAGAGGAGGAAGGGTCAGCAGTCATTCAAATGAAATACTTCCAGGTGACTTCTTGGTTTTAGATTTCACCAGGAATAATCCCTAGGAATACTGGAAACAAAGGGAGAAATACTGGACATCTGTCCTCACCCCATCTTCATCCTTCTTTCCACAGTGTCCAGCTAGGCAGTACAGTAGGTTCCCAGCATCTATAACTTGTATTCAAATATACTACATTGAGCCCGTGTGATGTTAGAATATGACTATGGAAACCAGGATTCAAGTCCCCAGTCTGGTACAGAAACCAATGACTTTGGGCATGTCACACTATCTCAGCCACAGAGGAAGGCAAAGCAATCTCGCTTCTGAACAAATCTTGCCCCATAATAGGTTAATCTGAGGATTGCCATATATCAGAAAAAACATAAGAACAATAACAGCACCTTTGAAATGAAAGCTCTGTTTACCTGTCACAGGCAATATATAGCAGATTCCTCCTCCTCCATGAATTTACCAACACACTTTTAAGGGTGCTTGACTATCATTTTGGCTTGTATCATGATGTAAAGAATTAATTTTTTTTTAATCTCATTGACGATTATGGAAACAGGATGCTGGATCAGATATATAAGGCTTATGGCAGACAGGACGCTCACACACATCACCTTGGAGTGCTGGGAGCCAAAATGTTGTGGACATGCAAAGGGGTACAAGTAAGAGAGCCCAGGAAAAAGTATTAGGCCATTTCTGCACCTTACTGGTCTTCACTGCCACTGCCACTGCCAGGATGGGAGTGTGACATGAATGCTTTCCTCTGCATCCAGCCAGATGCCTGCAGCTGCCTGCAGAAGAGTAGTGCTAATGACATGTGCCTTCCTTCTGCTGTGCAGCCGACCACTTCCCATGCTGCACTGGGGAAGGAAGCAGCTAAATTGCAGTTCCTCCCTTTCTGCACAGCCACTGGCAATGGAAGCATCACATGATTGGGGGCCATTACCAGATTTTTTCTGGTAATGGAATATCCCACAGTTGTGACAGGTGGGGATGTGTTGGCAGTGGGATCATGATGATGTCGTGCAAAAGCACAACTTGCGGACCGCCAGCAATGCGTCCCCATTGCAGGACAGCGACATCATGTGGAAATGTCCTTAGCCTTAGAAGGGACCACAAATGCAGCTTCTCCTTCATCTCCTAACTGTACAAGATGGCTGCCATGCATCTGAACCAAAGTTTGCATGGTTGCTTCACTCATGGAAAATGACTGACAAGCCAGGGCTGGATTGGTGTCCCCCCAATTGCCCCAATAGCTTGTCACTCAGTGCTTTGTGTCTTAGCTGCACAGAGAGGCACAATCTTGGCTGAAGAATTTATGTCATTTAACTTCAGAAGCATGAGCAGGTTGTATGGCCCTTTCCACTTCCATGTTTGGGGATAGTAAAGATCACTATTGTGGTGAATTTTTGTATGAATTTACAAACCCAGCTTGTCAGAATTGTGCTAATGTTTGTTCTCAGAGCTGAGAAGCTCTGGAACACCATATTTGAGGGATATTTTGGATAATTTGGCATGATGACATCTGCCCTCACAGCATTAGCCTAATGCAAGGTGTATACACCTTCAGAAATAATCAGTGTCTGCAACAAATGTATTCGGTCTCCAGACAAATCTGTTGTTTCTGGCTGCCAAAGCCTCACAGGCAACTTTGTAGGGAGTAAAGGTACAACAGCTTGTTTCTTTGTTTTGAAGCATTCTATCCAATGTTCAGCTAAAGCTTTTGTTTGCTCACTAGGTCATGGTCACTGCATATACAGCTCTATTTGCTGTGAAGCTCCTTGGGGATAATAATATGCTGCCTTTTAAAAGTAGGGCAACTGCAATATGAAGATCACCTCTGCTTGCCAGCAAGGCCACACATCTGAAGGGTGTTGTCTCCTGTACCACCATCCATGCTGGTAGAGACAGACTGCTGCATTTCTGTACTGAAACTCACCTGGCAACGCTACCATGGAAGCCTCAATAAAATTGATGCAGGTCTCCACATGTATCTAAAGAGGGCCTTTTCTTCATTCATGAGTGATGGCTGAAAAGTATCAGTGTTCTTTTTTCCCCGTGCATGTTCAGTGCTGAAGGAAAATCTTTAATAGGAGGAATCAAAATGTTTGGATTTCATGAGTCTGAGCCCAATAAGGATATCAGTAGTTTATGGTACATGTGTGTGTTGAATTTTTAACATCACTAAATAAGAACTGGGATGTTTACAATCTGTGTGTTCCTAATGCCTCCTTTTCTACCTGAGCATAACATTGTTCTGTGATTATTAAACATCTAGATTTAAATACAGCTGGATACTTCTCAATTTTTGCTTGGACTTGGTATGTACAGTCCCTAATCAACATAAGCATGCTTCTACATCTACTGTTATTCATTTTGCCTATTCATTTTGCTGGGATGAAGACAGTACTTTTTAAAAATTATTGTGAATGTGTCTTGTTGAGCATGGCTTCAAGTCCACAGAATATTTTAAGGGGAAGAGTTTAAAGGAGGTTTTGCAAAACTGAGCTTTATGCTTACTTAGAAGAAAAATTAGATTCTCAAAGGTACTGTGGATACTGTTTGTGTCACTCATTCACTTGCTCTAGTGCGTGATCTGCACACAGGTTAGAGAGAAAAAGAAGTCCAGACATCTTTCTCTCCAGCTCAGATCATTTGTTTGTGAGCGGAGGGAGCTGGGGAAAGAGATGAGCATTACTGTACACGTATATCTCTGGATCAGGCTGACAATGTTTATTTAATTATTAATTTCAGGAAAAAAAATCAGTAGATCCAAGTTTTTGGAATTCTTACATAGTTCATGTGTAGCTGCTGCTTCCTCCCCCTCCTCCCCCTCACCAGCATGATAAAGGGAGGTACAAATTTCTTTTGCTTAAAAGGACTGCATCCTTGTCTAAAATAGCACAAGACACAATCACATAGATTAATTTCAGGTTTTTGTAATTTTGTAAAAAGCTATTTGTTTAGACTAAAACTCCCAACATCCTCCAGCAATGTGTTTAAGGACGAGTTTTTATGATTCCAGAAATGTCTCTTAGGGGCTGTTTCTTGTTGTTATGTGCCTTAAGATCATTTTTGACTAATGGCATCCCTAAGGTGAAACTATTGCTATGCTTTCGTGGCAGAATCTGTTTAGAAGGGGTTTGCTCATGGCTTCCTCTGAGGCTGAGAGTATGGCTTGCCTAAGGTGAATTTCCATGGCCAAGCAGAGATTTGTACCCTGGTTTGCCAGTGACCTAGTCCAACACTCAAACTACTGTACTATGTTGGTTGCTTCTGGTTCTATATAACGACTGAAAATCACCCTCAAGTTGTCAGTGATGCTCTGACCTTAGAGGGGAGATAAGATCTCAAATCCCCTCTTCAGACCCTTACCACAGGGGTTTCTATGGGAAGGTTAACTGTTGCATTCTGCACCACCAGTCCGTGTCAGCCTCATGTAACAGAACATTACTGTAGATGAGTCCCAATGTTATATAAGGATAACTGATGGCCCCTTGGCTTGGATTTAAAGAAAAGGTCATTCCTTTCTTATTAACTCAAATGGATGGAAAGCATTTCAGTCATAACCTGATGTGCCAAACAGATCAATGATTGCAAGGAACCATTATACTGAGGAGAGGCTTAATTGCAAGAGACAAATGACACCAAGGATATGTACATTCCTTGCTCAGGATGTCTTCTAACCATGCATTTTTTACATCACGCCATTAGTCCTGTTCACCTACTTTGCTTTCATTCACAGTCCTTTGACAAACAAGCTAGATATGGTTTGTAGATGGATAACCCTTCATTTTTAAATCCTCCATGTAATAACCTTTCATTTAATATGCACATGACAGATATAGATATAGATACAGCAAAATCCAAAAAGCACATTGACCTTTGTTAGGCCAACCAAAAGACACAAAATACATTATGCATTTTGAAGCTCCAGGTCACATTTCATCCCCTAAAATGACTTTTAATATCCATGCCTGGTAAAGAAGCCTATGAAAGCTTGAATAATAGCTAACACAGGTATAGATGAGTTACATTCTTTCAGCCTAACAGGAAGGGAACAGCAAACCTCCTCTGGATAAATCTTGCTAAGAAAATCCTATGATAGGGTTGCTATAAGTCAAAGTGGTCTTGAAGGCACATAACATCTATCTATAATAGACAGATACAGAGAATGAATGAATAGGTGCAAATATTGAGCCCTTCTTTCAATAGATATTTCTGGCAGTGTAAATTGATGGCACACATACCTGTTTAGATTGGGACCATAGTTTGGGAGTAATGGTTAAAGGTTCTAATCTAACATTAGGGTACAATCCAGATTACATCCTCCCTGTGCTCACACTTAAGGTGCTAAACCAGCACCTCTCAGCCAGAAATAAATAGCTAAGAACAATGCCATGAACACCAATGTGTTCCAAGTATATTAATATCCATTTATGATCAATAATCTCAAATGTAAGAGGATTAATGTAGATCTTATACTATCTGTAACATGACACTACCCTGTGGTTAGGGTTGTGTAGCGAGGGTTTTGTTGTTTTTGTTGTCATTTGTTTAGTAAAGTCCTTAATCTTGTGTCACTAATAATCCACTCTCCCCTGTTCTGTTGATATTGCTGTCTAAGTATTACATCCATTAGTAATATTCTCTTAAATCCAGATTGGCTAACATCCAAATGTCACCTTGTCATATCTGGAATTCAAATAGCCTTTCAAAGTGTTTGTTGAATGCTGCTTGAAATTCTTAAGCACTAGTCCTTAAGCCACTTAAACTACTGAAGTAGTCTTGATGTAGGCCCATAGACTTCAGTTAGACTTCTATGAGGTGACTTTGATAGCAGTGGTTTGACGTCATATAGCAGCTTTACACAATAAGAACATGAAAGTTTATATTTTCCCAAATGATTCTGAGAAACCCTAATCTTGCAAATTGTAGAATCTTGAACTGTGTGTTTCTAGTCTGTCTGTGGGGAGGGGCACTGAGATAATTTTAATGTAACGTAATAGATTTAATAACTTGAAAGAGGAAGATTATATACTGTAGAATTTATGTCCTAATTACTAGTATGTAGTGTTCAAAACTCTACTCGTCGTCAAAAAACTGGAGAGATGCAGTAAGACCACCTCATTTTATATCTTGAAGAAAAGTCACACAGTAGTGACATAGAGATCAAGAGACTGATTCATAAGAAAAACAAAAAGGCAGAGATATGAAATGAGGCAAGGCTCTTTGAGGCAATGACTGAGGCTCAGAATCCAAAGAAGCTACCTAAAGGCACCTTTCTCTTGAAACTAGTAATAGGAAGAACATAGGTGTGGCATGTTATGTGACTTGCTAGGGCATCATGTCATTTTGTCCACATTTTAAAGCTTCTATGAGCAATCCACTCCAACGGCCTTTTAAAATACTTCCATACACAGGTGCAGGTGGCTATACTCAGCACACTTGGAAATAATTAAACTTACTCTCTGCATGCCTGACTGTTCTTATCTGTGACTCAGAGGAAACATGCGAAACTATTTGAATGTTGCTTCTCTTACACTACAAGTGCAGGCAAGAAGTTATTGTCATTCTCAGCACCTTCCTGGAAGTAATAAAATGTGAACTGAAAGATCAGCACATTGGTATAGTCTCTAACACCCAAAAGGAGGGGAGGATATCCTCTTCTGAATCTTTTATTGCTTCTTTTATTATTTCATATTTTATATGAGGCTGCAGGGCATAAAAAGAAAATCAAAAGTAAAGGTTTAAAAATGGAGAAGCAAGATTGAGGGACAGCACATCTGAATTTAAAATATGAAAACAACTGGTTCTGCCATTCATTATGCTTACTGGGAGGGAAAGAAACACAGCAGAAAATCCTTTTAGAAACCCATAATTGGCAGGGGTAGTGGGAGAAGGTGAAGAAGTATACCACAAGGGAAATAACAAATGTCGAACATACAATTTGGTAAATAAATACAGAAAACAGAGGAAGTGAGAAGGTATCCAAATAGTCTGATTCCAAGGGCTGCTTTTTAGACAACTGCCTTTAAGGTTTGTGTGGACTGACGATGGTTCAGTATTAAATTAAAATTACATTCAAAAGATTTCCCAGTTGGAAAGACACAATTCATGAATATTATAGGAAGATGGAATTAGAAGTTCATTCTACAGAGCTTGTCCTGTTATGAAGCTCTCTTTCCCAGTCTCTCAGCAGTGTAGTAGTAAATGCTGAAGTGTCAGCTCCTATCACGACTAGTCTTTGTAGCCATTTCTCAAGGACAATCCAAAAATGGAGGCAACTGCACTGAACCATGTTGAAAAATCTGTTCTAGCAGCTTTCATCTCCACCAGACTAGGTCTTACGTTAATAGGTCTTTGTTGCCTATTTAAGATCAAGTGACTAGGTCATAAATCCGTATTATTGCTGGAAAAATTGTACTCACTCCAGCTACTCTTAGTATTACAGATGTAATAAATAATTCAGAGAAAAAGAAAACTCACAAAGAGATTAGGCATAGGATCAAATGAATCACGTTTATTGTAAGTTCTTCTGCAGAAGAGGGTGCTCATAAAAGAGAACCCCCCCCAATATTGAATACCTTACGTTTTATTACCTATCCCGACATAAGTTTTCCCTCCTCTGGGACCCAATTGGCCAAGATCCCTAGAGGTTACAACCTATCAGAGTTGCCTAAGAAGTTACATGCCCCCTTCCCCATATTTACAGTATATATGATCATGTACATTCCCTTGTGGTCCCTTACTTTTCACTAGTAATTCCAAAATGCCCATCAAACAGATCTTAACCTCCCATTTTGCTAAGTAGTGTCAAATTCCTGCCTTGTCTTTCTTATCAACCTTTGACTTATTACAGCTAGGCTGACCTTCAAAAGTTCAGAAGCTCAGAAGGGAGTATCTTCTCAGCACCCTACTATTGAGTTCTTATCTCTTTCTGTCTGGTTCCTTTTTGCACCAAGGTCTCCTTCAGCTGCCAATTTCTAAAAATATGCCTCTTAGACTTCATTGTATTAGAAAAGCTCAAATACAAAATATACCAAAGCATATGTGTGTAAATATATTTAAAATGTGTTTATATCTATAAGCTAATACATCCATGTTAGTACTACTATTAATAATATTTGCAAAAACTAAAATGTATTTAATTTCTCTCACAGATAAGCTCAGAAAGAACAGAGGCAGGTGCATGTGTAATCATGCCTGCTAATCAAAAAGTTCTTTTGTCTTTACCATTAAATCCAAGCTCCACTACACCTTTGGTCTCTCCATCCATTAGGTATTAACTTATCTCAAGTTTCTTCCACAGTAAAGTTCTATTCCTAACACACAGTGAGCAAACTAGTACCACCAATTACTGGGTTCTAAAGGGTATACTTCTGCTTTCATTTATCAATTAACTTTGACTACAAAAACAATAGTGTTATGTAGAATCTCTCTCTCTCTCCCCCTCCATGTGTGTCTTTAATCTACTCCATAGTCATTTAAGGAATCTCGAACTTGCTTCTTAGGATTCCTGCATATCTGAGCTAGAATCATGTTGACAAATCTGAGGTTCTTCCATGCAGAACAGCCTTCTCCTACTCCAGTTCCAATAGCTATTGTTGCTTACAACTCCCATCAACTCTTGACTGTGCTAGCTTAGGATCTTGAGTATTATAGACAACAACATATAGGGAGGGTGATTGGGAGAAGGTTGTGTAGCACATAATGTGAAGTATTAGGTCCATATGTACATAGTCTCCGACATTTCACAAATGAAAATACAAATATGTTAGCAACATATCTGTTCTTATCCCAAGGATTGCTGCCTGATCCTGTTTATCTCTTTCTCTACTCCATCAGCTATATCTATTCCACAGTATCTTATCCTCCACCTATTTAAAAGCCAACAAGCTGGTCTCATCCTCTTAAGTTTATGCTGGGGAAACATAACTGCCCTACCATTTTTTATCAATATTTTAAATTTGAAATTGCAGGCTGTGTACTGGGAAGTGGCAACTTAGCATTCATTCATGTGAGTGCGTGCATGCACATGCGCACACGCACACACACAACATGTGCTAAATAAAATGTGTCCAGCTCCTACTATGAGATTTAATCTGTAGAGGACCTAGAAAGAAAGCTAAACACTAAAGACAACTTCCACAATGCACCCAACCAAAGTTCTTAAAGTGGCCCTATGGGTAATTGTCTTAAAGACACAAATAGGGACAAAAAAAGAGCTGATTTAGTTGTGTCGCATTCCAGAAAACATGGAGTGTACTTGTAAACAGCAGGTATGAATGAAGTTTTCCTATGCACTGGTGCATATTATATCCTACTCTTACAAATATCCCACCCTTTTTTGCAGCATAGATTTGAATGCCAAATCTATCTGTAAATCCTGGCCATTTCCACCCTGTACTGTTATACCACTATTATTCCACTTTCAACCTCCTGTGGAATTCTGGGGTTTGCCAATAGTCACTATTTATCACATTGAAAGGTCATATTGTGAACTGTTTCTGATTCCTATGGATTGATTCAGTCCTAACTTCCACTCAGTTCAGAAAGACTTGACTGAGTGCAAGGTTAATAATATCTTCATGTGTCAACTGCTATTAAATGACCTTAACTTTCAAAACTGCTAAGAATTTTTTTTAAAAAAACTAAGTACCTATCCATCCATAGCTTTATGCTGAATGTATTTCCTAAGTGTAACCATTTTATCAGTGCTTCATGCACTGCACAAACTGGAATACAGATAAAATAAGAAGACTATTTAATTCGGTATCATGCAAAATGTTTTCTTCCCATATTGTAACTCATAAGGTATTTTTCTTACACATCTGTTATGGATTGGATTACACCAAACCTTCTTGCACATTTTCATCTGTTAGCTAACAATACAGTTTTAACCGTATTTATATTAAGAGATCGGGTATGATACCGTGCTGTGTAGATACAGAATAATGCCCAAGCACCTCTCACTGTCTCCACTGGATCTCATTTTTCAAGAGTGTACTGCTATGCAATGTATGGGCTGGGGAAGGACTAGAGACATCCAGGCAATGTAAGCAGTGTAGCAGTGTAATTCTACAACTGAAAGTTTATCCACACTGCAGAATGATAGAGTTTAAGAGCTACGGATCCCTCCCACTGAATGTTGTGATTTGTAGTTTTGTGAGACATTCAGAACTGTTGTTGTTGTTGTTTGCTATAGAGCTGTATTGCTGTACCTAGAAAATTCTAAACACCTCCCTAAATTCCTCCCTGCTAATCCTACAGCTCCCAGGATACCATAGGATGGAGCTGTGGTGGTATTAAACTCCTATAAGAGTATATTGTAGACGTACCCTGGGAGAAGAGAGGTGACATAACCTTCCTAGACCCCCAGTGAGAGTGATATCAGCTCTTCTCTCCCAGCTGCAGATTTGCAGCTAGACTGTATCCAGGTGTCTCCCAAATCTCTTCCACTGACAAATGGCTGTGGTAACACTAGTGCACTCCAGCATTTGAAAGTTGCCTTTTTTGTGTGTGCAGGAAGGTATCACATACTTTTTTTGGTTATGTCTAAAGAAAGACATGCACTCAAACAACCTGTATTACACAATGAGCATGTATCACCAATGGGTTTCTGTCCATCAAGTCCCGTTGAGCAAAATGATATTTCTGAAAACATGTTATCTTGTTGGATAGATATGCTGACAAAACACTTGGTTATGCCAGCATAAATGCTTTTTGGAATGTCGTATGGGAAGGAATTCAATATTTCCTTGTGCAATGCCCTTTTCCCAGCTACCTGATGGTAACTGAATGGTTCTTGTGTGCAGCTCTTTCCTCTCATCGATTGGCCACAGAAGTGCAACCAAGTCTGGGTGGCCATTGTGCAGCTGGGGAAGGATGAGTAGCCTTCACAACAGTAGTCAGATGGTGCCTGGTGCACCCCACAGCTGGTAAAGAAGAGCCAGAAATGGACCAGGGAGCATCCCTGCTGTTGCACAGCCAAGGAAGAAGCAGAAGCCTTTAACACCCTCCTACCCCCAAATTTCCAGTGCATGTGCATTAGTGTGACTGGTGTAGCTCCACCATCAGTCAGACAGGCTTTTGACTCTGGGATGATTCACTCAGATGTAACAATACACCCTGAAATGATAGTGTTTGTTGCAAAGGGCTCCTTCCTTTTTAGTATTACTGTTACACTCTTTATATATTCCCGCTCTAAAGAGTCCCATTGGTGCTTCCTCTTCTGGTATAGCAATAGTGATTATATTAATTCTATGTCTTTGAATGCTGATTCTAGAGCTTCAAAAGGACAGCACTGCTGAAAGTTACAAAATACTGGTGGATTTTTGTTTCTTCTAGACACTGGAAAAATTCAGCTTTACAGAATAGCTTTGAACGGAGCAACAATGTAAAACTTGTATGATGGGTTTTATATCTCAGTGTCTGATGAAGTTCATATGGCAACATCAGACCACATCATTTCTTTTTGTAGAAACACACACACACTCAAGTTTTCATTTATAAAATGAGATTCCCTAGAGAATGCCACATGACTTCAAGCTATTAATTATAATGTTCTATTGTTATCTTTTGTTCAGAACAACAGTGCTCCTGAGGTCCTGGAGAACCCTTTCTCCCCCATGCAAGATGTCAGGTTTTGATTAAGCATCATTATGTACAGTTCATTAACAAGGTATCTTAAAATGAGTTTTTGATTGAACACTTTTATTGGCCATTTAATATGATTTATAGATTCTGGTATAATTTCACATACAGCCTTTGCCAAGCCAGTTAGTGTATTTTTCATTAAACAACGGCATTTATAGCTCCCCCCTCCAATGATTTTACTTCAAAGCAAATGGCTGAGTTCTTTAACAATGGTCCTGGGCAGTATTTTATGAGTGATTCTATTCGTTTTTGTACAGAGTCATCATCAGACCAAAACTGCTTATTTTATGTTTAACTCACGGTTCACCCTTTTCATTATGTATTTATTGCATTTTAAGCCAGTCAAGACTAAGAGTTCTCTGGATCATGTACAGTACCATGAAAATATAAAATATGAAGAATGGAACAATGAATAAAACCAGCACAAAGCAGAACTGAGACAGAACCAGAAGCAAAGAGTAAAACAGCAATAACAACACAAGCCATAAATAACAACACTGGAGTATGTGAAACCCTATGCAATTCATGGGATCATCAGACATCTACTGGCAATTTGAAGGCACGTGAAACCAAAATAAAACCAGCAGCAAAACAAGACAAATGCCAAGATCAACAAGCACTAAAGACAGTTGGGGATAAGGGCAGCTTTGTTTGCTGTGGTGAACAATCGTTTCCAAGGAAGTAAACAGGAGGAATTCTCCCTGTTTGTTCTGCTGAACCTATCAGTACCTTTTGATATCACTGTCCATAGAATCCTTCTATCTGCCTTGCTGGAGTGAGACTTGGAAGAACAATTTCTGTGATGACTCCATCCCTCCTTGAAGGATCACCTCAGAAAGTACTGATAGGCTCCTTGGCCATTGGCTAGTGCAATCGCTCACAGTTGTGTTTTGTCCCAATTTAAGTCATATATGAAACTCTTGGAAGAGAATACCTGGAAGTCTGTGGATCAATGCTACCAATGTGCTCATGAAAGCTAATTGTCCTTTATTTAATTTTGCCTGTATCATTGTAACTCCAGGCCCAAAGAGCTTCAGCCAAGTTTATATGGCACATACAACTCCTTTGTTATGAGACCTCCTCATGGTTGCTGGTACGTTTCTAGGCACTTCCATTCAAATTGTTGGTTAGGATCTCTAAAGGCCTAAGTGTCTTGCTCTTAACATTGAACAAGAATCCAAAGTCAGATGCAGGAAGCAGCTGGCATCAACAGTATAGGGTCAAGAAAATGGTAAATCAGAACAAAGTCCAGAGAAGTCCAATAGCAGAATTGTAAAACAGTCCAAGCATCATAAATCCAGTCCTTACGAGAGTTGAGTTGTCAAGAGATGAACTGAAATGTGCAATCCACAGTTTGGTTGGAGGGAGTTCCCTGCTTATAAAGGTAGCAAGCTCAGCCAACACCCTGATTCAAGACAGTATTTAAGGAGTACCTTGTACAGCTGTGTTCTCCTTGATGCATCTCCATCTGCAGGGGATGATCTGAGCCAAACTCCAGAGCCTCTGCCTTTCTTGGGGACTGGGGGACTTATCCTTCAGCTCCTAAAAGCCTGCTGAACCAAAGGAGGACCCAACTGGCTGTCTGGTATCTGCTCTGACTCCTTCACCATTATGTCTGCTTTATGTTCCAAGGAAAATGAACTCTCAAAGGGGGGAGGCATAACACTGTGCAGCTTGGATCCAGGATATCTGAAGGTGTGCATTCTCCCATGCAATCCTCTTCAAGACCTGAGATCTTTGGATGAGACATTTCTCCCATCCGCATAGGCATATGTAGTGGAACATAAGAAAGGGTGTTCTTGGTGGCTGCTCCTAGGCTTTGGAAATCTCTTCCTAAGCATGCTAAAATGGCCCCTTAATTTCTCTCTTTTTACCAGTAGCCAAATACTTTTTTAAAAATACCAGCTGGCTTTCAAGAAAAGACTGTTTTTAAAGAAAAGGGTTTAGTAGCATGCTCCATTGCACTGTATGGTGTTCTACTACACAATACCAGAATATGTGATTCATTTTGTCAAGTCCTTCCACCTCTGAGAAATGTAGACTGAGATGTTGGCTGGAATTTTGCATCAGGAAACATATGTGTGGCATGTAGTTACAGGAAAATAGCTGGACATGTCTCTGTTGATCACCCTACTCTTCAATGACACAAAAAATGGCTGTGTTGCATTGGCTATGTCTCTATAGCTACACCTCTAGATGCTGTCCCCAAACTCACATTTTAAGTGACACAGCCATTGTAACGCATCCATTTTTGTGTCACTGATGAGTAGGGAGATCAACAGAAACATGTCCAGCTATTTTCCTGTAGCTGGATTTGCTGCAATTGCCATCCACAGGGACCTCCTGAGAACTTTGGAAGTTCCCTGAGCTGACATCTTCATAGTGTGTCCAGCTACAAGAAAATATCTAGTTATATCTTTACTGATTGCTTTGCTCTATGTTACAGAGCTGCATCATTTAAAAGCTAGATTTAGCAGCGGGGGGCAGGGATTGTGTAAATTGCATAGTTGGTAAAGAATTCTGACTTCTACAGTGACTAAAAAAGTGAGTTATGATGGTAAGTCCAGTTTAATGCTATTGCACTTCACCAACAGGATTCTGGCTGTGGTTGTGAATTCAATCCTCGGAAAAGTGCTGAGGAAAGACATAACTAATCCTTTCCCTGCAGGCCAAATTTGTAATCCAGATAAACTTCCCCCCAGATATTTCCTCACAAGTGTCTTGGAAGTAAACAGATCATCTAGCATCTTTTGTCCTTTGAATCTAAGCCTGATGGTAATGCTCTCCTCTCAATATGCTCTAAAATTCCAATAAGTGAAATTGAAGGATTCAATTGACCAAAATGCTACCTACTACATCTGTAATAGATAGATATTGGCAATAACCACTCCTCTTATAACACATTCTTTGTTTGGGAAGTGAGTAGGTAAGCACAAATTTCAATAATTTAGCAGTTTCTCATCTGTTTATTTGATGGTGCTGTCAAACCAGGTCACTTTAGGAGTGTACCTGAATTTGATAGAGAGCCATTCTTGAGCAGCTTGCCCTACATTTCCAGTCAGTTCTTCCCCCTACTGTCCTGTCAGCTTTTCATGCTTATTCTCCTACACAGTGTATTAACACTGCACAGTTGTAGCACTCTGAAACTTATTTAACTGCCATGGCTCCATCCTGTGGAAACCTGGGATTTCTAGTTTGGTGAGATACTTAGAATTGTCTGCTACAGAGCCCCCGTGACCTCCCTTGAACTATGATGCCAGATATAGTCACTGTCACTGTTCTTTATTGCTCCTTGTCCTCTTCCCTCCTTCAAAGTAATGATCCCATTATAATCCCTTTTCATTCTGAGCAAGCTTCTACTATTCAAGCAGATGCATCTGATCCAAGGAGTACTTTCTGTCTTTCTACTGGGCTCCTGTCATCTTTTTCTCTCTCTTATAGCTATCATCCATGCCTTTGTGACCTCTCATAACCTATGAAGAGGTTTTGGAGCCTTTGCCGCTGCAGAAAAACAAGACCTGCCCCTTGGCACAGCCAGCACACTGTAGCATTAGACCTGTTCTGTACTCAAATGTTTCTATATGAAGCCCCCCCCCCAAATATCTGTATTCTCATGACTTATTTAAAGTATCAGAGTAAGTACAGAAGCACAGTTCTTCATCCCTTATGTTAAGACATGAAAGTGTGCACAATTTTGCCAGGTTTTTGATTCAATGTTCACATGCTGAGTGTTCAGATCATGCAGAGGTGAACATTTTACAGCTGGAATATTGTCTGTAAAAACCTACTCAATGTAAGTTTTGCATATATTTTGGTCCTCTTATGCTAATTTACAATGCATACACGTAGGATGCAGTACTGAGATTTCATTTCTCACAGTACATCACACAAATGATACAGGAATGCTATTTAAAGCCCAGTAATATATCCCAGGTTAAGGTAGATTAGTCTGTGCCATGAACTGCACAGTTGCATCTGAAGGAGCCTCCTATTCTTTGAACTTTATTCCATCCCTTACAAAGAGATAGGGGCAAGAAAGATATTTCTTCATTGTACCACCGTTACTTCCTATCTGTATTAATCTGGCTAAGTCCATTGATGACACAGTGTGTCGTTATTAGGGATTGGGGGGAAACTGTTGCTGAGATTTTAGGAAAAAATAGGGCACTTAGGCAGAGTGAAGCATCTTGTCAAACATTCGAAGGCCTTCCCACAAAAGATCTTACTTCTAGCATGAACCTGAGAGGACAGGGGGGTGGGGTAGGGTGTCTGCATTCCACAGAAAATATAATTTGCATAGAACTCCTATTTCTTCCTCAGACTAGATGCTTGAGCAAAAAGATGCAAACAGCGCCTCCTTTTACTAATTTGTCCAATAAGGCAACCATTTTCCACATTTTTGTGTGTATTTAACAAAAATGTACAAACACAGTCTCAGAAATGTACAAATTCTTCCAGATGCCAATTTAAAAAATTTCCTGTCTTGAAGCAAGATGTGTATGCTTGTGCTATCTTATTTATTACACAAAAATGAACAAAGTTAGGTTTCTATCTCTGTGTCATGCATAGCAGGCTGTACAGAGGATGAGCACAACTGTCGTAGCAAGTGATGGTATAGCCTGGCTGGTGTTGAAACCTAACACTCCAAATTCTATAGCCATTCATCGGCTTAGGCCACTAAATGTAGAAGTCAATTGCTGGTCAGGTTCTTTTTTTCCTTTAAGCAAGTGGAAATTTTCTTCTATATGCATGGGATTCATCACATTTTCAAGTGGTATTTGTTGTTCTAGTTCTTAGTTTTATTTTAAATATCCAAATAACTTTTCTGATCTCCTGGATTTTCTAGAAATTCCAGGTCCCAGTTACAATATTTTATTCCTACCCTTGAGTGTTGTTTTTTTTTTAAAAAAAAAATCCAAGACATGTTGGAACAATGTGTTTCCTTCTCTTCTCTTTCATTCATTCATTCATTCATTCATTCATTCATTCATTCATTTCAATTTTAGTGCTGTAATGCATCAGTGAAATGGTATAATGGTATAAATGATATGTAAATGATATAAATAATTGTCAGAATTGTTAATGCTATTTTGCTCAGAATAAGCTGACTTTCTTAGGACTTTCTTTTATTGCTTTACAGTGCAATTCTAATGTGCTAGCTGTTAGTAGATTAGAGTAATGCACAAGCCTCCTCTCTTGTCAGCAATTTCCTTCTTTTACAGAGAATTCTTCTTTGAAACCTGCCTACAGAGTATCAAATCCCAACTTGTCCATCAATTGTACTTATTCTTCCTTTTTTCACATCTTCATTAACATCATTGTTTTTTGCTGATTTGTCTTAAATCCTACCATCTCTCCAAGTTCTTTTAGTCTCTCCAACAACACTTCTATACAATCAATAGGATTTTCTAAAATAATCCCTAATCATCTGCAAATGCTCTTAATTTATATACTTCCTTCTTTATTCTTATACCTTTTATTCTTTCATGTCTTATTGCTCTGTTCAGTGCTTCAAGAGCTAAAATAAACAATAGAGCAAGGGTGGACACCCTTCTCTCTCTTGAAATGCATAGAATTTTGGAAGCGCTATGCTAGCTTTTCTATTTATCCCTTCTGTCCAAACTAGCAATAATACTCCCTCTTTGAGCATTATTTTATATGTAACATATGAAGGCAGGAAACACTTTAGGGGAGAAAAAAAACAGCATGTGCCTGAAAGTCCAACTATTGAAGTAAATGTGTTCCATTTTAAAATGGATTGTCTGTCACGTACACAATGTCCTTTAAAATTCCTTCTCCTTACATTCAAGGCCACCCATAACTCACAGCTGCCTGCTTATCGTTCATCTCATAGCATGTCACCATTCCCTCTCCTCTGCATTAATATCACCTCTCCCTCTTGTTCATATTTTTTTTAAAAATATTTTGCCTTTCTGTGCCATCATGTTGACTTAAAGAATGCTCCCTGCTTTTTAGTTATGAATTCTGCTTTGTCATTTCCGTATTCAGGTTCTTCAATCACAATTTAATGTGTTACTCAGAAGTAAGTCATAAATTTCCAGCAATGGGGTGTTATTTGCCAATGGCTTTTAGCTGACAGTTCACACAATCCTCCAGTCAGCATGGTCAGTGGCTAGGATGGCTAGGGGATTTTTGACTTATAATCCAAAAAAATAAGATTTACAAACTCTGCTCTTTTCAACAGAGCTGGCCCTAAGATTTCAACAGTGGAGTCAATTCTTCCATGGCGCCCTTTCAATGATTACTTTACAAACAGACTGCACTATTCTTCTTGTTGTACCATCAAGGTGTGTACATGCTGAAAGGGGCTAATTATATGTTCTTACTGTTATAACCACTCTCCTTCCTCTCCCCATCTGCTCCCAACTGTAACCTTCACTTGTCATATCATGTCTAAAATTAGACTGTCGACTCTTCAGTGCTGGGAGGCTGCCTTTCTGTCAGAACTGTGAAGGGTCTTGCTTGCAGACTTCAGAAGGGCTTTAAGGAAATAAAGAGTGCAACTGGCACACTGTTTGATTCTAGGATGGCCAGGTGAAGAAACTCTCAATAAAATTTACGATGCATAAGTTGAATAAGACAAATTGCCTTTTTAGACTTTCTTCATTGAAAATAAGCTTAATCCTGAGAGATACTGTTGGAAGAAGCACAAAAAGCAAAGGTAACTGGGTTAACCAGAAGGAAAATTCCAAAATCCACATTGGGAAAGCAACTTTATCCTAATTTGTGACCTTCAGCTGGCCACAATGAAATTAGGATAAAGTTGTGGCCAGCTGAAGGTCACAAAGTTTGCAAGCTTTCTAAACCTTTGGATATTTTTATCTGGCAACATATCACAAAAAGCAGGTTGTAGAGAAAGAAGAAAAGGGAAAGGAGTGAGAGGGAAGCATTGCCTGTCTTGATTTCTGAAGTCATAAAGTCTGCTTGGTCAGAGTCTAAAGATTAAATATGGAAGGAGGCTGAAGATATTAACACTGGGCTCCACCAAGTTATGGGAGAGCATGCAATTACCTCTGGGACTGTCCCAGGTCTGCTAGGATGAAAGGGGAAAAAATGACAAATTATTCACGCCACATTTTTGAAAATACGAAATTCTGTAGTTACTTGGAACTGACTCTATCCTAAGGCAAAACAAACAGGTTCTTTTGTAAGAGGAACACTCATAACTGGAGATAGTTAAATGTCTTGATAGGTAAAAACACCAAAACGTTCACTGAAGCCACTGAAACATGCTGCTCAACTCGATGAATCCTCAGAGAATAAAGTCCTAGTTTCGGTTTCTTTTCCTTCATCATAAGTTCCTGCTACTGAATGACTCACCTCTTCTATCAACTCACCCTGTGCATGTCTGGATCCTTTCTGTGTTCCCTGCTAGCAACTTGATGTGCCTCCAAGTGCTCCTGTCCATTTTCCCCTTTGTGTCTCCCTGTCTCTTTTCCTATATTTATTGATTTCCCATGAGACAAGCAGATCAAATCTGGCAAATCAACAGTTGAAGCTGTAGGAAGCTCCCCGTTTCTGTTTTGACTCTGTTATTTCTTTTATTTCCCTAGTGACGCTGCCCAAACCTCCTTGAGGTGAAAGAAGTCTCTGCTGGGTTTTTTCCCCCTAAGTTTTGATTCAGAAGTGTTTTCAGACATGATTTTTAAATTACGATTGACCAATATAAGAGAAGAGATGGTTTCCACTTTGTTACAACATGACCATGGTAACTGTAGTGGTTGCCTTTGAGAAAAGTTGTTTAGAACGCAAGATACAATGAGAATTTCCAAATCTTCACTAGAAACATGAACAAAAGCTTACTTTTATAAAATGGAAAGGTAGAATCACAATAAATATTCAACAACAACAACAACAACAACAAATTTTATTTGTTACCCGCCTCTCCCCAAGGCTCGAGGCAGGGTACAGAATAGATGGTGTTAAAAATCATAGTTAAAATCCACATTAAACAATTAATACAAATATATCATAATTAAAATGTATCATAGTTAAAAATACAATTAAAATACAGTTAAAAGTACAATTAAAATTACAATTAAAAGCACAATTAAAACTAGACTGAGTAAGCCTGGGTAATAATTTTTAAAGATGATAACAATGCTGATGGCAAATCACTGCATACTCTGACCTAAACACTAGATAGCACACTCTTTAGAGACCACTCTAGTTAAAACCTATTTTCTTGCTCTTGTCTGCAGGGTTTGTACTACATCCATTGTACTGAGTGTTTACCATGCACCTAGACAGCAGGGACATCTGTGCACAAATCAATGTACAACCTCCCCATATGTATCTTCACCATGCAACTGTTCTGCTAGTATCAGCTATCCAAAACTCACATTCTGTTACAATGTTTTCTCCACACACCCTTCAACACTAAAACTCATCACATCACATGGAGAGTAATATTTGATACAGACATTTTATATAACTCCTATTTTTATGCCATCCCCTGGTGCTACCATATTAGTTACGGTAGGATGAATAACAGATATGTGCGAGGTCTACGGTGCCTCCAGATCATGGATATGATGGAACTTGACACACAAAATGACCTCTGATATCCTCTGGAACTACCACTCTAAAGACCAAAGAGTACTACTGTAGCTACCAATGTCCGTAATGTAGGCATATCTTCATTAGGCCAACCAAACATGAACAATTTGAAAGAGTAGTTTTCAAAAATTAGAGTACAATGAGTCCTTTAGGGTGTTTCTGTATTCTCAGGTCTGGAGAACCATTTAGGCACCATTGCAGGCAAAGCATGTCAAAAGGAGCCAAACGGGGTAGCTTTGCTTTGTGGTCTAGGGAAGAAATATTCAGGTAATCAAGCCCACTCGTTCAGCAGCAGGAGTGTATCTAGGGTGCGGCAAGTAGGGCACCTCCCCCTGGATGCCAGTGCCGGGAGAATGCAAACAAGGCATGCATTTAGGAGTGCAAGATGGGAGTAAGGGTAAGAAGGCAGGGGTACAACTTCCACACTTGCCCTCGGCACTGTTTACACCAGATACAACACTGTTTGGCAGATAACCAGAGCACTATAGCAGTTACCAGTTCTGCACCTTCTCTACCTTTTTTTTAAAAAAAATATGCAGACAGTATATACTCTACTTTCTTTTAGCTACCCACAAAGGAACTGAATGTTTTGCCCGTGAATGGAGAAAGTTTCAGGTAACAGGTGGATTTTTAAAGATGGGATATCAACCATTGTTCACTACTAACAAGCTAATAGGTTCCATTAAGCTGTCAATTCCATCCTGGTTCCTCAGAACGAAACCACGAAGTCATCATTAGTCAAATACTCAGTGCCCCCTCTAGTTCTGAAGTTTGCTTCAAGAAAGATGTAGGCTAATTGAAAGGAAAGATAGTTTTGGTCAAGAAACCATCTTATACTGGAAAACAAAGACTATGAGGAAAAACTGAAGAAGCTGAGTATTCTTTAGCTTGGAGAAGATAAGACAGATGGAAGCCATATTAACACTCTTCTTGGAAGGCTATGCCAGAGAAAAGGGTAAAGACATACAGGCTGTGACCCAGAGAGCAGAATGATATCTAAGGGGCTTTTCTTTTTTTTTTAGAAAAAGGAGGTCTCAAGCCCTTGCAGTAATGGAGCAATGGATCAAAATGTGCAGTCATACTTCAGACCAACTGTTTTGTGAGAAACAGGTCTGCCCCTGTTTTATTTTTAAAAAAGCCTTTGAGTGTCTAGCCAGTGAGTAAAGTTTCACATCTATGACTGAGATTTGTGGCCTGTCTTCTCTCAGATCTTCTCTCAATTCCTTGGAACAGTGTTACAAATTTTCCAGTATGTGTGGGATTTTAAACAGAGAAGCAAGAAAAGTTAACCTCAACTGCACCCTATCATTTCCATCCTAGAGCAAGGTGACAGAAGGACAAGAAGAATTCCAATCCATAGCTTCAGCTGCTGAAATGTTGGTGAAGGCAAGTAGTGCTATAACCAATGCTAGACAAGACACAGTTTGTGGGATATTGGTCCCTGCTGACATCATCAGCCTGTGTCACAGCTGGAAATGACACCCCACTCAGCAACTGTGCCATTTCCCAGTGCTGGCTGCAGCACTCTCTGTACCTTAGTTGCCTGTCTGTGCTTAAATGGCTGAAATTCCTTTGTGTCTTCATTTGGCATGCAGTAGATCATTGTGGTATTGCCTAGCAAACCACTTCACAAGCTGCCACTGACTTGCCTCTGTTGCACACCATATGCAACAAAAAGGAATAAACAAAAGTAGTTTAACTTTTAACATTCTTTGATTTTGCTTTCTGCCTATGCCTCAGGCCAAAATTAAAGAATTTTAACTCAGTGTATTCTGAGTTTTGTTCTCAGAATGCTCATTCTCCTCCTCCTACTGCTCCCTAGAAACCTGGGTTCAAGAAACTCACAATAAGGTGAATGTTCACCATGGAAGTCATATGATACTGGACTCGGTCTCAAACGGAAGAGAGTTATATTGCTACACTCTGTAAAAAGGTCACATAGGAGCAATCAAAGATAAGATAAATGATGGTTTGCACATTTAACCAAAAATAATAATGTAAAAATCTGTAGAACAGACCGAGAAGGCAGAACATAATGTCTCTGAGGGCTTGATGCAGATGGTATATAGTAAATATAGCCCAAACTGCCTCCTTAGAATGTCTGTGCGCCTGTTGTCATTTGGGGTTTGTCTTTCATTTGTGACAATTCTGTGCTCTTACAGCCAACACTAAGTTAAACAATATAGCTGTATCAAAACTAGATCACGGCCTAGTCCTCTTAGGAATTACCATATCAGTGAATGAACTCTAATGCTTACACAGCATCTTTTCCCATCCTAGCTCCTTCAAAATGTGCTGGACAACAACTCCCACCATCTTCTGCCAGCATGGCTAATAGTTCTGAAGACTGAGGATGATGTTAGTTGGAGTCAAATACTTCTTGAAGATCCAAAACTGGGGAAGGCTGCTTAGCTGTGGGATCTTCTATCACAGTTTAGCTTTCTTCATACCTAGAAAGTAAAATAGGAAGGGGAGGGGGAGGGGGAGGAGTGGTGATGGTGGAAATTCTTCACACTTTGTAAGACACCTGTCTGTACTTGATGATTATTCCTCAGATTATCTCTAAAACTTCTGGAATTCAAAATACGGAAAAAGATGGATTTAAAGAAAAGGAATAATCCATATTCTTCTCAGGTTTTATGTTAGCATGGCTTCAGCTTGATCTATATGATGGAAGTGATGATTCCATTAATATGAAAGTGACAGCCACAGCTGATATATAATTCATGTTGAACTACTGAATTTTTGTCTAATTTCATTGGAAAGAGTGAAATATAAGCAGCAAGAAAGCCAAAATCCCTACACATGTAAATTAATTACTGAGAGCATTTTTCTTTCTGCCATGATCTGCCAAGGGAAATGTGCAGCACATTTGTTTACTCACAAGTATTTCCATTGTGTTCATTGTGGTCATTTGTAAGTGTCTTTGTATTTTCAGACATAGTCACTGCAATTTTGCATGTCTCTTATATAAGTTTATTCTTTTTCCATTACAATAGACCCCAAAGAAACCTTCTCGGGTATTTTCCATCACAGTTTTCAGCTAGAGTAAGGAATCAGCAACCTTTGGCCTGGGTTCATTTGGCCCTCAGCATCATCCACATCTCTGGACATTGCATACCAGTCTCAGACTCCTCCTCTACAAATCACTTCCATTTTTCATTTTGTATGCATGTAAATGTCTGTGTGTGCATGGGAGCAAGAATGAAGAGGAACAGGAAGAGAAACAACAATGCAATTCTGCAGTGCTACACACTCCACTTACTTCAGTCTCCAGCTCTTTCCACCATCAGTTCAGTCTCATTTAGTCTGTGAATTGCATTTAACTCCACTACTGCCAGCTGCAATCTTTGATTGACTGATTCTCCCATGTCTGCCTTGATGTAGATATCTACCTATTCACTATTAATAACATAAATATTATTCAATAATATATTGAAATGTATATACTTAGACATTTTTCCAATAAGACTGTACTGCTCGCTGTCCCAATAGTGACTTGTGGTGTTACTGCTATAGTTGTTACAAGACTACAATTGTTGTGATTGTTCTGTTGTCATATCCTTACAGGTGGGTGTCAGACACACAATAAACATGCTGTTTTGTTAGTGAATCAAAATGTGGCAACTCAAAGTATATAGTTCGTTTTTTCCTGTTATACATATCTTTACTGTTAGACATGTCGTTAGATTAGATTACTCTGAGGCACATCTTGCTAAAATTCATATGTCAATCTTTTAAGCAAACATACTTAACATGATGCTTCTAGAGAACAGCAACAATTCTGAAACTATATTCCATTTTAATCCAGCTTTTCCATGAAAAAAATGCTCACAGTGGCTAACAAATACCGGAAGCATTAAAGTAGTCACAAAGGATGGAACTCTGTTGCCACTTTCTTGCTCAACTGCAGCTTGGCTAGTGGCACAGCCATCCCTCCACAATTGCTGAGATTAGGGGCACAGGACCTATTTGCAGAAAAAATGCAAATAACTCTGGGCTCTCCTAAACCACATTTAACACACAAATTATATGATCGGTGCATTTAACCTACCATGGATGCCTTCAAGGTGTCAGGGTTCCTTGACAAGTGGCTGGCTGGTTGGGATTGCTGCCACTCCACACCATTTCTAATAGGGACTTACAAACTTAGTTATCAGTTTCTAAGTCTCCTGAGGCTTGCAGTCCCTATAAAAAATGGCATAGGGTAGCAGTGGAGGTGGGAGCAAATCTGTGAATAATTAAATCAGTAAAAGAGAAACCAACAAATGTGGAGGGCCAATTGTACTAATTTTTCTGATATTATGCAAGGAGGTAGTCAGTGCCTTTTAATGCAAGTGATTTATATGACAACTGTTGCTGTCTAGCATCTGATTAGAGCTCTGCCGTTTGACCCAATTGGCCACTGGCTGGTCATATAAGGAAAGTAGTCTCTTTTTGCTGCTGACCTGGATTCCATCATACTGCCTTTCTGGGAGCTCATATTTCACATAAATACATTGGGGGAACTTTACGCTTCATGAGCTTTTCACAGGATGTCAGCCAGGTTATACATTTTTAATACAATGGTTATTGTTAAATTAGCAATTTATTTGTTAAGGTAACAGGCAATTCATGGTTATTAAAAATATAATGCTATGAAAAACCAAAATGATGTATAGCTGGGTGGGGACCTTGCAGAGCAAGTCAGGTCAGTGGATATGACCATGTGAGACTTATTAAATATCATAGCAAGTCATTGTCTCACTGGATTGACTTGACTAAGCCACATGCTCACATTCTCACATGTGGCATGAAAATAATTGCAGCCTATACACCAAATTATTATGAAAAAATTTATGAAGCATTTTGCAGATTTTAAAAAACTGGTACAAAAATGATGAATGATAATGTATTCTAAGTAATATCTCTTAGCAATGTAAAACATTTCCAGATTTGAGATTTTGTATGACTGTGTACACAAGGAAAGTACTTTTGCAGAAATTTAGTTATTCTGCTTATCCTATAAGGCAGATCTCTAATTTTTCTCCTGTCCTGACTGAATTTCTTTCTGCAAATAGTCTAACCTGACTAGACGTTCCATTTGGCAGACACCAGATGGTTGGTGGGAATGTCTCGTCAGAGTCTGGCAATTGCTGGCGCCGGGAAAGAGAGAGAGAGAGAGAAATGACATCCATTACATAACATTTAATATGATAATGAAATAAATCTAGGACCTGAGAAGGCACCATTGAAATGGGAGGATCTGTAAGCAGTTTCCTGAGACCCTTGTGTCAACTTTCTGTTGAGTTAAATAGTAAAGAAAATTGAAGAATAACCCAACCGACATAGGAATAGGACGACAATATGTTTAAACATGAGTGTTTGTTTCTATAGTCCTGCATAAAAGCCTTAGACACAAATTTTAGCAGAACGAACCAGTGAAGATCAATAACATATTTCGTCCTTTCAGCATTAGCTTGTCTTTCTTATCATTTGTTCCTTGCAGCTACTCTACTTGGGAAAGAGAAACAGTATTCAAGATACAACATCAGATTAGAAAGCCATGAGCAAAAACTTTATGACTCAAAATCTTTCTCCATTTTGTAGCAGCTGGCTCAGTTTTGCTGCTAGAACTTCCTGTGTTGTGAGGATGGATATAATTTAATAGGAATTTATTGCTTAATTTAAATAGTCTGTTCCACATACACTAGTCACAATCTCCCAGAAAGCAAAACAAAGGGAATTCTTTAGAAATAATAAACAGGACACTTTTTTTTTTTTTTTTTGCAATAATGCAGCTTTGCTTAGTGATATAAAATTCTTTTCATAAGAATAACTGTGAAGAATAATTTTTCCAAATGTTAACATATATGTACTCACCACACATTTATTGGTATGGTTTCTGGTAATCTAGTCTGCATGAAACTGGACATCCTGCTCAGATTTTCACGGATTATTAATGAGAATAATGTTTCAGTGGGTAGTCTCAAAAAATCTTCCATGCCTCAAAGAACAGAGGTTTATCATAATAGCCTAAAATGCTGACATGTGAATACCTTATATCCAAGACCAAAACTGACTGTATGTTGAGTGGCATTCTATGTTGATAGAACAGCTTCTCTAGATGGAAAGGTAGCAATTACTTCTTTTCCCTGCATCTACTACAGAGCGCAAAATCTTCTCCAAAGGATTGGGGGAACCTTATGCTCTCACTGGATGAGGTGGGGAACAAAAACTTCTGGATTAGAGGCAAAAGGAATTTGTTGTTGAAAAAGGAAAGTTATCATGAATGATCTTAGATTTCACCTTTCCATTTCTTTTGGAGTTTATCATACTCTGTGTACTGTAAATCAGTAATATAAACATCACAAGTTCTACAGAATTTTGAAAAGCAGTTTCCTGAAAAGATAGAATGTGTTTTTTAAAAATCATTAGAAAGTGTTGACAGGATAGTGCTGTAAATTACTTGCACTTAGTCCACACTGAAGTCATAACGGGGTAGCCTCGATTTTAGTGGGATCTCAGCATAACTAACTATAGTACAATTATGTGCATATGTGCTCAGGATCAAGTTCCACTGAGTTTGGGTAAATGGTGTATTGGATTACAGCCTTAGTGTGACTCTAGCCCAATAACCTTTGGTCCCATGCTGAGAGAGATATAAGTTAAATAAATAAAAAATAAAATAAGTCTTTACCTCCAAGAAAATCAAAATGTCACTATATGCCATTTTACTACTTTAGGAAGATTGAATATATCACGTTATTTTAACTGGATTATTTGGAACTTCAGTATAGATGAGTAGATTTCCCCTGTTTCACTCCTTTATTATTTAACTGGTTCACTCTGTCTTGAATTCTGGTTTAACTGGATTTGATGGAATTAATTCCAGAAGTGAAATATACAAAGTTTGTGAAAGCTTTCCATTGCCTCAGTTCATCTACATCTTTTCCCACTGTCACATCCATAGCTATTGATTACAAATTATAAAAAAAGCAACATAGGCCATTTTCAAAAGGGGTAAAACCCCGCGGTGTGACGACAGGGCACGGAGGTTGTTCTCACCGCGGGGTGCACTAGCGCGGTTGGAAAAGGTGAGGCGCCACACCTCCAACTGCTCTAGCACAGCCGCAGGGGTGGCGCTGCGAGTTTTATAAAAACCACCTTCCCAGGTGGTTTTTATGAAACTCGCCGGCACTAATCCGTGGCAGCTCCCGGTGAGCTTCTGGCTGGCACACTGCCCTGATTGGCGCAGCGCCACTGGAGGCTACCGGCCGCCATTTTGGGCACCGCCGAACGCCGCCAAAATTCGGAGGCATGTGAAGCGGCGGAACCACGCTCCCCGCAGGGATGGAGCAGAGACGGAGCAAAATGCTAACAGGTAAGCTCCGCCCCTGCATGCACCGCCCCGTTCAGCCCCCCACGTGCGAAAAGGGCCATAGATGTGAGTTTGCAAATGATGGCTTGATTTTTTTTTAAAAAAAATTATGTCATTTCACTGACAATGTACATATATTGCAATCACAAAATGATTGCGTTTTATCCGTGTACAATTTTGCCAACATACAACGTATTAATGTCAACATAGACACCCATAAAATATTACAAAGAGCATAGATGCAAATCATATCAACCTGCCCTTGCCTTACAATTGGCTTTAAAGGTTCTAGTAATGGACATCCACCTATGAGATCTATAGGACTGGTGAACAATAGAAATAGGACTTCCTTGGTGGTAGTCTCATGTCAGGAAAATTTTCTCTTAAGGCACGCACGCAGGCAGGCACACACACACAAACACACGTATACGTACATATGCACATACATGCATACATATGTATCTGACTCCATCACAATTGGCTTTTCTGTGACTGTTGAAAATTGAATTATTTTAAGTTGTTTTTTAGCTGAGATATTGGGCTGAATGTTTCAATACTGCTGCTGGTTTTAAATTGTTTTCCTTTGATACTAGAATCTTTAGAAACCTCTTTTGATCAAGTTCCAAGATAGTAATTCACTTCCATGCCGCAATTAATTGCCTCCTGATTTATAGGGTCAGGCCTCCAGCTCTAACTCACAGAAGGTATGATGAGCCAGATAATGGAATAATCTTATCCCCTATCAAGTTACAATTCTAAAATAATTCAGTTTTACCTTTGTAATTGGAAGATTTTTGGTAGTTTGGTAGTTTTAATTAGTTACTTCCAGTTCTGTAAATGATTGCTTTAACTAATTCATGTACATGTTGTAATGGCCGGCTCAAACATTTTAAATTGTTACTTTTTAAGTTATTACTTCAATTGGAAAGGGACATTGTAGTTTTATTTTTCATATTTATGTTTCTGCCCTGACAGCTGGCACAAAAGTACACCAAACACCCAAGATTGCTTTTTTGCAGTGCCTTTATCGCATACATACTAGTAATATAAAGAGGAAATGATCAACATAAAATGAAGAACTGGAAAGCTACAATGAGCTGAGTGTGGAAAGCATATTGCATGAAACTCAGAAAATCAAATTAATACAGTTTCATTCCTTACAGTTTCCAATGGAATAGTTCAAATCTGGGAAAAGGAGTTGATAACCTGGAATTGTAAAGTCCCAGGACAAATTAAGGAGAAGGGAACTTTTATAACAATTTCTAGTTTTTGAATCTGTAAATGTTTATGTAAAAGACAACAAGGGGAATGATGGTAAGATGTTCTAGTCTTTCTAGAATGCTTAGTCTTGGTAGAACAGAAAGCCAGGAAACGTTGATAATGGCAAAGAAGGATTTGCAATGCATGCAGAAAGTTGTGTACAATGTCAAAACCAGTACAGGAATGCCTCAGTTAACTAAAACTCTGAAAAGCTCCTTTTTACAACATTTTAAAATGTTTACTCAGACCTATTTTTGCTCTTTGTTTTCTTTCTAGCTGGATTTTTTAAGCAGCATCAGCTGCTCCTTCCTGGAAGGAAGGAGGAGGGGGCTGGAGAAAAACAGACTTCTGGTACTGGGTTGCAGCAGAATGTCTGCAGTAAACAATACAATAAAGTATAAGCTGGAAAAGAATTGGATTCTGCTCTGGCTGAGCCTACTCTAGCTGTCTGTCTCTGCAAGGTAAACAGAAGCTGCTTCCATAATCTCTTACTGTATATGCAAGCACAACACAACAGGGAGAAAAGGGAATTTGTCTGCCTCACTAGCTATCCTCAGCATGTTAAAAAGCAAGCCTGACCACCAAAGTGGACATCCTAGGAAAAGTGGAGTCTGGGGAAAGAAAAAAGAAAGACCATTATCGCTGGATGCATTTTAGAAGAAGCTTTCAAGTGGTCCCTGGAAGCTTCAAAATGTTTTTCTTTACTTGTGCAAGATTAACTGATCCAGCTGTTTCATTTCACATGAGCATATGGTCAGTTTTGAATGAAAAATTTGTCAAAACATGTCCGACTGCTCCTCTGTTATTCTAGTATAGACATTTTATGTTAAAGAAGTAATTTTATGTTAAAGATGTGCCCAGGGACACACCTGCTCTGTTAATTGCGGTATACCTGCATCTCAGTTTCCTGAAAGTTCTCTTTCTTGGTTGAAGAGGCTTCAATCTTTCTGTTTCTTAAAAAAAATTAAATTTTTTAGATATTTTTGAGCTACCTTTATTCTCGTAAGGTGGCTGATACTGCAATGTGGTCCTCACCACACTACACTTCTCAGTTAGACTTCATTAGCTGACTATGCCTTCAGATAAGAAAACTTACCCCACCACCAGAATTTCATCAACAATTGCAGAAGCAATTTCTATTCTACAAAGTTGAATAAGCAGAGTCTAAAAAAGATGAAATTGTTTTCCCATAACTATTCCCTCTAGGGAATATTTTAGATTTTGGAAATGCTCTTAAATAGGTGATAGAAGATGTAATGGGATTTATTTAGGAAAGACTCCAACTATTTCATATTATCTTTAAGCAGAGGAGGATAAAACAAGACAAATGAAACACAAAACCCAATGAGTTAAATATGTACATATGTGGTAAAGCAAATGCACACACAAAAGAAACAAGAAACAAAATCAGAGTAGTGAATGAAATGCTTTGAGAGGAAGGTTGGACAATTTTAGAATGCCTGTTGAAAATTTTGCTCAAAATGTATGTTCATGTTCTCTAAGTTCATTTGTTCTTTCTCAGCACTATTGGCAGGGGAAATTTCAGAACAGTAAACAGTTGTCTTTTAATCGCAGCTATTATGTTTCTTTCTCAGGTATTCAGAATATCATCGCTCCCTTCCTTCCTTCCTTCCTTCCTTCCTTCCTTCCTTCCTTCCTTCCTTTCTTTCTTTCTTTCTTTCTTTCTTTCTTTCTTTCTTTCTTTCTTATATATTTATTCCTTGGAGATAATTAGGATGAGGCCTTTCAATAATGTCTGTCAAGTTTTCAGGCCTTAGGCCAAACGTGTTCTACTTATGTACCAAACTATAACACATTCAAGATGTACATGTGGGTGCTCAAACATACAACATAATGAAAATTAGCCACATTGCACCAATTTACATCAAAGCTGTAAACATAATCTGTTGGCCTACTCTCCCAAATCCCCTATGAAGATTTTGTCATGGCTCCAAACCGGCTTTCAGATGTCTCCATTACATTAGAGCCCTGCCACATTTACGGAGAGCTATAGAGTAGTTGGCCCTGAACTTTTCTGTATTTATGACATATGGTATTGTGTTGTAGATGAAGAAATTGAGCTGAAAAAGAGCATTGTAGTCACAATATGTTAGGTAATCATCCTTTGATCTTTTATTGTGGCCTTGTAAACTCTGTGAACTAGTTCCTGAAATTCTCATTCTTGTGAAAGCTTTCATTCTTCATTACTGTCCTTTGTAAGGTAACACTACCATCACCTCCGAAAGATTTAAGCTTTAATGAGAATAGATGTTTCATGATTTGGCTGTATTCCTTCAACAAATTAAGGCAGTGACTCATTTCCTTTTATTTTTATCTGAAGAAATAAGATTGCCTATGACTATAAGAGATGGTTTTTTGGGATGCAAGAAAGCGGGGCTAGAACCAATGTCAAAAAGGTCACAATCAATATGCTTCCTGTAGGTGAAAATCCAACCCTACTTTTTGTTTCATTTTTAATACCAAGTAGGGGTTGGTGAATTGAAAGCTTTAGGAGTTTTCTGTTGAAAGTATTTCCAGCAGAAATGGCTAAAGAATGCCACTCAAAAAAAGATTCTTCCAATCTTCTGGAGCATGCACTGTGTTGAAAACTAAGAGATAATTTTAAAAGGAAGGTGATAACCTGGAATGACTTGGATTTGGAATTCACTTGTCTTTCTCTTCCACTTCATATTACAAGTGAGTGCATGTGTCCATGCAGACTTTTGCTTGTGCTACAAGTTGCAATCAAGAAGAATTGAACAGATTGTTGGCATTAATGCAGCAAAAAGAAGCCTGGCAATGGCAGCACTTAACAAGCATTGTGACACTAACTCCCTGTTCAAGGGCAAGGAGAAGGAAGGAATATCAGTTCCTGTATGGTGCTACAACCAGTGTCAGTGAAGTTCAGAAGCTGAAAGGAATAGCAGTAAATATGTCTAAAGTTATTTTAGGTTTACACAGTTTAAGAAATCCCCAGTGGCTGAAAACATAGCCAAGAATTGCTTCAGCAGTATTCCTTCATAAATCTGCATAATAATCTCTCAGAGGGGCTTTGGTGAAATTACAAGTATACATTTACTAAATTGGGTTCAATGTCCGTATCACATATGCCACATTAATATTCAGTAATACGAATGCTTACAAATTGTAGCAAAGTTAGCTTGCTGCTGCAAAGCTATTCAAATTGAGAGCCTATAACTAGATTAGGGATGGCAAAGAATTTTGTTGCATTTGATAATGCCAACAAAAGTAACCATTTGTCACTCCTGGAGAATTGCTGTGGGATGAAATGCAGCTCACCCTGGGAATTTCCACATATGCAAGGTTTACTGGACATTTCAGAGAAATAATGTGTGTGAAATAATGCATACCTTCTAAAATGTATTACACACAACTGAAAAAACCCACACAAGGCCATTTCCACACTAGCCTGTTATAGTGCTATTATTCTACTTTCAACATCGTATGGAATTCTGGGGTTTGTAGTTTAGAGAGGGGTCTCAAAGTGCAATTGCAAACCCCAGGATTCCATAGGATGTTAAAAGTGGAATAATAACACTGTAACAGGCTAGTGCGGAAATGGCAAAATTCTCACAACCTTAAACAAAAGACGGATGGAAAAAAGAACAGGTGGGATTTTGAAAAAAATCAAAACTGATCACATCTCTAAACTAGGACATCACCCTATACTATATGGTGGAAGTCACGGTACAACTCTTCCCTTGTCTGATGCATGCGTGTTTTGCAAAAAGCCTGGTCCAAATATCTTCCTTCTTTAGTTCTACTTAGGTATTTGATTTCTTTCTCTTTTAATTCTTGATTTTCCTTTTCTCTCTTTCTTGTCTTCTTTCTCTTCTCTCACCCCGCAGCTCCTAACTAAATCTCATCACACATCTCTTTCCTTCCCCAGTTTCTCTCTTTCTTGTACCTTTTCTCTTTCTCCCTTCTCCCACAAATATTGGCTAAATGTATAATGCTACCCTACATTCTCCTACATTCAAATCTTCCTTGTCCTTCCCTCTCTTGCTTTTTCTCCAATTCTTTCTCCTTTGAGAGAAAACGAAATTCTCTCAACTGTAACAGGGATAAACAAGGTAAAGTTGTAAGTCTTACTTTATTCAATCAGACTTGCTTTTAAATAGATATGCATGGTTAGAATAGCCTTGTTGGTCTCTATTACCCTGATGGCCTATCATCATCATCATCATCATCATCATCAATCTTCCTCCTCCTCCTCTTCTTCTTCTTCTCCTTCTCCTTCTTCTTTGGCTATTTCCTCACAGGTTAAAAAAAATGGTGCATTGTGTCCTCCATGGAGGACGTCTGCACCTTGGAGCGGACTGGGTCCAGACTACTTACTGTAGATCCGCACCTCAGTCCGCTCGGGAGCAACCCCAAGTGTCCTCCAGCATGTTTTTGAAAAACCTGATTTTTCAGGTTTTTCAAAATGCCGGCACGCGCCATTGCGTGCCTGCTCTCCAATGCAGATTCGCAGGCTCACACCAATGTGAGCCTGCGATCTGCAAAGGGCAGGCTTTAGGCTGGTGAGCTTCAGCAGTTGGTCGTGACCCATGACCAACCGGAAGCCGCCATTTTAGATGCTGGAGCAGTGCGGATCTGCGATCACGCACTGCTCCTCCTCTCCCCGGACTGGACCCAAATAAGATCCTGTGAGTAGTGGCAGGAAGCGATTCCCTCGCCGCGTGCGGAATGGCTTTCTTATTCCTCTTTCCCAAACTATTACATAATGATTAGTAGCATTATTATCATTAGGATTCTATTTATGATTTATGATATTTATGATTTTGGGTGAAGGAAGATTCTAATACCTGATTCTGTAAAAAATGTGGCCAATGAGGGACACTGGAAATTAAGAAAAAAGTTTGGAAAACAGTTTATTTGTTTGACTGCATCTCCCATGTGTATCTCAAAGCAGTGCTTTGAAAAGTTAAAAACAGAGCTGTGCAAATTCTCTTTGTTTTTCTTGTTCAAAGCACAGCTTGGAAAACTTTGGTTGGACTAGAATTCTCATGGGTTCTTGAAAGTAATACTTGCAAAGGTGATAAAAACAGTACTGGCAAACTTTGGTCTTTCTCTCCCTTCTGTTCAGTGAAGAATTTGGAAAACTTAATTTTCAGCCACAGAAATATTTTCGTTTTTGTTAATTGTAGGTATTTTATTTGAATCACATGATCTGAGCAACTGTGGTTGATGCTTAACAAACCACACTCAATGACCCCACCAAAGTCCTCCCCCATGATATCATCAAGGGCCATTCATACATCTCAGTTTTTGACCCGGATTTGACCTCCTGACTTGGCAATCATAATTTCAGTGTTTTCATTCTTTGCAGGGAGTAGTCTGTCTTCCTTCCTTCCTTCCTTCCTTCCTTCCTTCCTTCCTTCCTTCCTTCTTTTTAAAGAAAGTCTTGATTACAATTTAGAATTGTAATCTAGAAACATTACAAACTGGAATTTAAAGACAAGGATTCTGGCTTTTAAAAGGCTCATTCCATCCTGTCAGCTGTCTCAAATATGCAGATGCTGGTAACAGTTGTGTTAAATTATTGATTTAATGGGGCAGGGGTATATCTTGAACTTTAGACTTCCCAGATTAAGTATCCAGCACTGTGCTTAATTACTGTGCTTCCTTTTCAAGCTCTTTTTGCTTTGTAGATAAACAGCTATTATTTTTTATTTATTTGGCAGCTGTCAAGGCTGCTATCTTGGCAGCACTCTCTCTAGCAATAAACTTACTCTTATAACACTCCCACAGGAAAATGTAATACTTTATTATTAGATCTAGGTTTGGCACCCTTTCCCCTAATACAGGCTCAATGCCTTTAGCAGTGTTAGGTGTCAGGTAGAGAAACAGGTGAGGCCACTATAGCCAAGAAATACAGTGCATTGGAAAGAACCACTTTAAAAAAAATGTCTTCATGCTATCTAGTTGTAACAGGGGGAAAAATGAAGAAGCATCAATGCAGTCTTCATCCTGGAAGAAGGCAACCCACAAATTCACAATGACAACGAGATGTAGTTTTGCTCTGATGGTACCACTTTAAACTACCTGTGGGAAATTGTATGTTTGCAGGCTCCTGAATGTAAAACAATCTTTGTGTGTCAAAAGTACTTCAGGAGAAAAGAGCTAGGATAAAACGTTACTGCCTTGTTACATGGAGAATGGTTTTGGCAGGCAAATCTCCTCCAAACTGCACTCAGAAGTAGTATAGTCAAAAAAGTCAGTATCACACAATGATCATAAATGTGTAGAAAGGCACTTAAGCTTTGCCACAGAAATGCATGGGAAAAATATTGGCCAATAATTGGTAATCATTTTTTAAAAAAAAGATCACAGCAGTGTTTGGTTTAAAAACTGTGAAATAACAAAACATGGCTGTTTGGGGGACATGTCTGTTTCTTTTCTTTTGCATAATTGTTGTTGTTGTTGTTGTATATGTTCAAGTCGTTTCCGACGTATGGTGACTCTTGGTAAGATTTGTTCAAAGCAGGTTTACCTTTGCTTTCCTCTGCGACTGAGAGAGTTTGACTTGCCCAAGGTCGCCCAGTGAGCTTCTGTGGCTGAGCAGGGATTTGACCCCTGGGTCTCCAGAGTCATAGTTCAATGCTCAAACCGCTACACTATGCTGGCATTCACTTTATCAGAATCAGGAAAGTCTGTAAGGCCATTTCTGCACTACATTGTTATAGTGCTATTGTTCCACTTTCAACATCCTGTGGAATTTTGGGATTTCTAGTTTACTGAGGTCAAAGAGCTCTCGGATTGAGAAGTCTAAAAGCCCCTTCTTAAATTGCAAATCCCAGGATTCCATAAGACGTTAAAGGTGGAATAATAGCACTATAACAGTGTAGTGTGGAAAGGGCCTAAATTTCACTATCTTCCTTGTAGGACTTTTTAAAAACCTCAACTACTTTCTACCCCAAACATGCAATTTTCAATGAATTCTTCAAAAACAAACTGAAATAAAATTTTCCTCTATTTGCACTAGAAAATTTGTCTCTCTATAGGTATCTTCTCTCCTTCCAGTGGATAGGGCCATGTTCAACTCTTGCATCATACTGGTGACAAAGTAATAAAGAAAAAGTTGGTAAATTTAATGTCAGAACCATACTTTTAATAATTAAGCACTCAAGATGCGTGGCCCGGATGGTAGATCTGGCAGTTTTGGTTACTCCGATATCTACTTCTGTCTTTCTTTTTTTAAAAAATGCATTACATTCTAAAGTTGATGTATGAATTTTGGTTTAAAAAATTCTTATAAAAATGAACCAAAACAAACTTCTCATCTTAAAACCATAATCTCTAAGCATGCTGGGATGTGACATATAGTTGTTGGAATATGTCAGATTCAATAGGATTTGACACAAGAGATCTGAAGATAGTTCACTGCTGATTAGACAGCAGTCTAGAGGGCTGAAATCCACAGTTGCTTTTGACAATTATTTTTAGTGCACAGTCTGTGTGTGTTTTATTTGGGCTGGAACTGTATTTGCATTATAGGGAGTTCACATTTTCTTTGTAGTCAGGGGACTATGAAAATATAATGCATCTCGAAATCATGCACTCATAGCCTTGTAAATGCAAAATGCTTGCAGACATGAAAAAAATTGTAATTCATGAACCTCTCCTTGACTGAGGAACTCCTCTGTTCAGATTTTCTTCCTTCATTCTCAGTATGAACTCAGTAAGATTGCAGGCTTGGGATGTCATCCCCTGTTCATGAATTCAGACACTCCCTTTCTATCAAATAAGGACAACAGTCCTTAGTTGACTGGTTGGCTAGATGCCATGAATAAAAGTGTCAACACCATTGCTGCTTTTGCTTCCCTCTCTCTCTCCTCCTTCACTGCCCCTTCTTCTTCTTCCTCTTCCTCTTCCTCCTCCTTCTCCTCCTCTGTTATAATTATTAGTTGCAGAATTACATTACCTTATTATTCTTTCCCACTTTCTGTTGATTATTTCTCCTCAACATTCATCTAAAGTTTCTTTACGTGGTCAAACACTTTATCCCACCTAATTTTAATACTTAAACACATCAGAAACTGACTGAGTTTTGCTGCATCTTAGTCAGACTGAGGAGTGAATAGAGACTTATGTAATTTGTCCCATTTAGTCTGCAAGCCATTACAAATTCTCCAGTAAGTCCCATTGAAATCAGTACATTTCCACAAGACTGTCCTCTTAGTTATGCTTTGAAAAACCAATAGGCTGTTTCATTTCTTTCCCTTAAACATTCTTCATCCAAAAGAGCCGTGGGTAGGCTTGTCAGATCAGTGAACTGAAAACCTTGAACCTTAACAAACAGAAATGGAAAAGTTGGCTGTGGAAAGATAGAGCTGTTTTTTTTTAAAAAAAACAAACAGGTTTTTTTTTTTAAAAAAAGACTTTGTATCACCTACATTAAAACAGGGTTATTTTGTGTGGAAAATCAGATCTCTCTGGGACAATTATCTAATCATTCCAGTATTTTCTTGTTCTGTCCTAAACACATCTATCAACATAGTCTCTGGTGTTCTCAGGTAGGTATGCTTTTTGGGGAATTGGAAGCGCTGTGGTGTAGAACAAATTGCTTAATGGCTTGACTGAAAGTGTATTTGTAAATACTGTGTATTTGTAATCACACTGGAATTGCTATCAGATACACAGATACTTAAGATGAGTTGACATAGTGAATTTCTGTCTTCACTAGAAATGGCTCCTGCCATCTTCAATCTTATATGACTGTGATTTCATGATGGATGCAATCTTTAATGTGGCATGCCTCCAGCTACAACTGTAGACCTCACTGTCAATTCTTAGAATCATGGGAGCACATTTTCCAGTCACTGAACTTACAGAAATCGCTGCCAGGAAACTGCAGTGCTATCTAGGGATGTGCTGACTCACACACAACATACATTTATGTATATTGCATCCTAGTGTGAGCCATCTCTGAAAGACAAGACAAATCATGTTGCCAAAGATTCATAGATGTACTGACTGGGTAAGAAGCAAACAAAGTCTTCTTATACTGAGTTAGATCATTGATCCACCCTGTTCAGCAATGATTATGCTCACTGCCAGCAGTTGTCTAGGGCCTGACACTTTTCTACCCCTTTTGTTTACCCTAAAGGCACCAGATCCTGTCTGATCTTGGAAACTAAGCATGGTCAGCACTGGTTAGTACTTGGATGGGACACCACCAATGAATACTAGGTGCTGTAGGCTTATAAACCACCTCTGAGTATTCCCTGCCTAAGGATTCCTTGCCTTTGAAATTCATAGAGTTGCTGTAAGTCGACAGGGGACTCAAAGGCACACACACACACACACACACACACACACACACACACACAGACATTTAGATGGAGCAGAATTGAAACAATGACTATGAAGCATATGCTCTACCACTGAGCTCCAGCTCTTTTCAAGAACTAAATCTTATATATGCAGCAGACAAAGTGTGTGCATGGACTCAATATCTCCCCAGACTTTTGGAGGCACTCCAAAGTTCCCTGTGCCTCCACCCTATATCACCCAATTTTTAGTTCAAAAATGTCCAACAACCCTTTCCCAAATTTTAAGGGGGATGTTGGTGATTTTTTTGCCCTATTTTATGATCCTCTAGCCACTCTAGACTTGTATGGGCTCCCCCCCCCCGAAACACATGTCTGCCCATTTCCTGCTAGTTCGTTTAAAAAAAAATAGAGGACTACAGAGGCCTAAATCAGGAGAGGGGGCAAAAAACAAGTGCAAAATTATCATTTGTATGTTCCCAGAAGTGTCAGATAGTGCTGTTGGCCATTTTTAGGCTATTTTTTCCTTGGGTAAATCTGAGGGAGCGGGGAGATGAAAATGAAAAGTGGTGTCCTTCGGCTAAGTTAGCTGCTTCTAATCCTTGGAAGATGCCCACTCTTTCCAAGATCTGGTAACTGTACTACTTCTTGCTTCTATTAGAATGAATGAATGAATGAATGAATGAATGAATGAATGAATCAATCAATCAATCAATCAATCAATCAATATTGCAGGTAATTTTTATATACTGCATGCTGTATAGTCCACTTTAATAAATTAGAAGGGTAGGAGGATCTTCACACCAATCATACCGCTATCACATCACTAACGCACTAAAAAAAAGATAATAGAATCATAGAGGTAGAAGGGGGCTTCATGGGCCATCAAGTCCAACCCCCTGTTCAAGACAGGATCTCAAGCTAAAGCACCCACACCAGATAACTGCCCAGTCTTCTTCTGAAGATGTCCAGACAAGGAGGCCCATCACATCTCTGGGCAATTAGTTTCATTGCTGAACTGTTCCGATTGTCAAGAAGTTCTTTCTAATGTTCAATCGAAATCTACTCTCCTGCAACTTCAAACCATTAGAGAGCTGAGAACTGCCCTGCTCCCCTTCTCTCTGTGACAGCCTTAGCAGTATTTAAAGAACACAATAACCCCTCAGTCTTCTCTTCAGCTGAATATGCCCAGCAACTTCAACCTTTTGCCATATGTTTAAATGAATACACAACATATATATGAGTGAATGATTATCTAAATGTCCACTTTGTTTTACACACAAAATGATATGCATCTGATTTGACTAAGTTCCAAAACTTCAACTGAATTGGATCACTTGAAAGGTTCAGCGGGACTTGAAGGTTTTTTGCAGAGGGGTACTGTGGGAGTCCCTCCAGAGTGATCAGAAATTAATCTGAACCATCCTGTTGATTTACGAGTGATCTTCCACTTGGATCGGCTGCAGCAGATAATAGACTTGCAAAGAAAATATATGTATTCTTATAGATGGAAATCACCTGGATGGGGATGATAAGAAAAGCAATGAGTCACTGACAGGTCTTTCTTTTAATCCCAGGGAACAATTACCAAGACTTTCACAGACATAACGTTTGGGACAGAAACATTGGGTATTTTATAATGCCCTGATCTGTGCTCTTTGCTAAGTCTATCTTATCTAGGAACTTTTAAAGAGATTTGGTGAAACAAATAAGGAGCTTTTGGTGGCTTGTGTACATAAATATTTCTGATTCCTTATCACTTTAACAATTTGTCATCCTTCTGAGCAATATTCAAACTTCTCAGCCTTTTTCCAAAAATTCTTCCATTTCCATTCCAATCCATTGGTACCTTCCTAGATATCGAGTTTCATTTATTCTTAACGCTGTTTGTTATTTAAAAAGACACACAAACAACCCCTACCAAATGATAAATCAAACTTGACTTCTAGAAATGATTATTTGGTGCTTTGAAATAACTGGATAAAATTAATATATGACTTTGAATATGTTGAAATTTTCCACAATGAATTTTAAGTTGGCTATTTAATTGTTAAATGCCAAAAATGTTGAATGTTTAAGTAAGGAGTAACATTTTATGTTATTTTAATTTACCATGTTGTATGTGTGTTGGGGGTAATTTTGGATGTTTGGCCATTTTAGTGATTCTATCTGATTTTTAATGATTTCATGATTAAACATCTTTATTAACAATTAATGTTCTGAATTAAGTTTATGCATTTCTGTTATGATCTAACATCGTTAAGTTAATTTTCTATCATTATTTAACACTATTGAATTCGTAGTGACACTACTGAGCTCTGTTAGAACAATCTAAGTAAATAATTTACTTCAGTTTTCCCAAACCTTGAATTTTGAACTAATTCGACAGGTTGGTTTTTAGTTGAATTAAGGTATGTGTTTCATCTTTGATTAGTGTTTGTTAGTGTACATTATAACTGACTGTTCAGCATCACTGAGTTCAAACATCACACTGTGGCTTCAGTCTGTCAGATGACTGTGTGTTGTATGCAAATTATGGCTATTTCTGCATTACACTGTTGTAATGCTATTATTCCACTTTCAACATCCTGTGGAATTCAGGGCTTGTACTTTATAGAGGCCAAAGAGTTCTCTGGATGAGAATTCTAAATGTGCCTCCCTAAACTCTAAACCCTGCGATTCCATAGGATATTGCATGTGGAATAATAGCACTAAAACAGTGTAGTGCAGAAATGGCCTATGTTACGCAGACACAGACATTGTGACCTGTGACCTGTACTGTGCACTACCACTGTCCAACCTTGAAATGTCATTCTTGACTACAGCTACCAAAATCCCTCAGTGAGCACAGCCAGTGACAATAGCCATGCAAGACAGGGATCCTTAAAATGTAATCCAAAATAACTTTTCCAAGGTGTGCTTATGGGTTGGCTAAGGGCAAAAGGAAGCAGGTGTGGATCTTATAACCTGATAGAGAGTGTGTGTCTGCAGCAGAACATTAATACTGATTAAGAAACAAGACACCAATGGCTTTAAGAAACAAAATAAAAGGCTTTATTATAGGAACTCCATTCTAAAATAGAAAGGTGACTCAGAGTGCTACCTAATCGAGCTGTATTCCTGGAAAAAAACTGGGAAGAAAGAGACAGGTGAAGAGAAGAGGCAGAGAAACATCCCCAAGAGTATCAGTTAACATCACAGAGGAGTCAGGATAGGTAGAGTCAAGAAGAAAGGACACTTTGGGTCACTCAAGCTAACTAGCTCTATTACTACTGCCACTGTGAGGCATTCTGGATTCTTCAGTGCTAAGCATTGCTGCACTTTTAACATAACCATCTTCCATTCCCTTTCCCCATGGTCAGGGAAAAAAAAAATTAAGGCATGGAACTACAACTCCCAGGATACCCCATCAAGCATGATAATGTTAGTCCAAAAAGTAGCTTTTTCAGCCTCTGAGCAGCAGCCAGCCCTTCTGCCACCTTCAGATTCACCTTTGCTCAATAAGCACTTTTGCCTTTTTGTTGTTAAGAGGAACAAATCATCAAATCATCTTCCCTCTCAAGGTCAACCTAATTTGTGGACGCATGAAGCTTCTGGTTTTCTAAAGCAAGGTTCTGATCAAGACCTGAGGTGAGCTGGTGTGAGATCAGTCAAAAGTAAATTGGGCCACTTCCCAAATTATCAGATCAGGTATGAATTGGCACCTGGGGTTGACACACACCTCAAGGGTTGCCAGGTCAGGACTAAACCTGGGACTTAGCAATGACCCTGTTGATGTCATAAGGGTAATATTATAAGGGACAGCTCTTATTGGGCACCACATTAAGCATCATCCACAGTTGCAGAGAGTATGCCATGCAAATAAAAAATCCTATTCTAATAAATAAAAAATGTTTGAATAGATACTTTTCAAAGTAGTGCTCTCATCCTGAGATTCCTTCCCCTTACCTGAGGACTGAAGAAGCTGAGCCAGACCCTAAGATCTGGGAACTCTTCTTGTTAACTGTTGTCAACTTAACTTTGATTTATGGTGACCCTATGAATACGAGACATCCTAGTCACCCTATTATCAACAGCCCTGCTCAGGTCTTGCAGATTCAGGAACATGTCTTCTTTGATTGAGTCTATCCATCTGTAATGCAGTCTTCCTCTTGTTCTACTGCCTTCTAGCTTACCAAGCATTATTCCCTTTTCTATTGAGCCATGACTTCGCATGATGTGTTCAAAGTGTGACAGTCTCAGTTTAGTCATCATGGCTTCTAGGAAGTGTGCAGTCTTGATTTGCTCTAAGATCCATTTATTTGTGTTTTTAGCAGTCCACAGTATGTGTAGAACTCTTTTCCAGCACCACATTTCAGATGAGTTGGCTTTGTTCTTATCAGCTTTCTTCACTGTCCAGTTTTTACAGCCATACCTAGAAAATGGAACTACAATAACATGCATGATCCTAACGTTGATATATCTTTACTTCAGGATCTTGTCTAGCTCCTTCATATCTCTCCTTCCAAGTCCTAGTCTTTTTCTGATTTCTTGACTGCAGCCTCTACTCTGATTAATGACTGAGGCAAGGTATGAAAAATCTTGAACTATTTCAACAATACATCTACATACCTTTATATAGGTATACCACTCAGTGTAAGCAAAAGCACCACTTTATTTGTATTTCTGCAATTGTGCTGGCTCAGAGATCTGTGACTGTGCTCCAGAAAAGTAACTTTTCAAAGCTTTACCTCCTCTACCATGACAGTTTACACACCTCCCAGCACATTCCAAACAAGGTAGGAGGTTTTACTGTGTAAACACTATACATACATTTTTGCTGATTGCTGTATAAGCAGATTGTAGAGTGGTATTGTAAAGCTATACTGTATCTTTATTGCCTTTCCACTTTTATAAAACATACATGGCATAACCAGTTCTATAATTACTGTAATATTACCCTGCTGTTTAACGAGTATGCTGATTAGGCTTAGCAAAAGTTTGTGGAACAGCTTTCTTTAGTCTCAAATTCACGACAGTTCCCCCTTCTATTTGGCAGTACATTAATGGAAATGGAAAATTGCCTCATTCTAAATGTCAGAATAATAGAGCACCAAAAACAGTTCAGTCATGTCTTTCAAACCACGCACATATGGTTCAGCACCAAATGTCACTATTCTTCCCCACTTCCTTCCCATTTGTCTCTTGTCTCTTATCACTGTCTGAGTCAAAACTTTCTCAAAGGCTCAGTCTGTAACCTTCCTCCTTGGCAGGATATTTTTCTAGCCAGGAAAGCATGAAGGTCTTTGCTTGGTAGCCTAAATTAGTTATGTGAAATGTTTTAGGCAAATCAAGACCCAATGTGGTAGCAAATGCCAGTATTAAAAGTCAACTTCTCATTGGTTGTAGTTTCTCTGATCATACAGAATCTTATGTCAACCACAGTGTTGATTCTTCTGAGCCAAGAAAGAAAGAAAGAAAGTAAAGAAAGAGAGAGAGAGAGAGAGGAAGGAAGGAAGGAAGGAAGGAAGGAAGGAAGGAAGGAAGGAAGGAAGGAAGGAAGGAAGGAAGGAAGGAAGATTGCTGCATACAATTTTATGCCACCACAAAACACAACTTTTCCCTAGCAGAACTGGAGACTCCATATACTGTTTCTTCACTTCATCATCCTTGACCAACCTCAACTGTTGACTAATATCCACAGGACATACCATTTTTTCTCTCCCCACAAATTTCCACTGGTCTGAAATCATCTTGTGAAGTACTGTGTCCTGATTTGGCTTTTGCTGAAGATATCAAATGAAACATTGATAAGTAAAAGAAAGTTTTGTTCCAACTTTATAAAAGAAAAGTGATTTCCTTTTAACTTTCTACCCTATGCTCAGAGTTAAACCCCACATTATATTAAATACATAGCATACAGCTAAGCCTGCCTTCATTTCTTACTTACAAGAAATGGCCTTACTTGGGAGTAAAAAAAGGACAGTGAGGCTCATTTGAAACCTGCATGTTTAACATGCTATGTAGTTTAGCCCTAAAGCACTTCCCTTACCCAGCATGTTTATCTAGATTGAATGAAAACTTCAAAGGAATACCCACATTTTGGGTTTGCTTTTATGCATACGCACACATGCACACACACACACGCACGCATACACTTGCGCACATACGGCCCACGCTGTGATCTTTGCCCCCTCATTGGCAGCAAGACCATTCATTTCTGCTCTGGAACCAAAAATTAGGTTTTCTGTAGGTAAGTTAGGAAGGGTGTATGGGTTGGCTCAGAATACATCCAAAGTTTAGTCAGGAGGAGGGGGCTGGTGAAATTGCAAGCTTTCAAGCTGCAAATTTCAAATAAATGAATGCTCTAATAAAACCAAAACTAGGCATTAATTTCACAGCATCTACCTGGCTCAAGGTCTGAGATCAGCAGAAGGATGCAACCAGATATTTCGCTACTTGAAACTAAAAGTTTGTAAAGTTGCTTTTTGGGATTATGGTCATGTGGGCTGGGGACTTCAGAAGTTGTATTCCCCCAAAAGTAATTTTTCCATTTTCTGCAAAAATAAAAACCCATGCCTTCCTCATACTGAAGCCAGCTGACAATGAAAGCTTATTTTAAGACTAGCAACAAGATAAAGCTTTTCACTATACCTGAGCATGGTATCTGTATACAGCACTCATGAACAGCTGGGTATAGCTCAAGGTCCCAGGCAGGCTGAGACAAATAGAGTTCTGCCTGCTTCCCCACCCTTCAGCATTTGCTGCCTGAGGAAGTGCCTCATTCTGCCCAATGATAGAGCTGTCCTTTCCTCTAGATACGAGTCTTTCTGTGTGTGTGTGCACTCTCCTTGCATGTGTCCATGCAGACTGGAAAAATGCACCAACCAATGCAGATATCAGGTATGTCTGCACAGAGCAGAGCTGGCAATCAGGTACTGTGAGGGCCACAGACTGAGTCTATGACTGCTCTTTTTATGCAGAAGTAAGAGATATCTATGGAGAAGGGGGTGGTCTATATAAAAACAAAAAACTGCTTAAAGAGATATGAATTTAGTAATAGAATCTTTTGAGGAACATTTGTTATTCCATTGATCTCTTTTCCAGTGGAAACTTCAAGCCAAACATCACACTGAGAGACATGCTTTTAAAAATGTATGAAAGTGGGAAGAGGGAAAAGAGCTGAAAAGGCTTTGGAAAGCTGGGAAGGAAAGGCAGAAATAAGAATCTGGGTTTGAAATGTGACCATCGCCAACCAGAGAAAAGCTAGGGAGATAAGAATATTGTTTCTATCCTGCTAAGGTGGAAATCTCACTGAGATGCTGATGGACCTCTTGAATACATGTACAGGATTGCACTGTACATGACTTCTTGAACCACTTCATCCTAATATATTATGATGAACCTGCATATTTTGAACCTCATTGGTGTTTAGATAAGAGAAGAACATTACTGAGAGGAAGGATATGAAGTACAAAAGAAGAAATAAAGAACCAACCCTTAAAATGAGCTCAAAATTTTCTTTTTGGGACCACTACTCCAAGTAGATTCTGGAAAGTGCAGACCAACAAAAGTAGTATTCCTATGATTTGCTCAAAATGGTTCAGAATAATGTAGGGAACTTAACAGTAAACTGCCCAACATGTTCCAATGGAAACCTCTTCATGGTATACTGAAAGAATGACCAACCATGGGTTCAAATAACAACATTAAAATATTTACATTACAAATATAATATAATGTGCAAACATAGCTAATAAATATTAGCAGACAATAAAAGCTATATTTTTTAAAAAAATTGGAAAACATGGTACGTGTTTTCATTCAATTGCAGTTAATCGATACAAATTACATAAGACAAACATCCACCCTATTTTTTGTACTTGTGTCACCATAAGTTGTGTTGTATAACCCTTCACATGCCTACTTACAAGAAAGTCCTATTATAGTTCATGGCACATAATTCTAAGCAAGTGTGTATATGATAGTATTCTAAAACAACCTCACAGTAAAACCACTGGTGTTATGATTACAAATCATTCTACAAACCTAATTAATTGAATGAAACAAGTGTTTTACAAGAACTACAATCTATTGAAGTCTTTTTTGTACTTCTGGAGGAAATTTAAAAGATGGAGACATTTTTTTAAAAATGTATTTCTACAATAAATTACAAATTATACTGTTTGAATACATAAAAATAGCAATTTAATTAGATTCATCATTTTATATTCTGCCATATTCTGTACTCCTGCCTTCCCTAATGTAATGGCCATAAAATATTTTGGACTGCAATTTCCCAATCCTGCTTGCATGATGATGTGGCCATACTGTGCTATGCCGATGTGGGGTGTATACGTGTGTGTGTGTATGGATATACATATGGATTTCTTGCCATATCATTGTTTTCAAGGTTTTATTTCTGTGCATATATCATGACAACATATCTGATCTTGTACTGGCATTAATAGGGTTTCCACCATATACTATAGTGCTCTAAGTTATTGTATCTCAAGGATAGGATTACACTAAGTATATACAAGTGGCAAGTATTGTCTCTTAATAAAGAAGATAAGTGTCCATCTATTCACCTGTAAGCAACATGCAATCATTCTATGGCCATTTCCGCATGGGCTTAAAGAAATGGTGCAGAGCGTCCTCCAGGGAGGAGCACCTGGGAGTGGACTGGGTAAGACCAACTCAGTGTAGTTCCACACCTCAGCCCGCTCCAGAATGACCCGAAGTGGTCGTCCAGCATGCTTTTGAAAGACCACTTCAAACAGGTCTTTCAAAAGCACAGAGCGCGCCACTCCGTGCCCACGCTGCAGTGCAGGTTTGTAGGCTCTCACCAGTGTGAGCCTGCGATCTGCCGAGGGTGGGCTTTAGGCTGGCGAGCTTCAGTGGTTGGTGGAAAGCCTCGACTAACCAGAAGCCTCCATTTTCATCCCCAGAGCAGTGTGGAGCGGCAGCCACACACTTCTCCGGACCAGCCTGAACCAAAGCGTGGAGCCAAGAAGTCCGGTAAGTACGGGCACGGGGCAAGGGAATCACCCCGTGCAGAAATGGCCTATAATTATTTGAAGGTGAATGAATTAACTGCATAAAGGTGAACCCATACTCCATCACTCGAATGCTTTATTGGGTGAGTAACTTAAATATGTTAAACAGCCACCATAGATCATAAAATACTGCAGACAGTGTTTCCATATCATATTAGTGCAAGTACAGTATACTTCAGAGAATGCTGTCCATTTGTGCAATTGTGAGCCATTTACTAATCCTCAACAGACATATGCTCACATATGTAAATGATATATGCAAAGAGAATGATTCAAAACTTTGGGTGCTAAGGGAAAACAGCTATAATGCATTAAGGAGCTGCTCCTGGCCAAAAAGCACTAAATAATTACAGGCAAGGAAATAGAATAAGGTCACTGGGAAATCATTTAAATGCTTACATATGCATATGAATAATCTGAGTAACAGAACAGAAGAATTAGTAATTCTAATGAGGGCTGTGAAATTGGATGCTATAGGGATCCTTGGCAGTGAGAGAAGAATTACTGGATACAAAACAGATTAAACACGTTTAGAAATTTAAGCAAAAAGTACATGTTGTTGTTGGCGGTTATAATGCATTAAATATTAGCAATGCCACTGATATGAAAATAACGTGGGTACAGTATAGCAGAAGAGCCTGATCTTTGCACTCAGTTATACAAATGATTATTCAATTCTGCCATGCTATAGTAAGAAACTATTTTGCTTTGCTCTTCCTTTGTATTTTCAGACTCCTCCCACTACTGTCAGTATTGTTAGCCATACCATCCATGAGCAGAAATCTTTTGAACGGAAATGTAATAATTTAGCCATATCAAGCCAGCTCAGTGCAGGCAAATGTATAGAAAGACAAACATATAGAAAAAAGTAGCTTACAGACAGGATCCACCCAAAGTTTCTAGAGCCATCAGAAACAACCATATCCTTCCAGATTCTAGTGTGCATCAATGAAACCTGATGTTCCATAGCTTGAATGGTTTAACTCTTCTAAACTTAGTTTCCAGGTAGGCTTCAGAAAGAGGATAATTTGTCAGATTCCAGATGGGTTTGCATAGCTCATCAACATCAAGATTTGATTATTGTTGCTGATATTGCAATATATGTGCTTTCAAAGATTGGCTTATAGTTTCAGCATGGAGTCACAACAGCAGGAGATGGGAATGAGGTTCATAATTAAGTCTATAGGCTAAGATTCCAAGCAACATGTTGATAAAGCCTACCTGGAAGTTCTGAAACACTGTCAGTACCAGAGCAGAATGACCATATAATCTATTGTTCCCAACATGGCCTATGTAGGTTACTATTACCCAGAAGAGAATAGGGAGGAGGAAGAAAGAGAGTGTTCTAAGCAAAGAGAAAACGGAGATCAAATTCAGATGCCATGGAATGGGTAACTAACGTAATGGCCAGGCAGCCAACTCCAGACAGAGCCACAATGTACCTAGGCCTGTCCTCCCTGATAGGCACCTAATAGTCTTCTTAAGAAACAGGAGATGCTGGACCTGGCTGATTTTAATCAAATTGAAATAAGTATCTCCAAGTCTTGAGATTGTTGCCTTTTTGTTCTACAGCTCCTAGTAGCTGGGGAGCAGGACAGTTCTCAATTGTACTCCAAAAAAATGACTTTCATAAGCTCTCTACCTGTTTTACTTAAGAAAAGAAGGACGATCAGATACTAATCAACCTTACAGTTGAAGGTCTCACCTCTTGAGGCCACCCCAGATCAGAATCTTATTTTTAGATCTTCTTTGTTATTCTATTTTTTTCATGCTAAGTTATTAATATGTATTATGATTATGATTTTTTGCGGAGTGTGAACAGAAAATCAATCAAACAGCACAGAACAGACAAAGCATTAGCTTATTATAGAACATTGTCACCCAGCTACAACTTACAATGCATATTTACAAGTTGCATTAAGTCTATTGACATAAAGATCCATCAGAATTGAATATGTAAATAATATTATATTTATTACTCCACCCTTCTCCTGACATGGGACCCAAGGTGGCTTACAACAAGGTTAAAACGAGATACCACTAAAAAAACTTGAGAAAAAAATTAAAAACCAATCACATTAAAATATCAATAATGTAAAACAGTATACAGTCAGCCCTTCACATTTGCAGGTTTGATGTCCCCAGATTTGATTGTTTACAAATTTTTCCTACCCTTGCCTCCAACCCCATGCTTCTTTCCCAGGAGAACCCTCCGTTTTGGCAGGTCCAATCAGGCTGTGCAGCCCTTTAAAAACCTGCCTTTGGTCCACCATCTCTTCCACCAGCAACTATCTGGCCAGCTAAGGATGGCTCACAGCCTCATTTCTCAGCACCACAAACCCTCTCCTTTCTGCACAACTAGTTAATCATCAAATGCCTGTTCAAATAAAAAGGGTTTACCTGCTAGCAGAAGGATTACAAACAGCAGGCCAGCCTGTGGGGTGGAATTTCTACTGCTTGGGAGCAGCCTGCTAGAAGTTCCTCTTGCATGCCCTCACCAGACAAGCTTGTGACAGGGACTAAGAGAAAGTCGGTGATGTATTTACATCTTTTACACCAAATCGCAAGTCAAGTCTGAAGTTCTTGCAAGATATTTTCAAGTCAAGTCTCAAGTCTGGGAGCCAACTTTATACCCCAACCCTATTTTCCAGAATTTCTGGACAGAGTTCAATAAAGTCATTTTTAACAATTTAAGTAGGGTCAGCCCTCCACATTTGTGATTTTGCCATCTGCAGCTTCAGAAGTAGGGAATAGGATCTTTCCTGAAGCTGGAGGCTTTTGTGTCAATGGGCATAAGAGTCTGCAGCTTTAGAAATGGGGATAGGGTCTTCCGTAATTCCCCATTTGTGAAGCTGGAGACTCTTTTTGGAAGAGGGGAGTAGGATCCTTCTCACTCCCTGTTACTGAAGCTCCAAAGCTTAGAAGGATCTTTCCTCCTCAAGCCTGTTGCCTAACAAATTTGCTGTTCCCCTCTGAGATATATACCCAATGCTCTGAGGACAAGTCTTGCCTTCTGCTCTTAGGAAAAAATTTAGAAAGCTCCTCCAGTATGCAGCAGGGACAACTGCTGAGCAGACCTCAACCCTGTGTCAAGCCTATTGCCTAAACCATTTGCTGTTCTCCTTTAAGAAATGTGCCCACACTTTGGGCTTGAAAGAGATTGTCCCATGACCAGTAGGCAAAAAGAGATGGAAGGATTGTTCAAAGTCGTAAGGTTCCTGGATGTGTTATGTTACTGAACCAAGGGCAGCAAGTCAGTCACTAAAAATATACAAGTCATGAGTTAAGCCGAGTCAGTGCATCATTTACTGATGAGTCAAGTCCAAATTGAGTCAATGAAGCAACTTAAATATGATGTGAGTCTGAGTCAATTAACTTGAGTATACATCACTGGAGAAAGTCCTCCCTTGAGGACCTCAGGACTCTGGCAAGCTCATACAAGAAGATAAATTTTGTACCTAAGCTGTATAGGGTTTCATAGGTTATAATCAGCACTTTGCATTATGCTCAAAAATGAATTGGTAGGCAATGAAGGTGTTTCAGTTGCGGGAGTTATATATTCCTTTTAGTATTTAGGGAATATTGTCATTCAAGCAACTGTTCTGGAGTTTTCTATAATATTTTTTTAAAGGGAAGGAAAGGGAAAATAATTAAGAGCCAATAAGCTGCTGCTTATTGAGACTATCATATTCTTCCCCCCCATGTTGTTAAACAGAGGTGCTTTGAATGACAATGGCACATCTAGATTCAGCTTTTTGAATTAAACAAGCCAACATTTATAGAATTGTAACACGGATACAGTACTGAAAAGCCATAATTAAGACCTCTTGCCTGCTGTGGTACACTCTAATAAGTCTCCAAAGAATGGATTTAATGTGCGAATTAGCTTAATCACAAAGGAATTACAGAGAATACACTAATTCATGTGAAAACTATGCTCTAAATAAAGAGCAGCAAGACAGAAAAAGGTCTGGGAGTAATTTCTGTATCTGATCAGCTGGCTTGTCTAATCCATTTTACTGTGGATAGTTGGCATGACATGACTTCAGATTAGTTTAATAGGGATTAAAATGGCACGGAGCATATAAATTTATGAACCTGCAAGTATAAACATGTTGAAGAATTCCTCTGTTTCAAAGGAGGCTGGTGTGAGAGACTATTCAGTGCAAAATCTGGATACATTTATAAACAGAGATTGTTAACTGGGAAAAATAAGAGTATTTTGCCACTTGAGAATTCAATCCATTCTCTCCTTTCTTCTTCTGTATCCCATCCAAGGTCGCGTAAGCAGCCACTGGTGATGAAGACTACAGAATTTGGCCTTCAGACAAAAAATGTGCACAACTGCACTTAAAACCCAAATTCCCTTTGTCATACAGCTTTCAAGACACTGCTCCCCTCCACACATACATTCCACTTTGTCAGCTGGCGCAGCCTTTGCATAATGTCTTTGGAACAAGTGCTGCCAAGAAGAACAGGTCAAAGACAGCCAAATTATGATATCACACCAATAAAACCTTGTCGGTGTGACATACGTAAAACACTCTGCAAATTGCTTTTTTAATTTTAATTTATTAAGAGCTTTTGAACTCTGTTTTTATTCTGTGGCATGTTTTCATTTACCTCTCATGTCCTTCATTAGTTTGTTTCCTTTCAAGAGAGAGCGGGAGAGAGACAGAAAGATAGACAACGACTTTGGCAGTTTTAAGTGCTGGAAGTATATTTTGCATTTTACATGGAACAGCTTGTGAGAAACCCAGGCCCCCACATAATGTCTTTGGATGCTAGGCTAGCGCTGAGTGAAACTTTTTCTATTTTGCTTGCTTGCATGGTTCTAGCACAGTGGCAGCAACCACCTGTTCATCTTTCTAAATTGAATAAAGAATAGACATTTAGGAGGCCAGGCTAGAAATGCATTTACAGAGAGGATTTGTCAGGGTTGTCACCCATGGTGTGATTTGAACTGATGACCCAAGCAACAACAGCAAGGGGATTCAGCTTCTGCACAACAGATCTGGCAAATGAAGAGGTCAGCCACACCAACAAAAGGAGCTTCTTTCTAAAACAGGGTGAGGTCAGAGCTCGGAAATATTACCTTTTTTGGACTGCAACTCCCAGAATTTCCCAACCCACATGGCCACTGGGTATTCTGAAGATTGTAGTCTAAAATATTTATTTTCTGACCTTTATATGAGAGTATGTCAGGATATATTTTCCAACCCCTATGAAGGCTTTGAGGTCAGTCCTATTGATTTGAAAATCTAGGAAACATGCCTCATATCAGGAGTGTGAAAAGGAGCCTGCTTTGGATTTTAGAGCTGAAAAACATTGGGACCACATATTATGCTAAGCATGATACACTTTTGAATGTCTAAGGTCTGCATATTATCCATCAAAGACAAATGTACCAAGATACTGAGGCGATTGCATGTTACAAAAGTGCATCATCTCATGGGCTGACTCTGGACTAGAAGTTATCCATTTTCTGGGTTAATACAAGATCAGTGATTCTGTCATCTTACATTGTTGAGAGAGAAAAACATCCCTAAAAAGAATCTTTCAGTGGTCAGTTATATGATTTCAGAGACTGGGTTACAATCTCATGGATTTCTGCTTTATAAAGACTTTAGCTGAAGTTCAGCTCCAGCTAGTGGCAACTAGCGACTCCCATGTCACTGGTGCAATGAATCCCACACCAGTTTCAGTCTGAACTTCAAGGGACCTACCTACAGTGCTCAAGCATACCCTCAAAATAGGTTCAGCACCTTGAATAGATACCTTAAAGTTCAGAGTATGCCTGGAATATGATTATTGCCCCAGTGGTATGGCAGTGCACTGGCCCCAACAGAGAGCAAAATGTGTAGAGGTTGACCAGATCAGGACACAGGTCCCATTATAGCTGCCATGCTGGTCTTTCTGTCAACATCCCTGTCCTCCTAGTCCTCAACCTTGTTACACTGAATGACAAGGTTTGACAAGTTGGAAAGAGTGGTCTGAAAAAGTAACTTTTCCAAACTCTGTACTGCAATACAGTACAGTCACTGGAAGGAATCAGGACCCCAATATATCATCATGTCATTGAGACCCGGTTAATGTAATGGGAAGACATTTTAAAAGCCACCTATTATTACTGAATTATATATAGGAAATGAATTGTCAAAATAGATGCAAGAAACGGTTGCCTTTAAGCTCTTTCTGTTACTTTGTAACACAGTGACACATATTATCGCTCCAAGGAATGTCAGACTGTGAAAGAAAATTTTTTAACATATATGGCATGTACTGATATTTAGTACCATGGCTTTGTTGTTCAAACTGACTAGCAAAATGGCATCATCCTTATCTTTGATCTCTGCAGGCATTTAAAATTCTGCCTACTGACTTTGGTGACAAAAATAATTTGCAGTTGTCTCTCACCCTAATAGCTTTAATAAGCTGATCCAGTGAATTCAGAGCTAGATTTGTTCCTCTACATGATTAACAGAAGCCTTGTATTACATTCTTGTCAGTAAGTCCAGTTTGATTAAACTGAGGCTTGCACAATCAAGCTAGGTAAACTGTTTTACAGCAGGTCAGTTAGCCAGAGATCTCTCTCCTTTCATTACAAGTTCAGGAGCTCCCTGATGAATAGAGAGTGTCCATCATTGCTCACGTACTGAATTCTGGTCAAAAATATTATTGGCCAGAACACATTCACAAAGTTGCCACTCCCCTTGCCCAGTTAAGGATGCTGTTCTTTACAAATTCTTGAAGGAAGCAACTAGGGATTTTAGCAATTTTCTTCCTGCTAGGAAAAAAAAAGCCTGAGAAAACTGCCATTTTTTCCCCATGAAAGAAGTGATGATATTAGGAGCTATTTTCCTTAGCAGATGCACCATCCTTATACCTTTGTTATTCTTTACATGTTACAGGTAACACTGTTTCTTGTAATGAGTTAATTTTGTTGAGATGTTAGGAAAATGTTTCAGTTAATGGATTAATTAATGATAACTGACAGAATTAAAACAATTCAATGATTAGTGTTTATGTTACTGGATTTATTTTCCAGTTTTTAATGGATGAATTTTCCCATCTAATGTTCTAATTTCTGGCTTTGTCCATTTCATCAGGCTGCAGCCATTGAAACTGATTCCAGGAAGCCCAATTAAATGGTGCTGTCAACATCTTCTTAGACACCAGGACTTCAGCAAATACAATTTTTCTCAAACTTGTCACATCAGGAGACCTCATGATTCCACTTCTGACCTCTCTGAGCCTGAACCCAATAAGCTGTTTATCACTCAGTACTACTCTTTTGGGCAATAGGTGAAAGATGTCAATAACACAGGCAAAATAGATTTTTCATTGTTCCCACTGCTCAACACTTGGTGGGTAAAAAATTACCCTCTTGTTTTGTCTCTGTTCCAGTTGGGGAACTATTGCCTTACAATTGTTAGAAATGGCAGATTCTCTGACAAGGACAACATGGTGGGTCCCCCACACACACCTCTAGTTTTAAAGGATTGAAATGCTTCTTCTAAAGCTTAGTTACTGCCCGAGTATCAGCAAAATATTCCATTATTTTTGATTCCATCCATTTGCCTTCGTCATCACCCATCACTTGAATGGGGTCCTCCAAGCTTAGTTTGGCCTCAGGCTGAAAGACATCCCTCCCCCACCTTGCTTTGGAATATGAACCAGGCTACAGCTTGCAGAAATGATCTTTGCAGAAATGTCCTTGAGGGCCAAAATGAGCATGATGATACAATCCGTACTCTAGTTAACATGAGATCCATGTAAATGAATTTAAAAAGGAGCATCCATCCCCAACCTGGATTAGTGTGGGAAAAATAGATGAAGACTTAACTTTTTCCCCTTTCTTGTTGTTTTCACCAGTGAAGCAGCAGAATCAGAGCCTATGCTCTTCCTTCAAAGAGGATCCCAAATCCACAAAAGAGTGGTACTTTTGTTGGCCAACCAAAATTCACCAGACAAATCGTGCAAGGTTTTGAAGCCATTGAAGTGTGGAAAGCTTGCATGATTTGTTTTGTGCATTTTGGTTGGCCAATAAAAGTATCACTCTTGTGTGAATTTGGGATTTTTGTTTTATTTGCTGTATGGCCAGCACAACTACACAGCACAATTACCCCTGAATATGCTTTTTTTCTTGTTCCACTGGAAGCGTGGAGAAAAATCCTGCTAAAACACTTCTAATATACTGTTTAGAAGTAACTTTAAAATGAAAATAGAAAATGTTACTTTCTACATCAATAAAATCATTTAGTTTCTGCTTGTAAAAACATTTTAAATGTGAGTGCATTATGCAAACGCACACACATATGCATACACTCACACACACACACACACACACACACACACACACACACATCCAGCGTGCTGTAGTGCTTTGAGTATTGGACTTTGATCCTGAAGACCAGGGTTTGATTCCTTGCTCAGCCCTGCAAATCCATTGGGTGACCTTGAGCCCATCATAGGACATTTCCGCACTACACTCTTATAGCACGGTTATTCCACTTTCAACATCCTATGGAATCCTGGGGTTTGCAGTTTCAGGAGGGGCCAGCTGACCCCTCCTGAAACTGTAAACCCCAGGATTCCATAGGATGTTGAAAGTGGAATAATCGTGCTATAAGAGTGTAGTGCGGAAATGGCCATACGCTCTTATCACCAGAAAACCCCATGATGGTTGCACCTTAGGGTTGCCATAAGTCAGAAATGACTTGAAGGCACACAACAACATATACACGTGTGTGTGTGTGTGTGTGTGTGTGTGTATGTGTGTGTGTGTGTGAAATATTTTCAGGTTCTCTTCTGGATGTACTGGTCCTTCCCCCCCCCTTTTTTTTGATCAATGAATAAAGTGTAAGAAATTGCATTAAAGAGTCAATAATGTATATAAGCAAATACTTACAGTAACTACACCTATGCATATTGATTATATATTGAGAGCTTGCTACTCTCCAGTGTCTATAGTCCATTTCATTGCCCAGAGCTTGGAAAAGTTACTTCTTTAGACTATAACTTCTAGAATCCAAGCGGCCATGTTGGTTGGGAGTTTCTGGTAGCTGCAGTCTAAAAGAATAACTTTTTCAAGCTTTGGCATTGCCTCCGAAACATAGGAAGTTGCCTTATATGAACTTAAGACTGTTTTCTCATCTGGTCCACTACTGTCTACATGGTAGAAGACCACACAAGGACTGATCCTGACTCAGCAGCAAAACACACACCTCCTCTCTCCCTTCGTAGCATAGGAGTTTTCCTGAAGATATCACAGCCTCACACAGTTTCTTTAATATGTATGTTAAAAAGCTGAGAATGGCTTGTTGCATTGAGTGTTTTCCCTTTGGAAGTAAGAGTTGCAGTTCAATAGATTTACATGTAATTCATCCACCAAAATGTCCAGATGGATATCATTGCTGCCTGTAATAGCATCCATTATATTCTTAATTCAAACAATCTTTACTAACTGCTCTGACGCTACGTGGTTGTTTGCTGGTATTTTTCAAATTTTTGTTCTTTTAAACCTAGTTATGTATACATTAGATTATATTCACAAAAGGGATTTGTTTCAGAAATGTTATATGTTTGTAATTTCTCTCAAATTATTCTAAAAACTATAAACTATAAAAACTTATTTATTTTATTTAAAAGTATACATGCTTATGACAAATACACTAACTACACTAACCTTATAGAAAACTGTCTGACCATTTTGTATATTTATAGATTTCAAACATGTTTGGGATTTCTTTTGAAGAAATTTGTTATGAGCAAATTTTGTAGGGGCTGTTAATATTAATAGCAGACTTTTTTTAAATCTGAAATTTATATAGTCAAACTAAAATTCAATTTATTTTGGATAAGCTTTACTCACTTTTAACTGCAAGAGGAGTACCCGGATACCTTTGCCTCATTTTAGTTTAATATAATTTAAAGCAATGTTGCTAGTATTTTAGCCCTAGCTGATCCTTATCCACAAAAGTTGCATTCAAGACAGTATTTAGCTGTGATGATGTAGAGAGCCCCTCTGTGACAGACTGCATGGATAATTTGTAGAATTAATTGTGGAAGCTTTCTGTCAACTATCCCTCACAAAATTCCATAGCAGAGTACCATAATTTAGACTATTTCCACACTGCACTGTTATAGTGCTATTATTTCACTTTCGACACCCTATGGAATCCTGGGGTTTGCAGTTTAGGGAGGGGCATTTAGAATTCTTAGCCAGAGAGCTCTTTGGCCTCAGTAAACTATAAACCCCAGAATTCTACAGGATGTTGAAAGTGGAATAATAGCACTATAATAGTGTAGTGCAGAAATGGTCTGAATCATAAACTATTAGCACAACCAGTGCTAAGTATTCTGACTTTAAAACAAACCTTCTACAGATGAGCAATAGGAAAGACACTGTACCAGTTCTATACCTGTAAGCAAATGTAGTCTTAATTTTGTAAAAACAAACAAACAAACAAATTCCTAGAATTCACAACTAGGAATTCTGTCATCAGTAACAGATTGGAAGAGGGTGAATAAATAAAACTTAATCCAGACAAGACAAATATAGTCCTAGTTAGTCAAAAGGCAGATCAGGGAAGAGGAATTCAGCCTGTATTGAATAGGGTTACATTCCCCTGAAAATGCAAGTCCACAGCATAAGGTGTATCCTAGACTCACTGGTGAACCTTGAAGCCCAGGGTTCTAGTGGTGCCAAGGAATGCATTCACACAGTTAAGCTTTCTTTGCCAGCTTTGCCATTCCTTGAGATGTCAGATCCAGCTATGGTGACATATGCCTTAGTTACATCCTGTTTGGATTACTGTAACATCCTCTACGTGGAGCTGCTTCTGAAAAGTATTCAGAAACTTCAGCTGGTCCAAAAAGCTGCAGCTGGATTGTTAACCAGGGCTGGCTATAGGGAAACACAAAATTTTCGTATTGCAACAGCCTCACTGACTACCAGTCTGCTCAACTCAAAGTGTTGGTTATTTCCTACAAGACCCTATATGGCTGAGATGCAGGTTCTCTGAAGTACCATGAGTCCCTATATGAGTCTATGTTTTGGGATATCTTGGGGAGGCTCTTCTTTCTGTCCCACCACCCTCACAGGTACATCATGCCTTCTTGGTGGCTGCTCCCAGGCCCTGGAAATCCCTTGCTAAAGAGCTTAAACTGGCATTTTTATAGGCCTGTGAGGGCTCACTGCTCAGGGCTATTACCCCAGTGGCAGACCCCATTCCAGGAGGATATAAAATTGATATCAAATATGCCTTCCATCCCAGAGAGGTTGTCTAGGTATGTGCATAGACAAATAGGTCAAATGACCAAACCTAGGTCAAGGCCAGAAAAATCCCCTGTCACATTTCCCAAGGAGACCTCAGGCTAGACACATCCGCGCAAACAAAGGGTCCTCAGCCACAAGTAGCCAACTTGAAGGGATTACCAGGTTTTTCCCAGGTTGATCAACTCCAACTTCAGAGAATCCTACAAGGGTGAGGTCCATTTATATGAAACAATCATGCAAACCATCAAGTTACGATTGTGCAGCATTTTTCCTTTTATTTTGGCCATTGTTCTTCCTGGGAGAGGGCCTGCCCTCGAGATATGTTCTGCCCTATAAGTAGTCCCCATTTCTAAGAATCTCTTGGGAGAACTCCCTGCCACGCTAGCAGGCTAGCACTCTGTTAGTCAAGTGCTCCCCTCAGCCATCTCTCTTCATTGAGCTCCTTTCTTCTTGCCACTTGCCAAAGACTTCTGGACAATTGTAGTATCACCTCCTTTACACCCTCTCCACTATATACCCTATAATTTTTCACATCTTTCCCTTCTCGATAGTCCTTGTGTGCATGATTGATTGCGTTGGTGCATGAGAACATATTTGTTAATAAAATCCATTCATTATTACGAATGTCTGGCTTTTTGCTTGGTCTGACCCTATAAAAGCTGGGTTAAAGGTTTCACTGGGTTACCCTGCCCCTTGTTCTGCTACAGCCAGTGTTCCGCTAATTTCCCCAATCTTTGCATTTTTGGAGCAAATCGAGGTGTCCTGCAGGGGACCCCCAGAAGTCAGGGTAACAGGGCAAAAAGGCTTGTCATTTGCTGTTATTCTTTATACTGTTTGCTATTATTGTTATATTTTATTGATACATTAAATATATTTTTAATTTTTGTATGATTAAATTTCAAGCTGTATTGGTTTTAATTTTTTAAAGTGGTATTGGGTCCCAGATGTGGAGAAAAATGGAATATAAATACTTATAATGATAATAATGATAATACTACAAATAGGAGAAACATCTAAAATGTTAGCAGACGCTCCTGTCCAAAGCTCAATGTTTGCTCAAATGTGTATGTTTCTTCTTATGTAGATCTCATGTGATCTACACGTATGCGAGCATCCTTACTCATTTCCACATGCCTTTGGTTTGCGTATTGGCATTCTAATGCATATCATTATTTTTTGGATCAAAAGAGTTATTTACTAAAGATCAAAACTGGGATATATTTAGGTTTGCACTTTCATTATGAAGCAGTCATAAGCTCACCACTGATTTTTCATAAACCACTAATTTTTTCCCATTTCATAATATACATATGGGCAGGCATCCTGTTAGTGCATGAAAGTGGTATAATTACATCAGCATAATCTTGGGTGGCAGCAGTAAAAGGTTACAGGTGCAGCAGCCTTGAAAGAATAAGGCATTTGAAAAATAGGTGTCTCAGAGCCAGCAGATTTTGTCTGCCTTCCCATGCCACTGCTGTTTGACTCTGGAAAATGTGCAGCCATAGGATTCCAGCAATAATGGCCACATAATAATTTCATATAGAATCTGGAACGTTGTAATTGATAGGAGAGTCTCTAATATGAACAAAAACAGACTGTTAGTAGGGTCTTAAGAATATTTGATAGCTCAGTGGACCCTCCATATATGTGACCTCCAGATTTCTAAATTCAAGCGCTTGCAAAGCGTTACATCCTGTACTTAAAATGGCTTCCTATACATAAAATGGCGGTGCTAATGCAATGAGAAAGTTATCATGAGGAAATTAAACCTAATTTTGATGTTCCATTCCAAACTCATATTTTACTTGTAATTTTCAAAGACAGCTGATTTGTTTCTTGTATAGAGATATATTTCTGAAGGCCAGACTTTTTCCTCCTCAAGCAATTACATACTATCCATTCCAAATGATGAAGTAATATTACCCTTTGAACAGCTCTTCCAGAGTTTTGTGGAGGTAAATTATTAAAGTGAATAACACAGAAGTATTTAGTGCATTTTCAAGCTTGCCTTTAATTGGCAACAAAATCCATTATAGTCCACAAATCCTCCCTAGAATTATTTCTCATTATGTACCCAAAATGCATCGATTTTTTTCCTACTTCACTTCTCATTCTTTTGTTCTGGATCTTTGTTAGTAGAATATAATAGTGTTTCTTATGGGACATACAAGACTCTGTGTTATAAATAGCTTAATTAATCACTGTTTGGGAAATGCTGTGAATATAAAAAGGCTATGCCTATTTTCCCTCTTTCTTTCTTCCTTTCTTTCTTTCCTTTCTTTCTTTCTTTCTTTCTTTCTTTCTTTCTTTCTTTCTTTCTTTCTTTCTTTCTTTCTTTCTTTCTTTCTTTCTGACTTAGGGTAGTATTAACCCACACAATGCATAGGAAGATGCAACAGGGTATATATAATCTATTAGATGTCCCATTTACAAAACAGCTTCATTTTCCCCCCAAATAAGAGCCATATTAGTACTATGTGGAAATTAAAGAAAAGAAAGGTTTCCTTTTACCCTTTCCATTCATTGCTCAACTACAGCTGGAATTGTGGCATCAGGCTTGCAGTCCAAGCAACTTTCACAGAAAATCTCATCTAGATTCAAGAAAAAAGTCATTGTTTGAAACACATGAATTATATTTTTCTGTATATTTCAAAGATTTATTGAGTCAGGTGATATGCATATCATTTGTTTCACTTGTTGAGAGTCATCCTTAAAATAAAAAGAGTTGTTTAATAACTGTAAAATTGTTGGGTGGATTGCATACAGTCGGTTATTCTTGATAAGAATTAAAGCTTTGGTTTTAATAACTCAAGCCATGGTTTTTATAACCCATTTTTCTCTGCAATGATTTCAGAAATTTCTGAAACATAATTCAAATCATACCATAAAGTAATATTCAGAATTCAAATATTGTTGTTTTCCTCCACATGCTTATTTCTCAGTACACCACCATTGTTTCAGCGGTATGATTTATTAAAATAGGTAGATAACAAAACTGAAAATCCATGATACCTGACAAAGATGAATTGGCCCATTTCCCCATTTCATATCTTGCTTCTTGGTGCTTGGATTTAGGACAGTCTTATCTCAGATGCTCTTTTCAAGGTTATTTACTGAAAATAAACAATAGTTTGGAATAAGCCCTTTCATGGATACTTGCAAAAATAATACACACATGAGTTTTACATGTGGAATTTTATAGAGTGAAATAAGCAAAATAGTAGTGGCAAAAAGAACATGGATATAGAACAAAAAGAAAAGAGGATTTTTCTCTAAATTTATACCCTGCCCTTCAGTCAAAGAGGCTTCCAAAGTACTTTGCAAACTGTTAATTTGACAGCTCCCTGCCCTCAGGCTTACAACCTAAAAAGGACTGAAACACAATAAAAAAGGATTACTGTGGGGGAAAGGATTTGGTTCAGCGGATCCTGACTGCTGTTCTCTCCCTCAGAGCAATAGCAGTGGAAATTGTTAAGGAGAGAGGACCAAGCATCTGGGACCAAGGGACAATGGAACTGTGTCTGGCTGCTGTTCTCCCCCTTAGAGGCCACAGCAATGGAAGTTAGTATGGAGAGAGCTCAATGCTACAACAATGCTTCTTAAAGTATCTAACTAGCAGGGGTGCCCCCCAATGTGCTAGGACCAGCACTATATTTGTGACCATTGAGTACAGGTGCTTCTTTCTTTCCTGGAAACTCACTGTTGACCAGGAGCCAATAACTGAAGACTGGCAGTGGTCCATGGACCACCATTTTTTGTAGCATTGCTCTAAAGAGTCTACAATTGTATACAAAGTACATGGATGACTTTTTATCGTTTGGACCCAAGAAATTACTCCAGTAAAATTTGAACAGCTAACAACTAAGCATCAGCTTAAGAATGGAACACAGACTAGGGCCATTTCCACACTAGATGTTATAGTGCTATTATTCCACTTTCAACATCCTATAGTATCCTTAGTTTAGGGAGGGGCTTAGTTTAGACTAACTGCCTGCCTGCATACCTCCCCTCTGGTTGCAAAAGGAAGACTCAAATCCATAGGTACAGGCATAAAAGAAAGAAAAATTATTCTCCAGGTTGTCTTCCCCAGCCCTTCAGCCCTTTCAAAAGAACTGAAAATTTAATGCATTTGGCTAGGCAGTCCTCTGATTCCTTATAACTCTTCACTGTGATTCCTTTCTTTGCTCCAACATGGAGTAGTTAGCTACAAGCTTATACCACACGGCCTCTCTCTCTCTCTTCTTCTTCTTCTTCCCAGAACCTTTGCTTTTCCACCTTCTCACCTCCCATTGCCTAATAGAAGCCATATGGGTATCAGGACCAATACAGTCTCTACCTCATGATCCTCTGTTCAGATGCCCTTATTTAACCCTTTCTATAGTCTGGCCATTACAGACCTACAAGAAAGCAAGGAAACAACAATAAAAACAAACAAACAAAATATTCAAAGAAAGATTGGAAAGAGAAAGAGTTGAATTGGGATATATGCATGAGTTCCAATCCATTAGCAGAGGTAGGAATAGAAATGATAGTTTGTTGGCACACTGCATTTATTAATATATGTATCACATCACAGTTACAGAGGTAAAAAAAGAAACATGCTTGGAAATTTAAACGATTCCAATGGAATTGTCTTTTGGGTAAGCAAATGTATTGCTTTAATGCCTCAAGACTGATAGCTCAGCTGCTTGCCAGACCTGTTTAATTTTATGCAACTCTGTGAAGACGTATGGCCACATCACAATTCACATCATTCCATATCTCATATCACTTTGATCCCGCTCCCACAACTAGGTAATTGTTCTTAAATATCTGTGGGTTAATATTGAATTCCATCAGTACATCATGAAAGCTCATGCTAAAATAGTCAGTTAAACTAAAAGGTACTGCTAGATTTCTTGTCTCACCTTTTTATTTTGTCCTGATGAAATGGACTAACACAGCTATCTCTTTGAAAACTCCTGCATTTTAAACATCGACAATGAAACAAAACAGTGGAAAGCTAAGCTGGCAGTAACAGGGGCAAAGCAGATATTAGTTAGAATAAATAGGTTTTAAAGATTCTTACGAGTACCCTAGAATAAAGCAAAAAAAAAAAAAAAAATGTAGCTGCTAGCTATTCCTGAATCTTTGAAGTAATGTTAGCTTTGACCTAGGGATGGAGAGAGAAATACAAGAAAGATCAATGTGAACAAATTCAGTTACATGCACCTAATTTTCATTACAGTTAGTAGTAAAGCTGAAAGTTTTGTGGGAATGCTGAATGTTTGAAATTGTCCTGCTTTTCCTGAATTATAGAATTAGAGGGTATCTTGAAGATCATCTTGTTCAGTTATAGTATCTCTGACAACTGGCCATCAAGCATTTCTACCATCTTCTAAGACATAGATGGAAAGCACGTGGCCCTCCAGATTCCTGCATGTCTCATCATTTTCTTGGCTGGCTAGTCCACAACATCTGGAAGACAGCATGATTCCCACCACTGTTCTATGAAAAGATGCATCCCATGTAGAGGAGAGGCTTGACTTTCAGTATGCATTCATTTCTCAAGTGAGGCCAACATGTTTTGACCAGGAAATATCTATATGTCCTTCTTCAGGGAAAAACAATTTGAAAAGTGACCTGTAGGGATTTCCAAGAAAAAGTGTATCCAAATCTTATACCTGGAAATTTTTTTTGAAATCCCATCAGGTTGATTTTCAGATTGGATTTTACTAGTTCCTTCTATTCTTCCAAGACAAGATGGACAAGACAAAAGTCAGATGCAGCAGTTCTTTATGTGTAGAAGCAGCCATCAATAGTATGAATTTTAATAGGTGATAGTATGCAACTACCTGAGAAAATACATTTTATGTTGTTGTTGTTCAAGCAATTACTTCTTCTGGTTCCTATTTTCCATAGAAAAATATATGTATATTCTAAGTTTAGTGGGTGAATACTTACCCTTCAACATTTCACAGATTAAAAACCAAGACATACATGGCCAAGCAAGATCAGAATGTGGTCAGGTTGGTAAAAATTATTAATTATAAACTGGGAGAAGCTGCAGCAGTTTACTGTTCCTAAGCCTATTAAGAGCAAGATTCTACTCCCTCAACTTTCCCCTGCTGACTTGAGTACAAACTACTTTTGCACTTTGAGGGATGCAAAAAATGTTTGGAAATATTTGGAAAATGTTAAAAAAAAATATGTTTTTCAATTGTTGAGAAACCCTGATGAGAATAGTCCTGGACTGGTGAGAATCTTTGCAGTTCAGCACTTTTTCTGTGCAAATTTTGCATGGCGTTGTTTTGTGCAGAAATCAGTACTTTCTGCACAGGAAACAGCATTTACTGAGTGGAAAATAATATGCTTTTATATGGAATAAAAAGCTATAATGGAGGATTTATTTTGCATATTCTGCATGTGCTTGTTCTGCACAGAAGACAAAATTTTCTATGCAGAAAACAACATCTTCTGGACAGGAATTAATATTTCCATGTTGAAATAGTGCATGCAGAAGATGCTGTTTTCTGCAAAGAAAATTCTGTCTTCTGTGCAAAACAATCCCATGTGAACTTTATGTAGACAAAGTACCAAATGTAATAGTCTGAATAGTTGAAAACAGGAAAAAAATGTTGAAATTACTTATTGCTACCTTTGAGAAGAAAATTAGTGAAGAATTACATTGCTATTGATGACATGGGGGAAGTGGGACGAAAGGGACACTGGGACATTTTAAAAGCAGCTGAAAGAGTGAGATGCCAGAGGATCAATTGAAACTCTGCCAAGTCAGAGTTGTGGGGCATGGTGAATATGTTGTGGTAAGGAGAATTCTAGGATAAACTATGCCGTCCCACTTGCTGGCTTTAAGTGATAGATCCAAATACCTAAAAGGAGAGCCCCTGCCTCCATAGCTCAATAGATACTGGTACGAGTGTTTATTTGGGGAACCTTGGGGACATCTGAACTCTGGATTCAGTTAACAGGCTGGGAAAACATGTTGGGAAGCAGAGAGCTGTGGGAGCAGGGGCCTTGTAGAGGACCACTGAGTGCCTCTGCAGCCTAAGTACATAAAGGTTTGAATTCCTTGCCTGCTTCTGATTTGGCAGTGGCATTAGAAAATGTCCTGGGCTATTCATTTCCCATGGAAGCTTGTGCAGATCAGCCGAATATTCAAAGTGAGACCCAATTTGTTGTGTCTTCCTATATGACCACCTGATCCTACCCACCTGTACAATCCTGAAAGCAGATAACGATTACCATAAATAGCACAATAGACACGCCAGTACTCTTACACTGCTCTTATGGTGCATCTTACATTATATTGTTCCTCAAATCCTCAGGTAACTAATCCAAATACTACTGGCACCAATTATTAAATTATTCTATTCATGGTCTTAAACATAAGTGATGTATTGTGCTCCCAATTTTCATAAAAACAAAGGTCAAAGTCCCACATGTGACTACATTATTTTTACTAGTATAAATAACTTCAGCACATATCATTGCATAGTTTTTACTGTGCACTAGCGTATTTACCTGGCATTGCCCAGGACTTCATTTTCCTCTTAAGAACTCACCAAACTGTCTTCTCCAGTACCTGTAACTTTCCCCATATTTCCCAATGCAATCTACATTCAGAATTATTTAAATACATAGTTTGGGTTCCTGAGGGAATACACTGTCCTCCTCCTTGCTGCTAGGCCTCATCTCCATAGCAACCGGGGTCTATTCCAGTACCTGTAACTTTTTTCCATATTCCCCAATCCAATCTGTATTCAGAGTTGTTAACAGGTTTGGTTTCTGAGGGAAACCAAACCTGTTTGGTTTGGTTACTGCTAGGCCTCATCTCCATAGCAACTGGCCTGAGACCCAAGAGTTCTCTGCCTGAGAATTCTGAAGGCCCTCCCTAAACTGTCAACCCCAGGATTCCATAGAATCTTCACAGCCAGCCAATCATATGAGGTCTTCTCGCCTCACACAGTGAATTGTATGAGGTCTTCGTCTGCCTGACGCAGACAAACAGACAAACTCGCTCACAAACTTTGACTTTTATATAGTAGGCTATAATATAGCAAGCCTTTAACAATCAGAATCACACCAATTTTTACTATTTTCATTTGGCATCCATCTGTGCAGTTATCAGTCAGGAGGTCTGCTTTTACTTATTATTGCTGTTTATCCAGTGAGACACTCTGAGGTTTTGTGCTCTTCTTGAGTTTACACAGAAAGATATTTGATTTCTACAAGGTTGAAAATCATACCCATGGTTTTACTGTTCCATTACAATCTGTTATAACTAGCAGCAGCAACAACAACAAACAAATGAAATAAAAGGTGTCTAGAATACATTCTATGCACACTAAGCATTTCTAAATAGGCGTTGTGCTTGTAAGAGCCTTCATATTTAACCATGTTTTAGTGATAATAGATCGGGAAAGTAATTTGTTCTCCTTCTACAAGTACCTGTAAATAGGCAAAATTAATATCAACTTGCCTCCCAATGTTGAGCACCCCACAAAAGAGTTTGGGGAGTTCCTGAGTCTGTTTCCCTTATAGCTCAAGCTCAGTATTGCATATGTTATCCAGCTGTGCTTCAAAGTTTCAAGGACTCTTTCCCAGCCTGGCCTAGATATGCCAGAGGTTGAACTTGACTGGACATTTCTGCATGTGTAGCATTTGCTGTATTACTGAGTTATGGACCCTCCAAGATCTTTGGTAAGTTTGGTAAGTAAGAGCCAGTGTGCATTGGACTACGACCCTGGAAACCAAGGTTTGAGTCCCTGATAAGCCGTAGAAATCCACTTGGTGACCTTGGATGCATAACACACTCGCAGTCCCAGAAAACTCTGTGATAGGTTTGCCTTAGGGTCAGCATAAGTCAGGAGCAGCTTGAAGGCACACAACAATAAGTTTATTCCATGAAATTTCTAAGGATATTTTAAAGCAGAAAGCTTTAACCAGATCCCATTAACTGAAACAGGAACAACATTTCCAAGAAAGGCTAAACCTTGTACATGAATACATTGTTGAACCAATTGTCCAATGTTAACTCCCTGGATTAGCTATATGAAACTATTTACAGGAAGATAGGGGGAAAATCACACAAAAAAGCAATGTTGTACTGAAGTCCCAATGAGTTAGGATACATAACTGGAGTCTGGAGTCTGTTCAGCCTTGTGTTCTTCTTTTTTAAATTTGGGTGATGAGACTAGTGGTATATGCTATCTTTTTGAAATAATCTGGGAATTTTAACAACTGTAATGTTATATTTTGTTTCTTAATACTACAATCCTATAATACCAATTAAATAAGTCCCACAGAGTTCAGGGGAACTTGCTCCAGATTACTGTATATATGATTGCAGGCTCAGTCTCATAACTCTATCCCACTCAGTCTCAAGACAAATATGTTCTGTAATTGTTCGGTAGAGTGATGTTTTTCTATAAAAAAATAAGAGGGAGAATCTCTGATTTTCTATAGTTTATCAGAGAATGTTTGACTCATTTCATGATTCAGTGACAGAATGCCAGTTTAGAAGAACAATAAATTAGTAAAGAAGGTTATGGATAGTGAAAACATAACAAAAGAGACTGAATTCTGAGAGATGAGTCTATTTGTGATGAATTATACATTTAAGAAGTTGGAATTCAATACTAGGAAGTACCACAGAGCACACAGAAAGAGTCAGAAGGAAGAAACCTATTACAGCTAGGGAAAAATACACTTCAGAGCTGGAGAAATGAATTAGAAACAAGATTAACAAGAAAATACATAGGGAATATAGAAGTGTGGTTGTCAGCATTAGCTAATTTGGCATTTAACATGCTTCCACCCATTCCATCACTTCTGTAATGACACAGATCTTGGAAAATTACTGTTTAAAAGTAGTTTGTTCCTGCTACTTGCTACAGGGTTTGAAATGTAGCTCATTGCTATTACTTATTGCAATTTTGAAAAAATAACTTAAGTCGCTTTTCTCTTTCCATTATTTATTGAGAGAAAAAAGGATTGACAAGAGAGTGACATTATCACTTGAAAAATTCTTTTTAAAATGCCCCTAAAGACACCATTACAAACTAGATTCTGAAAATAACTAGAAATTGTTAATTTCATCCTTTCGTGTTGCATTTACTGAGGAAAGGTAGCTTTGTCCTTTTTATCCCAAAAGGAACTAATTACAGGAAATGACGTTACTTGCAACTCCATATTTCCAAGGTTAGTTACTTAAAGGGAGAGAGAATAAGAAGGAGAGAAAGAGAAAGATGGGTTCAATTATTTCTTGGTTTGAAATTCCAGTCCTGCAAAAACCTTTGAGATAGTCTTATGGCCTAGGGTAATGAGCAGAGGCCATATGTTTCTGAGATCACATATAGTGGTTTCTTTTCCCCACATTGTAGAACTATTGCTCTGTGTCCTAGAATGTATTCTACTATGTGCCCTAGATACTCTGACAAATATCAAAGGTACTTTAGAGCAGCAATTTTTGTATGCAAGACTGTTAAAAAAAGAGTCTTTTGTAAAATAATTTTTGCTTCGCTTTGTTTTCAGGATATTATGGATGACCTAAAATCATTTCAATCCATTTTCATTAATGAATTAATGAGGACAAACAAATTGAAACTTAATGCACACATCACAGGCATTTTAGGGGAGTAAAAAGACAAACCAGAGAAAAGCTTTCTCTCTTTTGGAGGGGGTTGTAGTCTCCTTGGGAGAAGGGAACAGAGCTTGGAATTATTGATGAGCTTGTCAAGTTATCATTTCACTAAATTTACCTAGCGCTTTCACCTAACATTCTAGACTTCCCAGTTAACATTGAAATGCTTTAGTTAGGTCATAAGGAGGTATTAGGGTGAATGTATTTCCCCCTTTCATTCTCGGTAAAAGGAAAAGGCTGCATTTTCAGGAACAGAACTATTAGAATTAGAGGAAATGTTTCACGAGACCCTATAGTTAGACAAACTAGTCTGTATGATTTCTTTGAGAAGACAGCAAGGAGGAGGGAAAGAAATGGAGAGAAGTTTCTGGAGCCCAGCCAGACAGCTGATTTGTAGAATAGGAAAGTTTGAAAAAGAAGAGAAAAAAGTGAGTCTTGGAACAGAACTGAAGTGGGAGGGTGTAATTTGTTTGGTAGAAGACCAAGAACCTCAGCCTGGCAGCCGAGCCCTTTTAAATTCCCCCCTGTGGGCCTATATAGAAGGAAAATGTTTGGAGTCTTTCTGGAGGTGGGGGTGCATCATGACTCTCTTCAGCAGCTTATCTCCTCCTTATCGCCTAGACTGGTTTATACTGTATACTGTGGTATCATATATAATTGTTATATATAATTGTTATATGATATTATTTGCACCTTTTTGGGGGGGGGGGGCTTTGAAGGCTAGGCTTTTGAATAAGTGAAAAGTTTTTTCTCAAATCCATCCCATATGTCACAGACTGTATTTGGGATTCCAGGTCCTGCATGCAAAACCTGTGTTTTACCACCAATCTTTGCAAATCACAGTTCTTGACTGGAGTAAGGAGGAGGAAAAGATTCAATGATTGAGTTGTGCAGAAAAATAGCCTACAAGTGGTCAGAAACTCTCAAAAATGTCAGCTTAAGAATTCTCCACTATCAGCTCACTGATTGATCTTTCTAGCTATCTACTTATGCCATTTCCCCACTACACTTTTATAGCGTGATTATTCCACTTTCAACATCCTATGAAACGCCAGGATTCCATAGGATGTTGAAAGTGGAATAATCACGCTGTAGAGTGTAGTGCAGAAATGGCATTGTTGTGGTGGTGTTGAATCATAGAATCATAGAGTTCGAAGAGACCCCAGGGGCCATCGAGTCCAACCCCCTGCTATGCAGGAGCACCCATCAAAGCATTCCCAACAGATGGCCATCCAGCCTCTGCTTAAAAACCTCCAAAGAAGGAGACTCAATCACACTCCGAGGCAGCATATTCCACTGCTGGACAGCTCTGACCATCAGGAAGTTCTTCCTGAGGTTCAAGTGGAATCTCCTTTCCTGCAGCTTGAATTCATTGCTCCTAGTCCTAGTCTCTGGAGCGGTAGAAAATAAGCCTGCCCCCTCCTCAACATGACATCCCTTCAAATATTTAAACATGGCTATCATATTCCCTCTTAACCTTCTCTTCTGCAGACTAAACATACCCAGCTCTCTAAGGCTTTCTTCATAGGGCATGGCTTCTAGACCCTTCACCATTTTGGTCGCCCTGCTCTGGACACTTTCCAGCTTGTCGACATCCTTCTTGAATTGAGGTGCCCAAAACTGGACACAGTATTCCACATGAGGCCTAACCAATGCAGAATAGAGTGGTACCATTACCTCCCTCAATCTAGACACCATACTCCTATTGATGCAACCAAGAATCGCGTTGGCTTTCTTGGCTGCCGCGTCACACTGCTGACTCATGTTCAGCTTGTGATCTACCAAGACTCCTAGATCCTTTTCACACATACTGCTATCCAGCCACACGTCCCCCATCCTATACTAGTGGCTTTCATTTTTTTCTGCCCAAGTGCAGGACCCTACATTTCTCTCTGTTGAAATTCATTTTGTTAGCTCTGGCCCAGCTCTCCAATCCGTCAAGGTCGTATTGAAATTTGATCCTATCCTCTGGTGTGTTAGGACCCCCCCCAGTTTGGTATCACCTGCAAATTTGATCAGCATGCCCTCCACTCCTTCATCCAGGTCATTGATGAAGATGTTGAATAGCACTGGGCCCAGAACAGAATTCTGTGGCACCTCACTGGTCACTTCTCTCCAGAATGAAAAGCAGCCATTTGTGATCACCCTTTGGGTGCGATCGGTAACCAGTTACAAATCCAACTAACAGTAGCCCTGTCCAGCCTGCATTTTACTAGCTTCTTTGCAAGAATGTCATGGGGAACTTTGTCAAAGGCGTTACTAAGGTCAAGATATGCTACATCTACAGCATTCCCTTCATCTATCAAGCTTGTAACCCTATCATAAAAAGAGAGAAGATTAGTCTGGCATGACTTATTTCTGAGAAATCCATGCTGGCTTTTAGTGATTATAGCATTGCTTTCTAAGTAATTACAAACTGACTGTTTAATGTTTTACTCTAGGATCTTTCCTGAATTGATGTCACGCTTACCGGGCGATCATTATTAGGGTCCTCTTTTTTCCCCTTCTTGAAGATGGGGATGACATTTGCCCTCCTCCAGTCTGCTGGGACTTCTCTTGTTCTTCAAGAGTTCTGAAAGATTATTGCAAGTGGTTAAGAAATGACTTCTGCCAGTTCTTTTAATATCCTTGGATGTAATTCATCTGGTCCTGGGGACTTGAATTCATCTAGTTTATCCAGATATTCCTGTACTACTTCTCTACTTATTCTGTGCTGCATTTCCCTCGCTTCCTCACCTGCTCCCCATGCCCCAGGTTGGGTACTTCTATCCTTTTGGGAGAAAACTAAGGCAAAGAAGGTATTAAGTAGTTCTGCTTTCTCACTCCCCCCCCCCCGTTATTAATTGGTCACCTTCTCCACGTAGTAATCCTATCATTTCCTTGTTTTTCCTTTTGCTGTGAACATATCTAAAAAAGCCCTTTTTATTGTTTTTGATGTCTCTGGCAACCCTGAGTTAATTCTGCGCTTTAGCTTCTCTGACTTTCTCCCTACATCTCCTGGCTATTTGCTTGAATTCCCCTTTGGTGTTTCGCCATTCTTCCATTTCCTGTTCATGTTTCTTTTAACACTTAGCTCAGCTTAGAGTTCTTCAGTCAACCAATCCGGTTTCTTTAGACACCTGCCATTTTTCCTCCTTGTTGGCACAGTTTTCAATTGTGCCTTCAGTATCTCACTTTGAAGAAACTCCCATCTGTCATGAACTCCTTTCTCCTCTAGTATTCTTGTCTATGGGATTTCAGCAAGTAACTCCTTAAGTTTAGAGAAATCAGCTTTCTTAAAGTTTAGGATGCGTGTCTGGCTACACTTGGCTTCTCCTTCCCACTGGATGACAAACTCCAAGAGAGCATGGTCACTCCCTCCTAAGGATCCCACCACCTCCACCTCATCAACTAGGTTATCCCTGTTGGTAAGGATCAGATCTAAAATAGCCGATCCCCTTGTCACCTCTTCCACCTTCTGGATCATGAAATTGTCTGCAAGGCAAGCAAGGAACCTGTTGGACCTTGCGGTCTTTGCAGAATTTGACTGCCAACAAATATCAGGATAATTGAAATCTCCCATTAACACGGCATCTCTCCTTTTTGAATGTCTGGTTATCTGCTCCTGGAAGGCCTCATCCAAGTCCTCAGGCTGGCCTGAATGTGTGCCTTGTAACCTAAGTGCCTCTTATTTACCTTTGACAAGGAAGTCATTTGAAGAGTGAGCAAAGTGTATTTGTTAGTGTATATGGAAAGACAAGAGAGGTACAATTGAGTTGCAGTCTGAATTCAGGTTGTCAAATGAGAGCCTATGTGGGGCACTTGTATACTTTCTCTGAGAAAACTTTCTTAAAAATTTAGAAATGCTAAAAAATTTTGAAGAAGTGAATTCCCATTCTCCCTTTTGCCTTTACCTTTGCAAGCAAAATTAGTTTTTGAACGGAAGAGGAGACTCATAGTGGAGTGGAGTAGTTATAGAGAGTCTAGGTGCTGTAGATCTTATCTTTATCCACTTCAGGATTTTTAGTATGTTCAAGACAGCTATTTCCAGATGGAGTTTTTGGGATTTGTTTTTTCTCTGCATCCTAGCCATATTCAGCTATCAGACTGCACTGAACATTATGATTCCCATGCACCCTCCCCTGCAAAAAAGCAGCCCTATACCTGTATAGGATATAGGAACATGAGGCTTACAGGGCCTTCTCTGTTATGGCCCCAGTTCTTCCATTTGCAGTGATAAGTTATTTAGAGCAGGGAGGAACAGAACTACCAGGAATAAGATTTCCAAAGTAGAAAATTCTTTTTCTAAACTGCTTAAATTTAAACTTACCAGAATTAATATCAAAGTGATAATCGCTCAGGTGGAATTTGAACTTTCCAAGAAACAGGTTATATGCTAGCACCACAATTTTACATATATACTCTAAGTAAGCCCTACTGAGTTAAATTGGTACTATTGAGAGGGGACTAAGTGATAGCTGGAGAACCCTTGGGTATTCTTCTGGTACTTACACGCAAGTAAGCAGACATAGGATAGCTGCCTTAGCCCCTTGGATTACAAAGGGTTTTCTGGAGGCTTCAGAGTTGGTGTGTGTATTTTTAAAGAAATTCCTGTCAGCAGCATCTTTAGCCTAGTTTTCTGGGTCAAGGAAGCTGCATGTCTGCAGCTGAGGAATTTGGCCTTTAGAGTTTGTTGTTATGAAATGCAAAGGGTGGTATCATCTGTGTAAAGATGAGTATTTACACATTTGGTTCAATAACAGGGACCTGTAAGGAATGTTTGTGCAGCTCAGAGGTGCTCTGCCAAAATGAGATTCAGGCTTCCATTGTAGCTTTTATCATCTCACCAACCGGTCTGTTAAGTTTAACACTTTAGCTATCTGGTATATTTTACAAAGCTTCTGTAATCCATTTCAGGCACTTTTATTTATGCATTGTTCCTAAATTTTCCATCATATTGCAATCAATTTATTTTTAAATTTATATTTCTTACACCTAATTCCACCTTTTTAGAGGTGGTACTGCGTACCTTTTTTAGGAGACAAAACTGTAATGCTTGTAGGAACCAGCATAAATTTGACTAGTTGCATGGCTGCCATATTCTTTTCAAGAATGTCCCTTAAAATAATATGTCATGATGTAGTTTTGCAGTCAGAGCACTCTGAGGGAGAAAATGAATGTTGGGAGGCAATTGCTATGAGAAACACTGTCAGTGGCAGTAAGCATAATAACAGAAATCAAACACTGCTATCAGCAAAAGCAAGTTAGAGGCTGACTTCACTTCAAATGTTAGAAACACCTCTCTGTCTGTTATTGAACTAAATGTGTAAATCTATGCAAATTCTTGGGTGCCCTTTCCCCCCAACTCTCAATTTATGAGACAAAATTTGTAACTTTGAGCTTCCCGTTCACCACTTTCAGACTCATGCCTCAGTTCTCCAACTTGTCCATGTTTTAAGGTTTCACAAGCACAAAAATATCTGGGACAACATGACCAAATGTTATCCTCCAATTCTGGCAGAGTTATGATCTCTGAGTCAATAGGAATAACTTCAGAATGTAGATAACTTCTGCAGATAATGTGAACAGCACTCTATTTCTTATATAGATTCTGGTTGAACGCATATGCTTGTATCCTGCCCTCAACTCTCATCCCTAGCCAGATAAAGATAACACATTTATAAAATCTTTATCTGTATACTAGTGGAATCTCACTTTTTGTCTTTGTGTTGTTTCACTGTGCACTGCATATGTTAGCCAGGAACCATACCAAGATCTTCTGAGAACTTTACATTTATTCAGTGTAATCTCAAGGTTTCTCAGTTAAAACAACAACAACACCACAATGCTTGCCCTGAACAAAAAACAAAACTAAAACAGTCATGCAACCAACCAATACCCTCTACATTTTTGGGGCTCAAGGCCAAACTTTGGTGCTGACCTCGAGAATATAATCAAACTACAAAATTATCTGTATGTGTCCCAAGTGAGTTAAGTTTAAAAAGAAAATTGAATACATAACAATCTAGAAAATGAAAGTAGAGTGGGGAACTGGCCATTAGTTTAATTTCCTCAGTTTCACCCTATGATCTTACTGTTTTTGTGGGAGAATGCTGAATACTGATTTTGAGGAAAATGTTGAGTAAAGTTTGGTAAAGAACACTTTACAAATAGTAATATTGAAGGGTAGCCATGTTGGTCATATAGCAAAATACAACAAAATACAAAATCCACAAAGGAGCAATATCTTTATTGGCCACCCAAAATACGGAAAATATATCATGCAAGCTTTTGAAGTTTCACTGCCTTCTTCATCCAGCAAAGATGCTAAATTTCATACAGGAGAAAAAAGTTGAAGATGTTTGAGTCACAGGTCTATGTTCTGTCCCAGATGTTCAGATGTTATTCAGAAATAATGTTATCATAATCAGGTGTGCATGTATAAACTCACACACATGTGCATGTGGACATGAGACATATACTTTGCCATAGATGGGGAAGTTGAGCATTTGTTCCAGACCTTTGGTCATTAAGCAATGTTTGCTTGTGTTGAAACTTGTAGAGGTCAAGGGTTGTGCCATCTTGCCTCACATAGTCTTAACTTGATGTTTATCAAGGTAATTAGCCACACTATCAGTTGTAGCAGGCAGTCAATGAAGAAGGCAAGTAGACATGAGGATTTCTGGAAGAAAATTTTGGAATTACAAAAAAGGTCAAAGGGTCATTTGCAGAATGATAAAGAAAATCAATACAGGGGAGGACTCTCTACCATCGTCTAAGAACATTAGTAAACCTCAAACTGACAGAATAGGCAATAAACTCTTTCCTCAAGTAGAAGCCTTTGAGTTTTCAAGTTCTGAGGAGACAGCTGAAAATCAATTTGGTAGTTCACCTCATATTTCCACATGGAGTGTTTTCTACCTATCCCTGCATAGTACACTTGTAACAGAACCAATTAATCTCATTTATTTTTTTAAAGAAAAGATGATATGAAGCTAATGCTTGGCCAAGTCTTGGTCTGCTTCTGCCAATGCTCTGTCCTGTTGCTAATGCCAAGTGATTTTTAGCATTTTCATCAGAGACATATGTACGAATAAGACCTTCATATCCTATCAAGTAGAACATGTTTGCTATTGCCCCCCCCGCCCCCGCAAATATTACCTGTTATCTATCCTTGCATTGGGATAGACTTTTATGAAATCTAATAGCATAGAGGAGATTTAATAGGAAAATGTGAAAGGAGAAGGAGGGAAACTGGAGGAAGGGAACATGCAGTGTACTGTATTGTGATCTTAGCTATGTTACATACATCACCAGCCTGCCAAAACCAGACCATGATGTATCACATCCAGAGCCAAGAAATGCTATAAAGTGGAGCTTGCAAAGTCAGTGTTTCCAGGTGCCTCAACCAAGAGAATCAAGCCAGATGTTAGAGCAGAAGGTAAAATATCACAGGTTTCTGGCTATTTCTGCACTACAGTGTTAAAGTACTGCTATTCCACTTTCAACATCCTGTGGAATTCTGAGTTTGTCATTTCCTGAGGCCAAAGAGTTCTCTGGCTGAGAATTCTAAATGCCCCTCCCTAAACTACAAACCCCAGGATTCCATAGGAGGTTAAAGGGGAATAGCAGCACTTTAACACTGTAGTCAAAACACAGTTTTGTTTTTGTTTTTTTAATCTAGAGCTCCAAATGATCACTGTAACACATCATCATGTGAATTGACACTTTGGATGGAAACCAGTCACACCAGCATTGCATCTTTCTCATGGAAATCCCACTCCATGTAACGAGCCCTTTCTAGCAGCTGTATAAAGTAGGAACACAGGCAACACTTTTCACTAGTCTCCATTGCTGTAAAATAAGAGTGCTGAGTTATCTGAAGAGGAAAGGTTACCAGAAAAGGAAAGAGCACATAAGAAAAGTAAAATCACCATCCCAGTTCTAGAAGTAGCAGCCCATCATATTATGGAAGAAGTAAACCTACTAGATCAATGGCCAAGCTGACTGTGGGTGGTGGAAGCTGCAGTCCAATACTATCTGGAACATACTATGTCAAGGGAAGGGTATACTATATAGAAACTGATTTTTTTCTGATATTTTGGACAACAAATAAAGCATCCGAATAGTAATGGCAAATGCATTCAGTTATTGAAGCCAATGCCAAGCATTAGTTATAACAGGCAGCCCAACTCTCTCACAACCAATTAGGGAGCTGCATGCTTACCATTTCTTTGCTTCATTTGTGTCATCAGAGATATATTTGCTAAAAAGTCAAGACAGTTCTTCAGGGGGTTCTGGTATGTCGGTCACAGAAGTCACTGACTGACACTGCTGGTAGAGATTAGAGAGGGAATGAGAATCAGGCTGTCACGCTATCCACCAGCTAAATATATGCTGTAGAGCAAGTCTTACAACTTCCTCAAGGACAGGTAGGAGTTGGCTCAGGGGTGCCAATTTGTTGACAAAGCATCAGACAGTAATTTCACCTGCAAGAAGGCACCTTGTGCCACCGTATACATTTGCCCAAAAAAGATATATGGTGAAACTAAAAAAGTACTGTAACATTTGCCTGCATATATGCATATTTTAATATGAATGACTGCTTGTAAACCTTTGTTTTCATTTTATGGTAGTGAGATAACATCATTAAAATGGTCAGAATGAGGAAGTAAAGACTGACTGTTTCAAATCTTAGTGCGTTGTTCCATTACATTTAAAGGGACAGTTCCCTTTCTACACATTAGTGTGATCTCACTTACAGAATAGCAGTTAGATTTGTCTGCATTTCTTTTGAAGTCAGTTGGGTTAGATTAGTGCATGAAGTGGATTATACATCTTAAGAACTGCCCATGTCCAATGTGCTATAGTTATAGAGCTCAATTAAATGTTTACATACATATTACAGTTTTAATAAAATAGCCTTAGGGGGAGCTGCAATAACCCCTGAACTTGTTCTATTCACTATTTTCACTGCTACTTTCATTCCATTGATCAACAGCTGCTTGAGCGCCATTTTTAAAAACTGTAACAACACAGAGTGATCTTTGACCTAGCAAGTGATCCTAGATACTGGGAGCACATATTTAGCATGATGGCAAATCAAAGCTGTGTAGCCAACCAGATCTCATTATGCTATGACATCCCAAATCCAGTTCAATATAAGGGCAATGCTTCTTTGCCTCATTTTGAATGCTCAGCACTTTTGTCCCTGCTTGCAACCCTCATCTTTGCAGAGATGTATGATGAACTGATCATCCCAACCAATAAACCAATATTTTAGCTCTTCTTGGAAACAAGAAGACTCCGAGCTGAGTCTTGTCTATACTGATTGTCAGCAGCTCTCTAGGATTTTAAACAGGAGTTTTTTCTAGCTGTCCATGGAGATTACAGAGGGAACATGGAGCCTTCTACATGCAGCATATATGCTCTGCCACAGATCTTCATGTAAAAGCCCTGTGCATAAAGACTTACAAATATCAGAATGCTGTAAAATTATCAAAAACTGAAAGAGGTTGTAAAGCCCAAGATAAGTGGTTAGGAGCAAATAACATTCCAAGGAACCCAGTATGCTGTATTGTTATATCAATTTATAAGCCACCATTAGTCACACACAATGAATTTCCAAAATAGCTAACATATAAACAATTTAATATAAAGAAAATATTTGTTTTAAAGTGAGAGCATATAAAACAACAGAAAGGAATTTGTCTTTGAAGGTGATGTTTTCTCCTGCAGTGACCAACAGAACAAAAATGGACCCTAGATTTTGTGAACCTTGTAAATATTAAGCATTTTACCACTGTTGATTGAAACAAAAACACTAGAACGGTTGAATCTGAACAGAGTTTAGCATATTACAGGCTTTCATAGGGAAATCATTTCAGCTATGGACTGTTTGCAGTGAAGTTTCAGTTGATTATTTTATTATTCTTGGCTTTTGAGCATTTCATTAAATCCCATAAGCTTATAAATTTGCATGATGTACAATCGCCATCACTTATCAACATGCTGGCCCACCCATTGTCCATCCACAAATAGAATGAAAGGTAGCGCATTTCAAAAACTGAATTCCATTTTTCAAAACATGCCAGTAATATGTCTCCTTAAAATTTAAAGCACATCCAGGTGGATCTAATTTTAGGCATCAGGTGTTCTAGTTCAGCATTTCTAAGTCCAGAGAAGTGATGTGCTTCCATCCCCAGTGGTGTCCAGCTGGCTAAGGCAAGTTCTAGAAAATAAAACTATATGTGCAAGGGACTCCTGAAGTCTGTGTAGCTGGATTCCTTCAGTGAGGATTATGGTATTGAGAAGAGCACATGTCTTGGACCATCCATCCAACTAGGACCATGGAAATCTATTGTCTGGACATTTCCTCTTCTCCTTTCAGAAGTAACTATGTCAAGGGTTTCTTACTGTTCCTTTCTCTGCTTTCAATCCACACCTCTAGGCTGTAATTTCTTTTGTATGAGATCACTATTCACTGCTGAAAATATACAGCATTTGCTGTTGTCCTTGCAGTTATTCCCAACTGCAGGAACATTCTGGGTTGATTTTGATGTTTGACTCCCCTATATGGTACCTGAAGGAATATTTCATGTAGAAACCATAATGTTTGAAATCTGGTGGTTCCAAATGCCGCAGAAAGGTCTCAGGATTGGGCATGGGAATCACACCAGCCTGCAGCTGACACAGTGTACCCTCCAATTGTCTTAATTTGGCAGAAACAGCCACAACTGATCATCTGTTGTTCCACTTTTTTGGCTGCTTTTCCCAGTTTCTCTGCTCATCCTACTTTCCCCATTTGTCCTCAGCCTATTTCAGTGACTGCAAACTGAGTTCAAAGTGCCAAAGGAGTTTGTGCTTGACTACCCTAGCAGGGGAGAGGGCAGAGAACAGGGCAGTGTCTTGCCCTTCCCAGTAGACTCAGGCACAAGCAGGCTGTTGCGGCCTCTCTCAGCTTGTGTTTTCTCTCACTGATAACTTGCCATTTTGACTACACTCTGATGCTACTTGGCCACAGGTGTCCCAGTTGTCATCTGTGAAATGTTGGGAGATATGGTATAGCAGATCCCCCCAGACGGAGATTTCTAAACTCCTCTGGATTTTTTTTAGTACAGCAACAATGTGGGATTGGTAGAGCTAGATTTCCAGCTCCTTCACTCCCCACTCACTCCATGTAAGATTGCTTTACCTAGTGATCAATCTGGATGGCCATCAGTTACACAGATGCACAAGGTAACCATAATGAGGAACTGGAGTGCAATTCCTCATGAGGATGCAGCAGCTTTAAATGCAGTGCCATGCTCCATATTCACTTCTTGCCATGGTACACACACACAGAAAAATTACAGACAAGATTTGTCTAACTTCTTTGCAAAAGGTATATGTACACAACATTTACTAAAAACTCATATCCATCACTCTTTATACGTGAACAGTGCAGGTATTTGAGTAAAGGTGTTTTTCTGGTGAGAACCAGCCTGGTGTAGTGGCTTGACTGTTAGATTACAATCCTGGAGACCAGAGTTCAATTATCTGCTGAATCATGGAAACCCATTGGCTGACCTTGGGTGTGTTACACATTCCTGACCCTCAGAATACCCCCATGATAGATTCGCCTAAGGGTTACCACAAGATGGAAATAACTTGAAGGTACAAAGCAACAACAGTTTTCCTGGTGGCATCATTTCACATTTCTTTTGTAAACACAACTCTGCTTATACCTTATTCCTTTACAGCTGAATCTTTTTTTCCCAAAAAAAGAGAAAGGCAGATCTATCAGTCCAACCATGCTTTCTTCAGGATAAAAATGAAGGATAAAAGTTCAAAGGACTATCTTTCCCTGTACAAAGTGACCTATGAATTCATACAGATCAAAGAAGTAGCTGTGTTAGTGTGTTTCATAATTTTAAAATGAAAAAACCAGTAGTGTCGTGTCATCCATTCATCATGCTTCCATGGCTACAGGATTTGAAGAAGTGGGCTGTAGTCCACAAAATCTCATGCAGCAATAAAATAGTCTTTAACATTCTACTTTTTCCTGCCATTTTTTGTTATGAATTCATGTTATGTCCTGAATCACACATTCAGCAAGGCTTCTGGCAGAAAAATTACTCAAAAAAACTCAACCATGGAAACCATTTGATTTCCCAGAGCCTGCCTACAATCCCAAAGTGAGTAAGAGCAACTCCTTACCTAGACCACTAGTTATAATACTCTAGATTATAATACTCCAGGACCAAGATTCTGATCCATGGGTTTGGCTGACATTGTTGTTCCAAACTGACCTTGAAAAATTATGGGACATGAAAAGAATAAAAGTATATCAGAAATATCAAAGATACTGCATTTCACTGGCATACAGCTTTCCTAAGTTAAATTTGAGTGTTACCCCCTAAGCATCCTTTCTTACTCAAGCAAATATGCATGGTCCCAAGTGTATTTTAGGGATTTGTATAATCAATGTATGGCTGTCATATATGTACACAAAGGGAGACATATAGCTCAAAGGAGCAATCTTAAACAAATTATATGTAATGATCTCCATGAAGCCTTCTTCCATGTAAACATATAGGAGAACAGAGCATAAACATCACACACTTTTGAAAGTTACTTTTAGGTTCTTTCCATTGTGGTACAGATAAATCTAGAATAATTGCTCTGCAGCGATTTCCTGTGTTACTTTAACCTAAGGTAAAATCATTTCTGCTTATGTTATCAGTTAGAGGAATGTTTGGCCTTTTTTGGAAGATCAGCATTGTGTGTGTCCTTTTACTGTTTAGTTTATCTGTAGGTAATGCTTATTTATTTTTAGAACTCTTAATGTTGCTCTTACTTACAGCTAGCAATCCTGCCTCTTCTATAAGATGAATGACTCACAATCATTAAAATGAATCTTGATACATTTGGCTACTCTCATAAAACAGAGGTGCATAATGAGGGGGAATTAGAGGACATAGAATTCATTAATCCATGAGGTGGCTCTGTGATGCCAAGCAGAGATGAGCATATATTTCATCATATGTGTTTGGTGAAGAATCGGTTCTTAAGAACATTTAGAAATGACAGTTAAGTAACATAGGTGTGTTTCCTAACTCACTGGTGGAAAAGCCTATCTATGGGACATAAACACACATGAGGGAAAAATGTATCCTATCTCTTTATATTCAAATTTGTGTTGATTCAACAGTATCATTACGTAGGGAAATGCCATTAGAACGTCCATCAATGAAAGTGGTAGGCAACATGGATGTAAAACACTAGAGGTGTAACTAGTACATTTGCTGCAAATTCAGTTTGGATTTTACTGGAGTTCTAAACTGAGCAGAAATGCTAGAAGTATTGAAGTAGGAAAATGAGGTCAACAGACTCTCCAACATTTCAGAGAGGAAATTAGGGACACTTGTGTGAACTTGTAAGGCAGATAGCTGAGCATCATGAAAATGTGATCAAGAGAGTGTGGCCAAGGGCAAAAGTTATTTATGAGGAAGAACACACAAAACCACAGCACTCTAATTTATTCTAATTAGATTCCAATTAGTCTAATTATTCTAATTCATGTGTTGAATTTAGGAAAAAGAAAGAAAGACAGGCAGGCAGGCAACAACTGTACCATTGAGCTCTTCCAGAGAGGACAAATATGGTAGAAAGTTGTTATGTTATTTGTTCTAATTCTTGAAGGTGTTTTTTTTTAAATAGTATCCAAACAATGTTTCTGTTGCCCTGGACTATTTTCTAGCAAGTTCAAGCATCAATTGCAACACTTTGTTCCCACCTTCAAATGTTCCCTCTCCCCTAATTTGGAGGCATAGTGCAAGAAAAAGCTATGCTTTTCTCCTACTTTCTCTTTTTAAAATTATAGTGCTATATGGCATCAGTGGTTCATTGAAATGGCAATTTTGCACTACCACAGTATAGTTCTAAGAAAAATTGTAAAAAGGTCAGAGAGGAGAAAATTTGCTTCAAAATGTAGGACCACCTGAGCAAACCATGTCCCTGATTTTGTTTTTGTTTTTTTTAATCTTTAGAGGAGCTCTAGTGCAGATCAAAGAAGTTGCTAGAAATTGCTACCCCCCAAAGAATGGAACCTTTGCAGATGAAAGACAACAACAACCAGCAAATCCCAAGGGGCTATGCTGAAAGAACTCATATTCTTAAGATCACTTTGGAGCAGCTTATTATATATGTGCACCATGATTAACAATAGATATTATACATTACTGTAAGATCAAACTGCCTTTATGAGACCCTGCTCAAAATTGCAGCTTTCTCTCAGATTCATCATCATTGGATTAGGTTTGTATTTGCACTCACTCTGTCTGCTCAAGGCACATTACAGATCAGGCTCAAATCCCAATTTCCCCATAAAGCTCATGTTGACACTTAGAGCCAATCACATCATCTCAACCTAATCAACTTCACAGGAATGTTAGGATAAAAAGGAGATTGAGAAAAGTCAAGCACAACATGTTCAGCTCTAGGAGACAAATGGAATGAAATTAGTTAAAATCCATATAGTTGTGGAGAAAAACCAATAAACAAATCAAAATGTTACAATGGTCTTTCTGGATGTCTCAGTTAGGCTATCATCTCATGCATGTTTGCTTTGGACTAAGTCCTCCTGAACTCGCTGGAATTTATTTCTGAGTAGATACATTTGTGTGTATGTGCCTCCAAGTTTCCTGTTGACTTATGGTGATACATTGAATTAAATAGGGTTTTCTTAGGCAAGAAATTCCAAGAGATGGTTTTGTCAGTTTCTTCCTCTGAAATATACCTTACAGCACCTGATATTCGTTGGTAGTCTCCCATCCAAGTACTAACCAGAGCTGACCCTGCTTAGCTTCTATGATCAGTCAGGATCTGGTGCCTTGAGGGTATTTAGGCCCTAGATATGTGGATGACCACATTGTTAATATAAGTATGTCACACAGATACACAAGTACATGTGTACTCTTCCCTCTGAAAGACACTGATACACAAAGACACACATCGCTTCTCTTCCATATTGCCTTTCTCTCTTTCACTCATTCAGTCTCACACACACCGCTCTCACACACAGATGCACAGACCCACATTCCTGTCATACACAGAAACACACATTACTCTACTTCTCTCATGTACACACATGTACACAGGCAGACACTCTCCCCCTTCCCATATATACATTCACACACAAACAGATAACCACAAATAGCAACCCCTCTATTTCTTGTGAGAGACACACACAGAACATTTTGGGATTGTTCCTTGCCTCCTGTCTGCCACTCTATATATCTCTCCTACTTGTTCAGTCAACTTCTGCTGATAAGGCAAGAGGAAATAGCAGGTAACTCAAGAGACACTGCCTACCCATCCAATTTTGATTGTTGGCTAGGGACCCCTCATAAACAGGCTACTTCCTGTCCATTTTTGGGTTGGTTGATGGAATGTACATGACACAACATCCAGTACATTTAATGGTACTATGTGTAGGCATGCAGGATCTGGTGTTTTTAATTTGTGAGTCTCCCAGGGTAGGAAGTATACTAGCCCCTTTGTAGATTTCCTGGCACATTCTCATCATATTTAGGACACTGGGGACAGTGATATATTTAAGTCTTTTACTCCAAGTCTCAAGTCAAGTCTCAAGTCTCTATCTTCAAGTCTCAAGTCAAGTCTCAAATCTCTACCTTCAAGTCTCAAGTTCTTGAAGATACTCTCAAGTGAAGTCTCAAGTCTGGAAGCCAACTTTATGCCCTAATGTATATTCCAGAAATTCAGAACAGAGTCAAATAAAGTCAGTTTTAATAATTTAGACAGAGTTGGCCCTCCACATTTGCAATTTTGCCATCTGCAGGATGCAGATAAGGAATAGGATCCTTTTTACTCCCCCTTCCCAAAGCTGGAAGCTTTTGTGCCAATGGGCATAAAAGACTGCAGCTTCAGAAGTGTGGAATAGAATCCTTGTTACTTCCCACTTCCAAAGCTGGAGGTTTTTTCAGAAGTGGGGAATAGGATCTTTCTTACTTCCCATTATTGAAGCTTCAAAATCTTTGGAAGGAAGGGTCCTTCTTCCTCAAGCCTGTTGCCTAACACATTTGCTGTGTTACCCTGTTCTCTGGGGGTCCCGAGAAGGACACCTAAGCAACCAAACAACAACAAGCAATATTTGGGGAAAATTAGCTGGAGCACTCACTTAAGCTAGCTAGAGGCAGGGTAACTTAGCAGGATCTTGCAACCCAATGTCTACAGGGTTAGGTCAGCCAAGCAGCCACACAGATGTACAGTAATAAAAATGATGTTTTATTGCAGACAGATAAATATTACAGACACTACAGTCACACAGCTAACTAAGAGATTGGAGATTAAGTTTAGGATAGAGATTTTTGGGGAAAATGGGCGATATGACACCTGTCTCGTCGTCCTGGACCTTGCGAAGAATCCGGGGGTGCAGAGGAGAAACTCAGCTCAATTAGCTGAGGGGAGCTCGCCAAATGATGCGGTAGCAAGGGGGGTAGAACTCTGGAGTGGGCCGAGCAATCCGAGGAATGTCTCGGAATTGAGGGTTTTTATAGGGTGAATTGGGACTGCAGGCCATGCCTCACTTGGGGACAACAATGTGTTTTGGGTGTGAGACAATGTCTCGGAAAGGTCACAACTTTGCATGATTGAGTCAAAGCCGAATTAACAATAGTGTAGCCAGTATGCAAATGCGCAGCACTTACCAGTGGGCAGCACAACCTTTGTCCAGTAGACTGCTCGGGGCAGGAAACCTTTGTAGTATCGTGCATACTTAATGAGGTGTTTGCTGGAGAGGTCCCTGAATCGACAAACTGGCTATGTTTGGCCTGCCTAGGTAGAGAAAGGAATGTCCAGGAATTATCAGCCGTGCCTGTTTGCATGCTTGTTCAGTGGCCTCACAAACACGTGGAGCGGGGTGGCAGGGGAAAGCCGAATGGTTTGATATGAAAAACGATATCGGGTGCTATCTCCGGGTAGGCCTAGGCTGCAGTAATAGCTGTTCCCCTCTGAGAAATCCATCCTGCATTCTGAGGGTGAGTTTTGTCTTCTGCTCTTAGGAAAAGTTTTAGAAGGCTCCTCTGATTTGCAGCGGGAACAGACTGCTGAGCAGACCTCAAGCCCACTGTCTAACCCATTTGCTGTTCCCCTCTCAGAAATGCTCCCACACTTTGGGCTTGAGACAGACTGTAATGTGACCAGTAGGCAAAAAGAGATGGAAGCATTGTTCAAAGTCGTAAGGTTTCTGGATGAATGTGTTATGTTACTGAACCAAGGGAAGCAAGTCAATCACTAAAAATATACAAGTCTCAAGTCAAGTTGAGTCAGTGCATCATTTATTGTCAAGTCGAGTCCAAGTCGAGTCACTGAAGCAACTTAAGTCTGACTTGAGCCCGAGTCAGTCAATTAGAGTCTACATCATTGACTGGGGGTGTGGGAGAGGTTGAAGTTCAGGCAACATGTTGCATGCAAAAGGTAACAGTGTCAGCCCCCAGAACTTCCAGACAGGGACAGGAGAGACTCCTGTCTTAAGGCTCACAGAGCCACTGTCAGTTGGTGCAGGCCAAAGGAGGGCAACATATAGCCCATGTGACACTTGGGTTGCTTGTCCAATGGTGGGGTCTTGCTAGCCACTGCCTCACTACTGCCAGAATCATTTCAAAAATTGAGCAAAATCTCCAGTTTCCCTTTAAGAACTAGGCACATGGGAAGGACACATCTTGTTTTAAGGAATATTTGCACTTCTAGAAGTCTCTTAAAGGTAAGCATGGTGGGATAGGGCAGCTCAAGTATCTCTTGTGCTTAGATTTAGAATGAGCCCTCATAACACAATCTGACAAAACTGGATCACCAAGACTTCTATGAAATTGAGCCTCCTCAGACATTGTCATTCAGAAGTGTACCAAATGTTCAAGCACAAAGAAATGTTAGAACAGTGACTCTCATTGAGCCTTTCTAGGAATAATAAGAGAACCAACATGGTGTAGTAGTTCAAGCATTAGACTAGGGCTCTGGTGACTGGGATCCAAGGAAACTCACTGGTTGAACTTGAGCAAGTCATACTCTCTCAGCCTCAGGGGAAGTCACTGGCAAACTCCCTTTGAACCAACCTTGCAAAGAAAGCACCATGAAGGCTCACCTTAGTTGTTGCTGTTGTTGTGTGCCTTAAAGTTGTTTCCAATTTATGGTGACCCTAAGGTGAACTTATCATGGAGTTATCTGGGGCTGAGATTGTGGCCACTTCCGCACTAGGCTGTTATAGCGCTATGATTCCACTTTCAACCTCCTATGGAATCCTGGGGTTTGCAGTTTCAGGAGGGGCCAGCTGACCCCTCCTGAAACTGCAAACCCCAGGATTCCATAGGAGGTTGAAAGTGGAATCATAGCGCTATAACAGCCTAATGTGGAAGTGGCCTGTGTGTTGCACCTAAGGTCAACCAATGGATTTCCATGGCTGAGGGAATCAAACCTTGCTCTTCAGGATTATATCATTATACAACGTTGGCTCTTAGGCTTGCCATAAGCTGGAAACAACTGAAGGGCATGCAGCGTGCACTCAGAGGTTCAAAACATAACTCCCTGTGCCCTTGGTTCCAAAAGGAAAACGTAGCTCTCTTTTTTGGCATTGCCACTGCTGTATTTCAGCAGCAAATTTGTCAACCTGCTAGCGCAGGAAGCCCAGTAGGGAAGAATAACAGAGCGATGAGATTTAGTTATCACACAATATTTGAATGTTCCAAAATATTCTGGAGGATTTTTCTGTGTGTGTGTGTGTGTGTGTGTGTGTGAGTGCAAAAAAACAGTATTTCCTGTGCAGGAAATAATGTTGACCAAAAAAATCCACCTATTTTTCTGTGGAGAAAAATTCTGTGGAACACTGGGATGCTTGAACACAGAGAGAATACTGTGTAAAAATAATCATAATCTCCTTCTGTTACAATTGGTATGTACTATCTTCTTTTAATATACCTGGTTGCTACAATATATCAGATTGAATACCATAAATAAAAAATTCCACACAAATTCCATCCTTTTTCCAGGTTAAAATATAGATACTTTACAATCTGGTGCAGTTAGTAGACTTCTCATATCCTCCAGTAGTATTGACAATATTCTTAATTTATTTTTAGTGTAGAAATAAATAAAAACTACCAAAGTAATTGCAGTTCTTCAGCAATGATTTCAAGAAGATGTTAAAAATATTAACTGAGTAAAATGCATAGACCAGTCTAGAATAAAATGGACATAAGAGAATCTGTTCTGAGTGTCTGAAGAGCTCTTCCTGCCAACAGTTTTGTCACCTTCATTTCTAAATTTGTACTGTGTTATCCAAAGTAACCGAAAAGTGTTTAACAAAGCGTTGCACAAATTGGAGCTGGGAGAACAGAAGTCATTGGCACAATTCACACAAGGGGTAAGGTGCTTAGATTCTTGAAATTAAAACATATTCACTAGAAAGTCATAGTCTAGTGAAAGAGCAAGTACTCTGCCTGCAAAATGTCCCAGGTTCAGCTCCTACCATCTCCAGGTACAGCTTTCAAAGCCCCCTTGAAACCCAGGAAAATTACCACTTGTTAGTTTAAACAGTACTCAGCAAGATAACTTTATATAAGGCATGTTCCTACTCACCTTTTCACAACATACTCTCTCCTTCAAAATATATCTATCGTGTTTTTCTATTCTGAAGTGAAGTTTAAAGTGACTAAAGAAATAGCCTTATATTACAGGAAATAGTGGAGAAGACAGAAAATGAAACCAGAGTTTCACTCTTTCAATTCCTGAATCCATTTGTCTCTTGCCTTGTTTTAACTTCATCTTTTAGCTACTACAGTTTTCAGATTTTTGAAACATCTTGTACATGGTATCAATTGTGGGTTATTTTGCAGTCAAAATGACATCCTATTTGAGCAAAATACATGAAATGTGTAAAACTGATTTGCCATCAGGATCAGTCCTATCATCAAGTAGGGAGATGTAGCTGTCTCAGACATCACATTTGGATGGGGCATAATGAAGAAAAGGCAGCATGTCATTAGCAACTCAGTACTGTTAGTTACTAATTATTGTATTTTTGCTGCTGGAGGTGGGAAGTGGTACTTGTGGGATTTTTTTGCTCAGATGCTCAAATATATTGACCTTCAGGACATCATTTTCTGTTTTGCCACAGGAAAGAAAATGTCTTGGATCAGGCTTGGATGCACCACCATAGGGTGCAATGGTCTGTTCCTGAACTCCATTTCTCTTCTATCTGGTCAGATGTGGAAGGTTTCATTGGTACATCTTTCCTTCTGCCACTGATGTCTTCTCTGGCTGGCTAGCAGGGGGTGTTGGGCTCCAACAGCACTCTCGCAATTGTTCTTTTAAAACTGTGATGTGGTGTCCTAAAAGCAAGGAAAGAAGGTTCACTGGCTTATTCAGTCACATCTCCCCACCCCAGTTCCTCCAAGAAAGCATAACTACATCTGGACTTACTACCCTACCTGCCATGTTAACCTATCATATGTGACTCTGACCTTGCAATAGTTCTACTACAAGCAGCTGTTACAGCCGTAGGTGAAGAGTCCTCACCGTAATACGTACAGGTCAAAATGTAAAGGTGTAATGGAATAAATAAATGTGCTCTCTTTCTAGATTAGACTCCTGAATGACTGGCTTCCTTCCAACCTGCTGCCAAAGCAAGTCAGATCACACCAGAATTAATCAAGCCACCAGGCTCATCAATTTCATCTGGCTGCTTAATCTTATTGAAAAATCTGACACTCTCTCTTTCTACCAACTCTATTTCCTTGCGGTTTTATATTTTAGCATACAGAGAGTGGAGCTTGGTCATGCATCAAGGCCAAAAATAGATAATTGAAGCCATGAGGTATCACGAAGTAGCTGCAAAAGATGTTACATCACCTATAAATTGTGGAGCTTATTTTTCAGCATGATCATTCAACATGGTTGTCTAAGGGCTGAGATGGCAGCCCTTTCTGGAGAAAGGGTATAAAGAGATAAAGAGATAAAACTTCAAGGATGAAACAGTCTTTCTTTTTATACAAGATGAAAAAGAAGAAAACCTTGTTGTTCTTGTACTTGGGTTACAAGGAGAGACTCTCCTAGACAACTTTCTAAATTTTCTAGATTTATGGGTAGCCAATATATCCTTAAGATGTAACATCTCATTAGCAAACAATATCTTTGGGGCTTCAATTGCTCTGAAGCAATGCCCCTGACTACAGATATTTTGGGAAAGGAGATGTGACTAACTGGCTGGCAGTGCCAGTCTATTGAATCCTTGACTTATATTGTCAACACAAAGGTTGAGATCCTAATACAGAAATGTAAAGTTCTACCAGAGTACTTATACAGTCAGGCGGCGCTACAAGGAGGTTCTCTTAGTACAACTCCAGGTCACTCAGTGATAGCTGTTTGTTGCAGGGGAAAGGCATGGCTGCCATCCAGCAGCCATGCACAAGGAGGTGCTGGATATCTCTTTGCCTAATGTGGGAAAACACTTACACTAGTGTAACCCTAGTTGCTCAAAGAAAGCAGACAGGAAGAAAACCAATTTATTTGAAATGAGGTGTTCGAGAAGAGTTCTCCGGATACCATGGACTACTCACAAACAATGACTAGGACTTAGAGCAAATAAAGCTTGAACTTTCGTTAGAAATGAAGAAGACTACACTGAGGTTGTCATGCTTTGGACATGTTATGATAAGATATGACTCACTGGAAAAGATTATCATGCTTGGCAAACTGGAAGGCACTTGGAAAAGAGGAAGATGACATTATAGGTGAATTGATTCATTTAAGGAAGACACAATTCTGAGTTTGCAAGATCTGCGCAGAGTGATTGATGACCCGGGATCTTGGAAGATGAAGTCAACTTGACAGCAAAAACAACAACAGCAAAACAAAACAAAAAACAAAAAAGCCCTCCTAATTATTCTAACATTAGTCACCAAGAAGGTTCCAGCCAAAATGAGCAATAGAAAAGTCAGTAATCATCAGAGTAACATAATTTTGGCTAGATTACATAAAGTACAGAAAATCAACATTTTGAACTACAGCTACCAGAATTCTTCAACCAGTGTAATAGTGAACTAAACACTGATCTTTTAGTATCATGTCATATGAAACATAGATTTGGCTGTCATGGCTAAAGTAACTATAATGTTTGTCCTGATCATTCACTAACTTGCAGTCCAAATGTATCTTTAATGAGGTTATAAAGCCCAGATCCTTGCTGAGGAAAAAAAACTAATCACAAGTGGTAGCTTACATGTCTCAGGTTCTAGAGGTGATAGCGTTCATGAAATTGCACCTCTGTTGTTGCATAACCATGTGCAACTTTCTGAATGTACAAGGTTTTTTATTAACTAAATCTAGTTAACACTTTTTAAGTTAGTAGAAGGCTAGCAGCAAAGCTGACAGCAGTGTTATTCCTCCACCTGTCATACTGGCAGAGATGCACCACTCTTTCTTTAAAAGAAAAAAAAAAATAGCAAAGTGAAAAAGAAACCCAAAAGTGAAGTTGGATACAGATATATTCAGTATCAAAGGTGAGGAAAAACAATTACAGCATTTTGTATTGAGAATAATTGCACTGAAGAATTAGATCTGGCTAACGATATGTCACAGCGACCTTCTATAGTGGGGCCCTTTCATACTACACAGTTATCAAACTATGATTCCACTTTAACTGCCATAGTTACATCTCGTGGAATACTGGGACTGGCAGTCTAGGGAGAGGCATGTAGATGCCTCAGTGAGAGAGCTCCAGTGCTCACCAAACTGCAAACCTCAGGATTTAATAGGATTCAGCAATGGCAGTTAAGTGGAATCATAACTCTGTAGCGCAAAAGCCCCCCGGTGTACCACATTGGGTGTGCACTACACATCATTACTTTTGAAGAGTCTGAAGGAGATCCAAAATGAAGGAGCAAGGCTGTTAATGAATTTTGTCCACTAGGTCCTATCATATGTATTCTTCAGCAATTGAATTGCTTGCTAGTTGGGTTTTTTGTGTGGTTTAAAAGTGTTGGTGTTAATTATCTGTAGAGAACTAAATAACTTGGAACCCAGATAACCTTGAGTCACATGCTACCCCTACAATCTGGGGGGGGGGGGTTTGGAAATATTTCTTCAGTAGAAGTTTTCCATTACTTTGCTCTGGAGTTGAGGAGATGTTACTAGTCCAAGATCACCCAGTGGGTTTCCATGAGTTTAAACCCTGGGCTCCCAGAGTGTTGATCAGATTCAAACCACTACACCACATTGACTCACAAATCTGGTAAAATAGCTGTCTCCCATGTCTTTCTGAGGCATGATTGGATTGGGTTTAGGAGAGCTGCGCAAGGCAGTCCAACAACATCTGAAAGATAACATTTTGTCTGTCTTTGGTTTGAGAACTGTCAGTTGCTTAGAATGATGCAAATGTATTAAAGTCATGAATATTCATTTTCTCAATAAATAAACACTCTGCGGTCTCTTATTTGATTTCAACTTTATTCTATTTGCCAGAATCCAGTTCTCAGAGATTGTTTAAACCTGCACAAGAAAAGGGCAAAAAGAATGATATGATGATGGAATGAAGGTCATCTGAAGGCTGATACATCTCAGTCCAATTTTCTATCAGACTTGCCAGGAGACAATGCTGAAGAGGACATAGCTAAGATAGACACTTATGGAATCTAGAAGCCACCAGCAATACACTCTAAGGGCCAAAGCACACATTCTGTAAAAAATGTAGCATGCAACCACGTACCTGGTTTTTGTTGTTGTTACATGCCTTCAAGCTGACTCTGGTTCATGGCAACCCTATCATAGTTTTTTTTTTTTAGCAAATTTTATTCAAATGAGGTTTGCCATTCAGAGAAGGCTAAGACAGTGTGACTTGCTGAAGGTCACCCAGTAGTTTTCTGTGGCTGAGTGGGGATTCAGATCCTGGTGTCTCAGCATCCTCGTTCAACATTCAAACCTCTATCCACACTTGCTCTGGTTTTGCTTTAGTTAATTTACAGGCATGCATGTGGTCAGGCAATCGTCAGAAATGCTGTATTCAGAAGAGAGTTCATGGATCTCTGGTCCCTTTTTAATCAGAATCAATCTCCCATCCCACATGATAAAAAAACACAGAAAAAAAAATCCCATTGATGCCTGCTCCCAGACTTTAGTTACTGAGGGAAGTAAAACTGTACATCTCTCTTAAAACATGATAAGTCAACATTTATATATGCTTCGTTGAGTCAGTGGATCTATTGTAGTTGGGATTAACAATTGGATCTAGGCCAAGGATTGTTTCCCTCTCAAATGCCAGTGATGAACTAAAACTGGACACTTAGCTACATGTTAGAAACCTGCAGGCACGTACCAAAACAGTACTTTCCTTGAAAGATCTCACTTTCATGAAGGAATCAAACCACTTAAGAGCAATCCCATGAATACCAACTGTGTCCTCCAACAGACTGATAGTGTCTTTTCATTAAGACTACTGACATCTTCAGAGATCTTTGAAGATGAACAGGATAAAATGACTACTGTCAGTCTCTGATAATAGATTCTTGATCAAAACATTCTATATTCAGGTCGAAAGCTGAAGGGAATTAGTGTAGGAATCTAATGTCACTCAAGTACATGGATATCCCTGTGTTCCACTCCTATGCCCCAAATCAACACAGGATGGAACAAATCAATCACGTATCCTTGAGAAATGATTTTTCCAAGTTACAACCTAGCAGACACTTCTTAGAAGACTATTTTCCTGCGGATTTTTTTTTTAAAAAAAGATTTTTATTTTACTCATCATCTTTGGGAGAGGGGACACTTTATAGAATTCTTTCACTTTAGGGCATTCTGGAAGTTGTACAAGAACTGCCATCCTCATCAGTGAAAATGTGCTAAACTGCCTCTGTTACTGGGGAGCCTCTCATCCAAATATGGTGACTGGTTTCCCCCCAATAAGCTGAGGAATTTGAAAAGGCTGTTTGTACATTATTGTACCTTTTAAAATAAATAACATTGTACTTGTTCTGAACTAAGCATGGTCCAAAGTTGTTGGCTCTCCCCACCCACAGAATTAATGTTTCCATTTCCTGTGTTCAAAGTAAGTTCAAAACAATATTTTCACTCACAATGGAAAATGATGACAAAGAGTCTTAAAATATCTCCGTTTATGAGAGAAGGAGAGGTGGTTGTGATTTACCTTCATGTTTTAGTGCTTCTGCAGAGACAGTTCATTAATCCTGTTGCTCATTGGTTTTCTCAGGAATATGCCTGCAGTCAGCACTGTCAAAGTCACATTGCTTGAATGTCAGGGACTGAACAGCATGTCTAGGATAGACATATAGATATGAAGCACACTACCAGTACTGGTGAGCCAAACGTGAAGTATGGCAGCTTTTCCAGGGATCTTAATATGAAAAGTGAGAAGCAGATGATTCATCTGAAGCAGATGGTTTAGGGCATGTACATACACCAAGTTCTTCCATAGACAAGGGAGAAGGGTGAACCCCAAGTTTTCATAGATGTAAATACCTTGTGAAATGAAGCTAAGTCTCACGTGAAGTAACATGAAAGAAAAAGAGACTCAGATGTGAAAATGGATGGTGATAGCCCTTCGCAATTTCCTCTAGCTCTTTAATATCCTTTATTTTAATGTAATATCACAGGCCAAGGACTTAGAAAGAAAACTTAATAGGTGACATCATTGTTCAGCTAACCAATTATTTGCTTCTGACCCAGCCACACTGCTCTGTACAGGTAACAGGGGAACTGTCCCACGTCTGCTCATTCCATTTTAAAGGGTTTCATGTAACTAGGGGAAATGAAGACCAATTCTGCACTACAGTGTTATAGTGCTATTATTCCACTTTCAACATTCTGTGGAATGTTAGGGTTTGTAGTTTACTGAAGCCAAACAGCTCTCTGGATGAGAATTCTAAATGCCCCTCCTTGAACTGCAAACCCCAGGATCCCATAGGATGTTGAAAGTGGGATAACAACACTATAACAGTGTAGGGTGGAAATGGCCCTGGTTTTTCCAGTTCAGAGCATCTGCTCCTGAAGGTCCTGGGTACTTTGTGACTGCATATCCCAAGCAGGCCATTTGTAGTACTACTCTCAGATTTTAGAACAACAAAAAGCACTGTAGCATTTTGAAGACAAACAAATTTCTTATGGCATAAGCTTTAGTGGACTAGATTCATCATATGCAGGAGCAGCAAGTATGTACAGCTGAGGTAGAACTGTAAATAGTGAGACCAAAGGGAAATAAATTGCCTATGCTGAAGATGGAACAATAGTGGCTATCTCCAACATAAAATCAGGATTCTGACACTGGGTAAGTTAAGAAAACCAGATATATGACATTTTAAAACACGAAATTCCATATATTTTCATATGGGAGAACTGAACTGCTGGAAAAGAGTGCTAGATTAATTGCAATGTAGATGTTTCTTGTTCTGTCTCATTTCTTTTTCTCTTTCCTCTTTTACTATTGCTTTTCATCAGTTACATACAGATTTCAGCTGGAGATTGAGGGAAATGGTTGGGGGATATTCACCCTGAACACTTATAGCAGTATAATACCACTTTAAGTATCATAGGTCTTTCCTATGGACTCCCAAAATTTGTGAAGAAGGTACATAAAAGTCCTTGAACTATAGGACTACGGATGTCTGGCAGAGAATTCTAAATACCTCATGAAACTACAGATCCCAAGGTTCCATAGGGGCCAATAAAGTCATCTGACACAGTGCTACTCTAAGTGGTGATCCACAAATCAGTGCTGGTCTGTAAGCCATCAACTTCTGGTCCACAGCAAGTTTTGAGGAATAATAAAAATATGGCATAAATATGGTAACAATCCTGGCACATTGGGAAAAAGATGGCAGTCCAGCAAATCAGATAGTTTGAGAAGCATTTTCCTAACACGCTCAGAACTCCAGTATACAACTTTAAGATCACAGATAAGAAAGTATGTTAAAATATACAGGTCTTCAGACAAAGCCCTCTCCAAAGAAAATGCAAAACATGGAAACCATAGTCTATGAGGAGTGGCTTAGAGAGCTGAATATGTTTAGCCTGGAGAAGAGAAAGTTGAGAGGTGACATGGTAGTCATTTTTAAATAGTTGAAAGCATGCCGTATGGAAGATGGAGCAAGCTTGTTTTCTGCTTCTCCAGAGACTAGGAAACGGAGCAATGGCTTCAAGCTACAGGAAAAGAGACTGCACCTAAACAGTAGGAAGAACTTCCTGACAGTAAGAGGTGTTTGATAGTACAATATGCTGCCTCAGAATGTGCTGGAGTCTTCTTCCTTGGGTTTTTTTTAAACAGAAGCTGGATGGCCATCTGTTGGAGTGCTGTGATAATGTATTCCTGCATGTTGGACCAGAAGGCCTTTGTGGTCTCTTCTAACTCTATGATTCTCTATGATTCTATGTATCTACCAAACTTCTACCAAACTTGGAGAGTAGAGAACTTCCTGATACAAAATTTGCAGATGGGGGCATATAGTGAGTTGTCACTTTTGCTTATGACAATAAATTATTTAAGCTAGGAGAGAACATACAAGTTATTTAATAGTTTCAGAAGGACCACTCTGAACTAGGACAACATGTATTAAGCATTCAGTGAAAATAAGTGTAAAGTGATACATATAAGGGCAATCTCCTCACATCTTAGCATAAAAAATGATGAGACATAAGCTGGCAGCAACTGATCTAAGGGTCATGGCTGATATCTTCATGAAAATGTCAACCCGGTGTGTGGCTGCTGTTAGAAAGGTAGCAAATTCCAAGTTGGGTATAATTAGGAAAGGAAAACAAAAATACAACTGTCAATATCATACTGTGTTTATACAAATCCATGGTGTGACCACATGTGGAACACTGTGTCTAGTTCTGATTATTCCACTTGAAAGGGATACTGTAAAGATTTAAATGGTTCAGAGAAAGGAAACTAAAATGACAAAAATATGGCCATTAGTTCATGAAGAATTCACATAGATATTTAAATATATGCTAGCATATTTAATTGATTATAATTTAAAAGAAAAAAATTGAGTATCCTACATCCATGATATCTAACTCTACACAGGCTCGTATTATACTCAGAGGTACTATTTAGCTTAATGTACCAATTACAGGTATACTTCAAGTTAAGTGTTTCTGGGTATTATTTCTTGAAAAGAAGATTTGATATCAGAGGCAGAAATAATATGGAAAGAACAGGGGTACGTTTATAAACCAAAAAAAGTGGGGGAGGGAACAGTCCAACATGTTTCAGCAAACTTTTTATTTAGAAGTAACTGTGTGCACATATGAAATGAACCAACCAGGTCAGGTAAGCCTTGCATAAAGAAACAAAACATTTTTAACCTTCCAGAGAACACTTGAAGGCCAAACCCATGAATGTGAAGGGAGGACTCCAGAAAGACAAGCCCTGAGACCAGCACATACATTATTATCTGGGGCAAAAACTGGTATTTTCAAGTACTGGAAATGAGACAACAATCTATGAATATCTGAATGACCCAGTAAGATTTGTAGAAATAGTGTTGCTAAGCTAATTTAATTGACAAGATGTTGATCTGCACTTCAAGAAGACAAATATAAATGGATATGGTTATAGTATGTTAACTTGAGAGTTAATAATTTTCAAGACTAAGTACAAATTTATAGTTGTTTTCTATATTATGATTTATTTCTTTTCTTTTAAAAAAAATCAAATGCATATTTATCTTACCTTTATTATTCTTTTTGGCGCTTCCCCCAATCTTTTTTAAAAAAGAATCTATGGAAAAGCATGTTTCATTTATATACCAAATAAATATATTTTAAACGTAGTACTGCATTCCAGTAGTGTACAGCTTGGGTCTCTATAGATTTTTTTTCTTTTTGGCATAGAAATAAGGGAAACACCAAAGCAAAATATTTTTCCCAGTATTTGTATTAAATATAGCTATACATGTAAGGCAGTTCAGAAATCTGTCCATATTTTTCCACACTGTTCCAAGATCACAGCAGGTCACTGAGTGCAGTATGAATTAACTATTAATCTTAAAGAATAATACATTCCATTGCCAAGGAAAAGTGAATTTAGATGTGGCCATTTGTAGAGGAACTGTCCTAACAATACATTTTTGAAAACTATCAAAGAAAATATACATTTGGTTTCTCTCTTTTTCTTATTTAGAATGCCTACACTGATACAGTTGTGGCTGTACTCGTATAACAATAACATAATATTACATAGCCAACAAATTATTCATAGAATGGCCTGTATAGAACAGTTAGTGTTGTTATGATTTAGGTTTTGATCCTCCACTCTAAAAAAGAATGCAAAACATTCAGACTTCAATAAACCCTTTAAAAGTTAATAGTAATATTTACATGAATTGAATAATAGCTACAATTCTTAGCTATTCTTTCACCAGTATATTTAAGATGATAAAAACAAAAGATGCTGTCTTTGAAAACAAAAAAGGTTCATCTTTGCATAAATTATCAGTTGAACTTCAAACCAGAACTGGAGAGACCTGGGTTCAAATCCCAAACTCAATGGACAGGATCAAAATTCAAAATGACCTTAACAGATTGGAGAACCGGGCCAAAGCTAACAAAATGAATTTCAACAGAGAGAAATGTATGGTCCTACGCTTAGGCAGAAAAAATGGAATGCATAAATATAGGATGGGAGACACGTGACAGTACATGTGAAAGATCTAGGAGTCTTGGTGGACCACAAGCTGAACATGAGTCAGCACTGTGATGTGGCAGCCAAGAAAGCAAACATGATTTTTGATTGCATCAGTAGGAGTATTGTGTCTAGGTCAAGGGAGGTAATGGTACCACTTTATTCTGATTTGGTTAGACCTCATCTGGAATACTGTGTCCAGTTCTGGGCACCTCATTTCAAGAAGGATATTGACAAGCTGGAGTGTATCCAGAGGAGGATAACCAAAACGGTTATGGGTCTGCAAGACATGCCCTGTGAGGAGCAGCTTAGGGAGCTGTATATGTTTAGTCTGCAGAAGAGAAGGTTAAGAGGGGATGTGATACCCATGTTTAAATATTTGAAAGGATGTCATGTTGAGGAGGGAGCAGGCTTGTTTTCTGCTGCTCCAGAAACTAGGACAAGGAGCAATGGATTCAAACTACAGGAAAAGAGATTCCACTTAAACCTCAGGAAGAACTTCCTGATGGTCAGAACTGTTCAGCAGTGGAATATGCTGCCTCAGAGCATGGTAGAGTCTCCTTCTTTGCAGGTTTTTAAGCAAAGGCTGGATAGCCATCTGTCAGGAGTGCTTTGATGTGTGTTCTTGCATGGCAGGGGGTTGGACTGGCTGGCCCCTGTGGTATCTTCCAGCTCTATGATTCTATGATTCTATAATGCTATGATTATATGGATGACTTTGGGCCAGTTACTGTTTCCTATCCCAAACTATCCTTGTCCATCTTGGCAGTATCTTCCTGTATGTGTGTCTGAAAATAAAAGGTAGGATCTAATGACCACTTCTGCTGGATCTGGTGGAAGAATGTAGAATGTTCTCCACCTCCACATTTCAGTTGTCCAGATTCCCTAGACTGTCTCCAGGGCAGAAAAAGAAATAAGATAGGACCTTTAATTCTAATTGAGTTTTTTTTACCATGAGCTTTCATGGATACCAACCCACATTCCAAGAGACTAACACAATTATTTCTCTGAAACCTCCAGAAGCAGGTATCAGGACAGTATGAGGACCTGCACAGGGAGACAGGAAAAAAAATCCAAATTTTCCATCAGCAGAATGTAAGATTTAGCCCAAATAGTGATCATCTGAAATTTCAGAGATGCAATGTAAACAGATTCTCGTAGTTTAATACTACAAGATATACCTGTTTTTCAAATATGTGCTGTGCTACTTAATGTATGGTACCATTGCAAGGTGGGGTGTGAGCATCGAATATGCAGCCTCTTCTGGCTTGCTGGGATGAGGATTGCCATTTCCAGAGCCAGACAGCCTCACGTAGCTCTAAAGAGGCCTTTGACAAAGACAGCTAATGAATTCAAACCTGCTTTGAATTCACTGGCTGTTAGAGCTGGGCCTGAGTGAAGGCTCGCAGACTTCACCCAGGTCTGGCTGCAGGGTATTTAAGCAGCCATCTCTGAAGACCTGGCCAGTTTATTCATGGCAGAATTCCTGCTTGCCCATCCTTTTTTCCTGTTGTGGTATGTTCTTGTTCTAGAGGTCTGTATAAGGCACTGTGTATGCTGTATCTTTGTCACAACTTGTAGGTGGTCTCATGGCTCTTGGATCCAGGACAGTAACTACCAAATGCCACCTGGCATTGGTAGGATGGGAGTCCCAATGGGATTCAGGAAGTGCATGAGAGTGGCAGGCATGCCAGCCTTGGAAGGGCACGTATCATACACCCCATGGTAGCAGGAGGGATATATCCAGGTGGTTCGTTCCTGCCATTTCTTGGATTCCGGCTCTGGGCCAAAGGCTTGGGCTCATTGGACAACTGAGCTAACTGATGCCTAGTTCTATACCCATGTGTATGCCAACCCTGTCTGTATCTGTAGCCAATAAAGTTGTAGCCTTTTTACTTATAGTAGTCGTTGTCGTCCTAGTAATAAAATAATGATGATGATGATGATGATGATGACGATGACGATGATGATGCAATTATTTTCTTTCTTGTGGCAGAATGTTGCCCCTGATCATGCAATACTGTTTCTGTTCTAGCTTCCATTATAAATCCATTTCTTAGTGGAGTGGTCCAACTGAGTCAGTAAAACTTAACATGTATGTGGACTTACCATGTTTTTGTTGATTCAGTGGCTCTACTCTAGTTAGAACTAACAATTGAATTTACTCCAAAGGTGAATATAGTATGGCCCTCCAGCTGTTGTTAAACTCAAATGTCTACTTTTCCTCCTAATTGGCTGGACTGCAGTGGCATATCTAGTTTAAACAGCACCTAGATCAAGCGTGGAAGTTGCACCCTTATCTTCTTATCCCACCCACCCCTACACGCAGTTTTTTTGTGTCCCCTTGGCATTGTTGCCCAGGGCATGTACCCTACTTGTCTTGCCCTAGATGTATAGAGCTGCTGGAAGTTGCAGTTCAACAACATCTGGAGGGACACACACTTTCCACTTTTGATTTAAACCATAATGTTTCTCTTTAATTTATGTTATTGTTTATTTTTATTCTCATAAAAATCCTAAATTGATAAGTTCTGCTATTATGATTAAATGGGAAGGTGGGTATGGTGAATTATGTATGCTATATTTAGTTCTGGGATCACTATGAAATAGTAATAGCTGCAGTAGTAGTTTTTAGAAGAGAAGAAGGAGCTGCCCCCTTTTGGTGTGCAAAGCAGGTGACTCTACCACCTATGGTTTTTGTTATTGTATTATTCACATTGTTTACTGTTATGTACCTCATTTTTAAATAAAAATAACACTTTCCTTTCTGCTGTGCAGACCACTGAAACTCCCACTGTCTCTGGTGAATCAGAATCTACAACATAACAAATAAACCATAACTCACTAAGTTAAATTGTGCAATTCAAAATGGCACCATAAAACCGTCCAACCTTTTTAAAGTATAGAGTTACAACATTTAACTCTCTGACCTTATGCAGCAATAAATTCCTCAGGTAAAATGGGAAGTGACCATATTCTGCTTGACTTCTTCCTAATTCGAGATCATGTGTCAGGTTATCATATTTATGATACAATATTCAACTGTATAGAAGGTGTCATTAAAATCTCCAAATAAGGTACTTCACTGTGACTGAGAAATTGCTTGTAGGCCACTAGTTGCTATCTTGTATAGGTTATCAAGTAGCACATGTTACAGTAAGATTACAGTTTGGGATATATATATATATGTATATATGTATATATGTATGCATGTGTGCACACAGACACACACAGACATATATACACGCACTCATTTTTCAGTTGGAAAAAGAAACAGAATGCTTGATTCAGAAACCAGAAAGTCTGATTTCTTCAATTGGGAATAAGAGTCTAAATCCAATTGTTAGTCTGAAATAGACTACATTGTATCCTTTGAATCAATGGAATTCACTGAAGTGTTGGCTTACTGAATTCCAGTTGATTCAATGGGTCTATTTTAATTCAGACTAAGAATTGGATTTAAGCCAAGGTTTCATACATTTTCTTTTCTAGGAAAATATAGCTTCAGTTGAGAATTTTCTAAAATCTAAATCATGGGTTGTAGCTGCAGAAGAAAAATGAAGTGAGATTAATAGTCACTAGGAAACAGAGCTGTAGCCATAACTAACTAAAGAACTATAACAATAGGTAGGACACTTTTTATCACATACCCCAGGGTGATCTCTTGCCCTACTTGACTCTTGTGAATAAGCTGCCCTTTAAAATGAATGTTAGTAATTTTTGAAAAATCAAAACTGAAAAATTTGGAGAGCATCAGATTCTATAGGAATCAGGCAACTTCCATTCTTCACATCGCAGCCATGTAGTTCCAGGTTTTTGTCTTTAAGATCCTCCACTGAATTTGCCAAATAAATAAGAAATAACTATGGCACTGCAAATATCTGCTGCAGGGCTGGGCAATGGGTTTCCATTTTTCTGGCTCCCATGACTATTGTCAAATTTCAGATTTTTTAAGAACTGCCAGTTAGTGTATATCCATAGCAGTGAATCATGTTGCCCAAAGTGGAATTTGGGAGGGAGGAGTTGATAGTAGCCTCAAGACCCACTAAAATAGCCAACCCTGATCTACTGTCTACATCCACCAAAGATCAAGGTATCTGCTTTACTTTCATAGCCAACAACTCTCCCTTGATGCCCATACATACCTTGATGCCCATACCATGCTAATATCCTATTATGTTATTGGCAGGCATATTTTTTCCTAGGATTCTGTCCCATGAAGCTGCTTCTGTCATGCTGTTTCTCCATAGAGTAAGAAAGAGGCACTAGTTTTAGCAGAAAAAATGTTATTGTTTAACCTGGTGCCTTTGTTTTAACTGGTGAACCTGAAAATACACACAATGTTTTCTGCCATGAAGTCAGCTTTGCCCTATGGCAACCTTATGAAGAAGAAGACTTCAAGAGCCCCAGCCATCAATAGTCCTGCTCAGGTCTCTGCAAAGTCAGGGCTGTGGCTTCCTTGATCAAATCACCCCACCCATAGCATAATTGTCCTCTTTTCCTATTGCCTTCCACACTATTATCTTTTCCAATGAATCATGTTTTCACGTGATATGTTCAACGTATCACAGCCCCAGTTTAGTCATTTTGTCCTCTAGTGAGAGTTCAGGCTTGCTTTGCTCCTAGACCCATTTATTTGTCTTTTTGAAATTTTCTAGTATCGGTAAAACTCTCCTCCAATACCACATTTCAAAGTGGGGAAAGGGAGAGAGACAGAGACAGAAAGTATTTTCCAGTTGTCTTTTATTATTGTTACTCATCCTACATATTGTGTAAGTGCTTGAAGGGTAGGATATAAATCTCTGGATGAACAAATAAATAGACATATATATTTGAGATAGATATAGAAGAATCTTTTCTAAAGTGCTTTATATGATACTTCCTCAGCCTGTGCAAACTTGGATATATTTCAAATTATAGGAAATCAGAGGCATGACTGGAATACTACACATGTATAAATTCTACCAGCGTTTCAAGATTCCAGTGCCTGTCTTCTAGAAGTAAAAAACAGACTTGGGCACCATGCATTGGTATACTAGCATTCCTGGTCTTTTTAAATGCTTCTTTTTGGCTGAAAAACATGCTGTATTTGTGTGACAACATTGTCACATACAAACTGGTGATATAGGAGGTGTATAGAACATCCCAAGTCAGATCCTTTAGTAGCAGCTAGTGAAGTTGTGATCTCCTGTGTAAGGAATGTTGTATAGGAACTTTCCAGAGTGAGTTAAGAAGCACTGTCCAGAAACTACACTGCATGCTTTATAATCACAACTATTTTATTCTGTACTGCTTCAGACACAGAGATACACTTTGTTTGACATCAGCCGAAAGGCCATACAGTTAGACCTGTCAAGAGTCTTCTTATCATGAGAAGGGCCACAATGGCTAAATATTACAAGCTCTGGTATTTTTCTTTATCTGTGTTTTATCCATTCAGGGCTAGACAACTGTGCAGGGCCAAGAGGGCAATTTTCTGTCCTGGGACACTTTGGGAAGCCACATAGATTGCCAAAAATGGCAAGGAAAAAAATATTGAAAAATGTTTGCTTCTGGTTGTGAAAAACAGTGCAGGTAAGCTTTGCAACCTGTTTGGAAAATCAATCCCCTTTATTCCTTTGGATAAAGGACAGCCCAAAGTATATGGAAGGGTGGAAAAAACAGGCAAGGGGATTACATATGCTCCCATGGCTAACTTTGCCTGACCCTGCTCCACTATGAGCAAAAAAAAAAAAAAGCAAAGAAATGTCACATCTCAAAGACTATTGTGTCTAACATAGACTCTGGGATGACATAATGATCTGGACCCTAAGACAGGACAATGAAGTCAAGAAAGGAAGCTATGCAAATAGTATTCCATTTCAGTACTCCTATCATTTGACAAAAGAAGTCAGCAGTCTCTGGCAGGGGCTTGTGGGTAAAATGCAGCAAAAATGTCTTCAGGCAGGCCTGTTCAGTGCTCTGTAATTTCCACTTAATTCTATGTAACATGTTTGGTTTAACATATTAAACCAATTTACATTCTGGGACACAGGCCATTTCCGCACAGGGCGAGGGAATCGCCCAGTGCCGCTACTTACCAGATCTTTTGGCTCCCTGGTCCAGTCCAGACTGCTCCAGAGCAGTGCGTGGTCATCGATCTGCTCTGCTCCGGCATCCAAAATAGCGGCTTCCAGTTGGTCGTGGATCTCGACCAACCGCTGAAGCTCGCCAGCCTAAAGACTGCCCTCCACAGATCGCAGGCTTGCATTGGTGCGAGCCTGCGAATCTGCACAAGGGAGCAGGCTCGCAGTGGCGCACTCTGTGCTTTTGAAAGACCGGAAAAATCAGGTCTTTCAAAAACACGCTGGAGGACCACTTGGGGTCATTCTGGAGTGGACTGAGGTGCGGATCTACGGTAAGTATCCGGACCCAGTCTCCTCTAAGGTGCAGACGTCCTCACTGGAGGACGTACTGCACCGTTTTTATTACCCCATGTGGAAATGGCCACAGTTAAGGGAGAAGAGCTAAACTTCTGTATTCCCCACACTGAATGCCCTAGAATTCATTGATAAAGACACCCTGGAAGCCACAGAGTATCACAGAGCAGGGTTTGCATAAGTTAGTTTGTTTAGACTATAACTTCCAGAATCTTACAGACTACAGAGTTGGAAGGCATAGTTCACAAGTAAGTTTTCCAAGCTCGGACGCAAACATACATATTTATTCCTGGACCAGGGGGATGTGTAGAATATATTTTTTCTCCTCTCTCCTATAACAATGGTATTTAACTAACATTATCCATTTTTTTAAAAAAATATAATCATTTTTATGTCTCTGTGCCTTATATTATCATGGGTAAACATAATATTTGTGTATCATACAGATTTCAGCACCAGAGTTTCTTGAGAGAGAACAGTGAATGAGAGGACAAGTGAATAATGTTTGTCCTGCATTTTAATTTCTCACACCTCCTCCACACACCACCTCCATTCCTAGCAAACACAAATGTGTTTCCTATCTACATGCCTATAAAGCAAAAGCAGTTTATTAGTAAGCTCTATTTAACTGTCGCTGTTATTCTACCAAACCTTCAAATCCTTGGGCACTTACACAATTTGCAGTATTTAACCTCTTGCTTCACTCAGAAGAAAAGTACTGAATTTAAAACAGAGGAAGCTAAGCCCAGAGCCCAGGCAATAAAATGGTTGTGCTCATTTTGGTATTCCTTTCATTAGGCAACTGGGGACTGCTGAAGGTTGGGCAAAACTGGTCTTTTTAGGGATGGTGACTGGAACAATAATTTTGCAATTTGTGAACATGACCTGCTATTTATGGGTGAGTTGTCATTTTATATCCATTTAGTTTTTCTGCAGGGGAATGGTTCACATACAGCAGATCCCAAAGTGATACTGCCATCATAGGAATGTGAATATGCTAACTCATGTGGAAGATGTGGTTCACGGATAGTGCCTCCACACAAATTTGACAGGGCAGCAAGTACCACACTGGCAGGGGGATTACAAATCTATGAGATGTCTGATTAACTTTACCAAAGTTGGGTGGGGAAGAGAAGGAAGGAGGCAAAAACAAACTCAGAGTGTGCTCCAAGCTGGCTGTCCCCACCACCACATGGTCATTATCACACACAACTCTGTGGCAGGGATCCTAGAAGAGCTCACCATTAAGAAGAGTGTGGCAATAACCTCAAGCAGCAAGTAGGTGGTGTGGAGGCGGCAGCAACAAGAGGGATCCCCTGCCCCACTTACCCTAAACTAACTCGTTCCCTCTAGCTGACACAAAGGAATTACATTGTGATCAGTGTTGAAGTAAGATACATTTGGCTTTCATCTAGTGGGACCCTATACTTGAATATATGTGTGTGTGTGTCATCTTGTCTTTTGTTTAAGGCTGCAAAATATCTTGGGACAGTTTTGCAAAAGGTGGAAGCAGGCAGGTGGGCGAGGGCCACCTCAGCCATATGCTTCAGTTGCACTGTTTCCTTTCCCCACAAAGCCATGACCACCAACAGCTCTCTGGGGAGGATACCAGGAGCAAGAGACAGGAAGGCAGACAATATCAACCCAGTCTCCTATTCTAGCTGGACTACCCTTCTCTTCTCCAAAAGAAACTTTGGTAAACATTCTTAAGAGTACTTATTTCTGTTACTCTTTATAGTAGTTTGTAGTAATGTATCTTTGGCCCTTTCCACACGGGGGATGGGGGAACGGGGCAGCGCACGCAGGGACGGATCTTACCTGAAAACGGGTTGCTCCGTCCCTGCGGGGAGCGCGCGTTCACCGCTCCACACGCTGGTGAGTTTCGGCGGTGTTCGGCGGCGCCCAAAATGGCGGCCGGCGACTTCCGGCGGCGCTCCGCCAATCAGGGCAGCGCGCCAGCCCGAAGCCCGCCCCTGGGCAGCTCTGCCTCCAGTTTCACACGGGGCGCTGCAATGGGTTAGCGCGCTTGCGTTTCGTAAAAACCTCATAAAATGTGGTTTTTAAAAAACGCGCCGCGCCACCCCTTGCGGCCGCGCTAGCGCGGTTTGAGGTGTGGAACCTCCACTATTCAAACCGCTCTAGCGCGCTCCACGGTGTGGACGACCTCCGGATGAGTCGCCCTAAGCCGTTTTTTTTTCCCCGTGTGGAAAGGGCCTTTATCTTCCTTCCAGACAATTTGGAAGGATTTCTGTCCTGAAAGGTCCTGCCTTGAATACTTTTTGATCAGTAAGAAGGGATAAAAAAAATCTTTCTGCCAATAATTAATTGCAAATAATTCATTAATTGATAAATAAATGAAAATAAATAAGCGGTATCACATAATTTTAATTTTTAGTCTATGATATATTTTCATAGTAACATAGTATAATCAAAGAAAACCATGAAAAGATCCTTTTCAAATATAAGATTGCTGCTATAGGCTACTGCACTAACATAAGATGTGCAGCTCTATAATTTCTAATGCTAAATGTGTATCCCACTTAAATTATAGCGTTACACTTTAAAACATTTTAAAACCATGCACTGGGGATGAGCTGTGGAAGACAATGTGTAACCAACACCAGGAACAAACACTTGTAGACAAACTTACTGGTAGCTTGCTAAGTAATCTCCTGAACAGCTGCAAATGAAGGCTAATATAGACATGCCAGGTGAATTGCTTTAACCTTGGCAGAATAGTGTCGCCTGGGATTATACATTATGCAGAGATAATATGATATAGCAAGAGTTGTTTCTATCACCTTTGCTGTCACTGTTATGTGAGCTTGGTTTACTGCTCTGGATATCTGTGAGCAGCTTCTTGGGCTTGCTTTATTCTTCCTTTGCTAACTGGAGGTTCTAAATCAGGTAAACATGAAAAAGGTACTGCAGGAAAGAAGCTTTCAGAATGCTGACAAGACATTACCGCTGGAGTTCACATAATCATTGAAATTCTTCTGTAGCTGTACCATCAAAAGATGTTCTTATAATGCACATGTACTCAATATATAACCAGTATGATACATTTATAATTTTAGGTCTTCTTAAATCCTCTCTCTCTTTTCCCCCAAAGAGGACTTACTTGGCTTAGTACACACAGAGAGTGCAGGGAAGAGCTGAATGGTTTTCAGGGTGCAGTTCTATACCATCTACCTGGGAGGAAGCCCCATAGGATCATACTTCTGAGTAAACATAGGCAGGGTTACATTGTCACCCACTAGTCTCTTCTGAAGAAGATTCCCCACAGTCTTGCTATTAGAAAAATGACTGAACTAATTTTACACAATCTGTATATCTGCTAATGTAATAAGAAAGTCTGAAGGTCACTCAAGTGATTGGCACAAATCCTCCCAGGTTATATCTGCTTCTGATGAAGTTTCCTCTTCATCAGATCTTGAGAGACCTTTTTCTCAAGATGCTCCTTTTAACCTCAGATTTTCTTGGCAGGCATTCCACTTTCTGAAGTTGCATGTTAATAACTGTTCCTTCAGTAGTCTGTACTTTACGTCATCCATCTTTCTGTGTCCAGACTGCAGTTTTAGAAGAACCAACAGAGCTCGAGAAAGTCTTTTTGTAAGTTATTTGCTCAGAGAGTATGGTGGGGAAGAAGAAGAAGAAGAAAAAAGCTCCAATACTTCTTAATTTTTTGGTATCTTGGGGATCAGGCAGAAAGTATTATGGCCAAAGATTTCCATTGCAAAGCCATTAAAGTGGCTGTTTTGTAGACTGGTGAGTTATATATCTCCAAAGAAAAAGATCAAGGTTCATATAAAATTGGGTTTGTATAAAATTTGCACCTGCTGATTTGTATATGTATATGTATATTTGTAAATAATTGCTTTGATTTATTGTACAGAAATACAGTATATCTCACCACAGTGGGAAATGAGTATCTATTCAGTCTGCTTTCCAGGTACTAAGGCCTTGATGGACAATTTTCTAGCCCCAGCCCAGTGGATCCAGCTGTTAGTAGACTATGCTTTGATATGGTTTAATTGGTAAATATTAAGTGGCATAAATATAAATTATACTCTGCTGTGACTGCATGGCCCTGCTGGCTAAGAGGAAAAGCTGGCGGCACATGTGCATTGCAAAATCAGGTCAGGAAAGACCTTAAGGCATAGCCACATCATAGGCCCTTTCCACAGGACAACATTCTCATGCATCTTCCCATCATAATCACAGCAGTGCCTCTGCTGGAATGGGAATGTGTGCCCACTACTCATCTCTGCACATGACCGGCTGCCTGTGGAGGAGACTGCGAGGGACATGCGTTTTCCTTCCACAGTGCAGCTGGGCTCTTTCCATGCTGTGCCGGAGAAGGAAGTGCCTCCATTGTGCTTCCTGCCTTTCCGCATGGCAGGTAATTATGGAAGCGCCATGCAATCATGGGCAGTTAATGGATTTAATCTGTTAAGCAAATATCTCGTGATCATGACGCATGGGGACAGAATGGCAGTGGGACCACAATGACATCATGGAAAAACACAACCTGCAGACTGCTGCCACCCTGTCCCCACAGCAGGACTGAGATGCCATGCAGAAATGGACGTAGTCAGGAAATCACCAGGAAACTCCAGCAATAACGAATTTATGACTCAACTTTTAAGAGACAATAGGGTCTGCGATGTTCCCACAGAATGACTGATTGTCTTAGCCCTCTCCCTCTGACTAACAAACTTTCCTTTTGTCCCCACACCTGTTTGGATTACCATTAGCCCTTTGGCACCTGATGCTAATAGGATTAGTCCAATCTGGACCCAGCTGTGCACTCTCTGGACTCCATTGTTTACTCTGCCAGAGAGCCATTTGCACTTTAGCCCTTCAGGCAGAAATAGAGTTTTTAAACCCCAGTTTTTGGCTAGCTAGCTTGCAGTACCCTGGGCCCTTTTCGCAGCGCCGGCGCTTGCACGAGGGGGAATGGCGGCTCGTGCGACAACCCTCTCCCGAAACGCCGCCACTTCTCCCCCACCTCCTTACCGCACCTGGTGTCTTCTTCCGTGACGGGCGCTCTTCAGCCGCACCCCTAGCTTCCGCAGCGCTCCCTGGGAGCTGTAGGCGGAGCTGGGGGAGGAAGCGGGGAGGAAGCATGACAGGCCCGCCTGCAGCGGCGCTCTGCACTCCGGTAAGTGCGCAGTGGCACCGGGAGCCTTGTGTGAGTGTGCATTATTTTCGGCTGAAAGCCAAAAATAAAAAAATCCGCGTGAGCACCGCTTGAGCCCCATAAGCACTGCAGAAGTGGGAGTGCGTCATGCGCAGCAACGCTCCCACTCCCGCGAGGCTCATGGGGCTCTTTAGCGAGAGAAAGCCCATGCGAAAAGGGTCCTGGTTGCTGGTAGCCACTCTGTCTCTCTGAATACCATTTATGTACTGTCCTTAGACTCTGCGACTATGCAACATTGTTCTTCACTTCTCTACAGATTGGTAAATATCACCCATTTTGTCCTGAAAATCTCACTATCCAAAATTTTCCTCCCTTTTCCTTCAGTTTACCTTGTGTGATTGTGAGACTGCTTAGATCTTGTGTATATGATTGCAATTCCTCCAATAAAACAAATAAGCTTACTTTTGGATCTTCAGCTGGTCCTTCCCTGCACTAGTACTTATAGTACTAGTACCTAAAGATCTCTAAGGACACTCCCCTGTTGCAGGCCTCCTCTCAGAGTTAATGTTCCTCACCTTTTCATAGAAGATACTGACATCGTGGGTAGACCTCTGAGTCATCCAAGTTTTGCAGTAACACAGCAGTTTGTAAAACTGGAGCATCAAGAGTCTTGATGACGATGGGAATGGGTCTTGAAAATCCCAGAGGATCTCCCAGAGATTTTTAATCAGAGGACAATGTCAGACTTCTTGTCAGCCACACGAAGTCCTCTAGCACATCAAGTAGATGACAACTTTGCTTTCCCTTTGTATTCCAGAGACCTCCTCTCAAACCATGCTAGATTTTATCTCCACTTTGTTTTCTGGTCTCTCTCTGTGTGGGAAATATGTGCACCACTTTGAGATAATCATTTTAGATATGGCACAAGGTATACAAATTGAAAATAATAATAATAATAATAATAATAATAATAATAAGAAGAAGAAGAAGAAGAAGAAGAAGAAGAAGAAGAAGAAGAAGAAGAAGAAGAAGAAGAAGAAGAACACAATACAGGTTTGGTGTGATCTTTCACTCCAGTCTCCCACCTCTGTATCTGTAACTCGTACTACAAAAAGAGAAAACTGTTAGGGTATGATATCCACATTTCCCTTAGTCTTCAGCATTAAGTTTTAAGGCTAACATTGTAACCTCTTGAGCTGTGTTTATTTCTAAAATTTCTAACCTTTCAAAATGGATGTAGGAAGCTCTCTTACACAAGTCACAACATGACTCCATCCAACTCAGTAATATTTACAGTGAGTGGCAGTAACTCTCCAGGGTATCTGAAAGAATTTTTTCAATTCCTATCTTCAGATGCTTTTGGGATTAGAGCCGGGAGAGATCTTTTGTATGCAAAGCATGTGTTCTACCACTGAGTTATAGACATTTCTCTCAAAGGATATAATACCTGCAAGCTTAGCAGCTGATCTGACAAAGTGAAGATATGACAAGTACTGCCTTCCTTCACTGCCTAATCATTGTCCAATTTGTGAATTCCCATTGGTTACAGTTTACCAAAGTTTAAGTGCTCTTGTATAATTGCTGATTTATAGCAGGAAAAATAAAATTTTGCATGGCTTCCTGTTTGGATTGTTTCAGGATAGCTTTTTCACACCTGTGGATATATGGACCCAGTGGCTTGATGAAGAACACAGGTGGCATTTTGTTGGAATGAAAAATGTCAAGACTTCATTGGCATTCCTGGCCAATTTGCCATTATTTCATTTACCCATTCACAACACAGAATTATAGCGCGGTTATTCCACTTTAATGCCATGGTTCCATCCTATGGAATTCTGGGGTTTGTAGTTTGGTGACTCACTGGAGCTCTCTGTCTGAAAATTCTAAATACCACTCTCCCCCCACCAAAAAACCCCCCTGCAGATTCCAGGAACCCATGGGATGCTGCCATGGCAGTTAAAGTGGAATAATAACACTATGGCCTTTTCCTCACAGGGCGAGGGAATCGCCCCGTGCCGGTACTCACCAGACCTGTGTGCTCCATGTGTGGGTCCAGGCTGGTCCGGAGCAGTGCGTGGCCATGCTCTGCACTGCTCCAGGGACAAAAATGGCGGCTTCCGGTTGGTGGACCACCAACCAGTGAAGCTCGCCAGCCTAAAGCCCGCCCCTGGCAGATCTGCAGGCTCGCACTGGTGCGAGTCTGCAAATCTGCACCACAGCCGGCCATGGAGTGGCGCACTCCATGCTTTTGAAAGACCTGTTTTAAGTGGTCTTTCAAAAGCACGCTGAACGACCACTTTGGGTTGTTCTGGAGCAGGCTGAGGTCTGGAACTACACAAAGTAGTCCAGACCCAGTCCGCTCCCAGGTGTAGACGTCCTCTCTGGAGGACAGTCTGCACCATTTTATAAACCCCATGCGGAAAAGGCCAATAATTATGAGGTGTAAATGCCCCAAAGAAGGCCCATACATACCCTCTTTTCATAATTGTACCATGTTGTTTTCTTTTGCATTTTATATACCCTGTCTGATTACTAGATATACACATACCACATATTTCTCTTTACAGTCATTTCAAATCATCAAGCCATTTTATCGAAGCCTAGCCATATTGAATTAGTTTCTTTGTCATATCTCATAAAATTCATGCTGAGAAGCCAGGCATTTTTGCTTCCAAACATATTCCTGCTCACATTTCCTGGCCTGTTTTGCTTATACTTGTTTCATTATCATTATTTTTTGAAGTGGAAATGCAACAGAGATCCAAGGAAATGTGTATTTGTGGAATTACTTTATACAAATCATGTTTCTTAGACTTGCTGGGGGCAGGGACAAATTTACTAAACATTTCTTTGTCTGTAAAACTATACCATAATTCCCAACAGATAGCATAGCCTTATTCTTCAGTGGAATAAAAATGTTTGACACAAAAATTGTTCTATGAAAAAAGAAATAAAAATATTCAGAGCGGTAAAAAAACAGAATTAATTTTATAAGCCTCAAGGTCTTGCAAACAACTGTTCTTCAACAAAATCAGCATTCAAAGCAGAGTTTTTTTTTAAAAAGATGGAGTTGACAGGTTTTTTTGTCATGACAGTCTGTCTGGGTATGGTGAGACAGCCTGCCAAAGATTCTCCAGCCTACAAGAGAGTTTTCACCTCCAGTGCAAGAGGAACAAGGTTTATTCTCAAGTATGTGGATTCCTAAATGGAACAGAGATAGGAAAGTTATGGGTTTTGGAATATGCCATGTTGGCTAGGAGATTCTGGGAACTGAAGTCTCAAAAGTAACTTTTCTGACATACTGACAAAGAATATGTGTATCACTTCTTTGGGTTCTATTAGAGTCACTTATAAATGGTAATTGTAAATACAATTACAAACATTTAAATGGTTTGTAGATTTATATCTCCTTTCTTAAAAACCATAAAGCCCAACAACAATAATGCATATGCAGTTTCCTGAAATTCTAAGCACTCCACAAAACACCACAGTAGGACTCCAACTGTTCCAGTTCAATAAAAAGAGTGCCGATTAATAATCTGTCGTGCCCCTTTTCAGCTCCTTTTCAAATATCCCAGTTTCTCTCTTATCCTCCCACATTACCACTTCATCCTGACTTACTTCCATGGGTGCAAACTGAATTAGGGATGCAAAGGCAGTTTGCATGCAATTAACTCAACGTGGAGAGAGGCGAGGAGGGATAGAATCTTGCCTTTCCCTGTAGACATGGGCGAAAGCAAACTGCTGCAGCCTCTCCCATCTTGTGTGTTCTTCCTCATTAATATGCTTTACCATCTTGACCACTTCCTGATGTTGCTTGGTCACATTTGTCCTGGATTTCATCTATGAAACTTTGGAGGTCACACTGATTTGCATAAATCTTGCTGCTCATCAGTTAACAGTAAGTTACAGCTCATCAGTTACAGTATCTGGGCCTGATTCAGTGAAGAGCGATTCAGACAAAATCCAACCCAGGCCCCAACTCTGAACTGAGATTCAGAAATCACAATTGCCATTCCTTCCCATCAAGTTGAACTAGGGAACCAACGTAGCAGTAGCTTTTTCCTTTTTTGCACATCTACATAAAAACGTGAGTCAGTGGTGTCACCAGGAGGGTACAAGGAGTGCAGACTACACTAGGTTACACTATAAGGGGAGATTACACCAACCATAGTGATGGCATTGGCCCAAGCACAGCTAAAAATGCTGGATGGACACCAGCTGGCACGCCTGTACTGGTTCTTCTCCTCTTGCTGTTTTGTGCTCCTAGTGCTCCTTGCCAGCAGCCCAGGATCCTATTTTGGGTAAGGAAAGCAGCTAAGACATCAGCCAGCCAGGTTGCTCAGGTGAGTGGGCTTTCCTTCCAGAGTAAACCCACTGGCTCAGCTTGTGGGCCCAGTCTCTGTGCATGCATGAGAAACCCTTAAACTGATCCTTCCCTTCCTTCCTACTCTGGAGAAGTTTGGCAAGCAGAACACAGGCTTACAAGGCTCTGTTTCCAAGGTTCCTTGGGTGTATGTGTCCCACGATGAAGAGGCTGGGCCAAAGTCAAGAAAATTGCCTCACCCAATGATTTGGGCTGCATGAGTTCAGCAGTGTGCACATATCAAACTGGCAGTAGAATTGGGGCACACAAGGCCAGGTTTCCTCATGAATAAAGTAGCCCATGTGAGAGGATCAAGGCCAGGAAGGACCAGGTTGGCTTCCCTTGAGAACTCCCCAGCATGTACCATTGAGCATTGGATCTTATTCCTGAGGAAACTGAGCACCAATGGCTTCTGTGGGCAGATGGAAGAGTGCTCTGGTCCCTTTCCCTTTGCGAAACAGGGCCACTTGTTTGAGTGGACTATTCTCTATTTTTTTTTAATCCCCCTCTAAGCTTCTTTCATGCTGGCTTCCCCTCAAAAAATGACTAAGGAAAAAAATCATTGCAAAAACATTACTAAGGATTCTGTATGGTCTGGTATGAGAGGAGGTCTATACGAATGACACCATAAGTTACCACACCAGGTGTCAACAACACGAGTGATGCCACTGATCTGAGGACAAGGTAGACCTTGAAAAAGGAGATTAACCCACCCAAATTTCAGAGAGGTAAATAATAACTCCTAACAGTATATCATACACACATTTCACTCTATTTATCTCAGCTTTATAAAGATGGCATTTGTATGCCGTTTTAGTTACCCAGTTTTTACATGATCATTTATTATATTATCACCAGGACAAACTTATCTGGGAGAAAATCAACACATTAGGCTTCCTAGTGAATAAAGATGCATAGGTTTGTCCTATTAGTAATAAAATCATTTTGTCGAACTTAACCTATAGATTGATAAAATGGTTCCTGAATAAACTAGCCTGTTTAGTATATTTTATTCCACACATTTTGTTGGAGTAAAACTTCTTTCATTCACAGACTTCATGGCCTATGGTCAGGGATGCTGGAATGTAAAGTTAAATAATAGCTAGGAAACTAAGACTGGGAAATACTGATCTAAATTTTTGTCTTTCATAACCTGACCATGAATTTCATAGCATCCTCTTGAAATACGTGGTGCAGTTTTGGTATCTATCTACATGCCTATATGAATATGTCCCTATAGAAAACTCAGATTCTATTCTATACATCACTGATAAGTGGCATACATTTCCAAAAATTCTGAACAGAGTCAACCCTCCAAAAATCTATATGGTGATTGAAAATATACCACTCTAAGCAGGTCTCATTTTATTGTCCTTGTTCTCAGGAATCACACTACTTTTATTTGGAACATTGAACAGAAGCATTTAAATTCTTCCACACACTTCACTGAAGTGTAGTTGGACTGCAAAATGCAATATTTCTCTCTAATCAAGATGCTTCTACATTATGTTTGCTTGCTTTGTGATCATAGCTTAACCTTTAGCCTTCTTGCTGTTGTTCTCTTATTGAAAACATTAATTCCTCAAGATTATCTCATCTGATAAAACCTCAACGGTATGTGTAAATCTCAAGCGTCTAAACCTTTGTAATTTTTTTTCCATTTGTGGAAATCTACTTTCAAATAGTCTGTAAACAATTTAGGTGACATTGATATTTGTCTCTACTCAGCTTTCACACTTATGTTTATTGAGCTATTCTTAGTTTTCGTTGTCTTGGTGCCATTTAGATAAAAGTTATCACTGACTATTTGAGTAACTTTCCATCCAAAATCTGTGAGTGTGTACCAATAAAGTACTAATGTAAACTGCTACAGGGTAACTCATTATCAATAAATTCAAGGGAGAAGATGGACCAATTGACTCAGATTTCATTCTACAGCTTCCATAATCAGCATCCAGAATGACCAAATCATGGGTCATTTTCAAGGATATGAGCCACACAATAGCAAGCGTAACAGTGGGCGTCGGAACACAAGCCAAAGGAAGGAAATAAGAAGATAGTTATTTAGATAATGAAGTTCTTTGAGAATGAAAGTGGGAGTACAAAAGAAGATAAAATGAGTTATAGGAATAATAATGAAAATCGTTAAGTTATGAATATGGAATATGTGGCCTTACTGATGTTGTTGGATTGCAACTTCCACCATTCATCACCATTAACTATACTGGATAGGGAATTGTGATCCAACGTCTGTGAGGCCAGATACTCCGTACCCCTGTTATAACTCTGTATAGCAGAAGATGCTGAAAAGCTTTTTGAACATTCAAAAAGAGTCCTGTTAACAGCCTTTCCATCAATTGAACTATGATCAGCACAATACTAATAATGCTGGAAAAGTTAGGACAGGTGAGACAGGAAGCTGAGTTGAGTCAATAATCATACATACAAGTTTCCAATTTTTTTCTGAGACTCTGGGTGCTGCCGCTACCATCAATGAAAATATACTACATTGATTACAGGCCTGTGATAGTATAACAAAAGCCATTGTTTACTTCAGATTACTTTAAAGTTGTACAGTCAAGGGTTCATCCAAACACAAAAAGCAGCTGGGTCAGAAAAAAAGGTTTTAATAAAGTTCTAAGGACTTCAACACTGGGAAGGAACTGGAAAGTTTTGGAACTTAAAATTATGATCTCTTTACTGCAGTTGTGATTACTGTGTCTGCTACAATGGTACTTCAGTGTTTCCTATACAGAAAGTATGAAGAGCAGGCATATGAACATAAATTTAATTTACCAGATATCAAGTCAGTGAACATGCACAGATGTTGGCATATATAGTGAAATATTTAGCATGTGAGTCTACTACTTACACTTTAAGGGCTGGATCCTGCCTAAAAACACAGCTTTAAAAGGCCAACAGTCAGCATGTTGTCCTGATTGATGGGACACACAGGAAGACGCCTCCAGGACACCTCAGATCACAAACAGGCATATGCAGGACTTGAAAGATTAAGGTCTCGAACCATTTAGAGTTATAAATGCCATCATCAGCATCTTGAATTCAAAACGGAAGCATTTTGGAAGCCTGTTCAGTTCTTTTAAAAATGGTGCTATGTGGTTTCTATATAATGTTGCAGTCAGCAGTCTAGTTGCAGCATTTGCACTAGTTACAGTTTTCAAGTCATCTTCAAGGGCAGCCCCATGTACAATGCATTGTAGTAAACTAGTCTGAGAGTTATCAGTGCTGGCAGAAAGAGATTTATGACTAATGCTCTGCTCCTACAGTTTTACATATCTTTGAGTTAGGATTACACTGTTTCTCATGCTTTAGTACCATTGAAATAATTTGGAATTGTTAGTTGTGGTTACTATCTCATCAATTTCAGACTGATTAAAGCACAGCTAATTTAGAGCACAATCCTAAGCCGCAAAGATGACCAAGAACCAGCTGAGCCAATGCTGCCACATAAAGCTGTGTTGAATCCGATCTCTAGAGATGCTGGAAATTATTTAGCACTAGTCCAGCTAGGCCTAAATCGCTGACATAGTGCCTGTATCCCTGAACAGGAAGAGGTCTAGATCCAGAATAACTTGGGCCATTTCTGCACTACACTGTTATAGTGCTACTATTCCACTTTCAACATCCTGTGAAATTCTGGGGTTTGCAGTTTACTGAGGCCAAAGCTCTCTGGCTGAGAATCCTAAATGCTCCCCCCTAAACTGCAAAACCCAGGATTCCATAGGATGTTGAAAGGGGAATAATAACACTATAACAGTGTAGTGCAGAAATTGCCTTGATGTCTCTCTTGCTCCACCCCTTCTCTGTCCACTCTTTGGATCTTCTACAAGCAGATCTCAGCCAGCAGACCAGATCTCATCTCTAAGATCAGTCAGCAGAAGACAGTTCAGCTGGCAGATGGGAGTTCAATTGGCACAAGGGCCATTCAGCTGGCAGAAGGCCACTTCAGCTAGCACAAGAGGCTTTTGGTGATTTCTAATTCCATTCAGCCTGTGCATATTTGAGTTAGCATTGCACTGTTAAATTGGAATGCTCCTCAAAACAAAGCACAACATTATGTAGGCATAGCACAGCACTATGTAGACATACATGTTAATTCTACCAGCTACAGTACAAAGAAATTGTAAAATGCAAGAAAGAAAGAAAGAAAGAAAGAAAGAAAGAAAGAAAGAAAGAAAGAAAGAAAGAAAGAAAGAAAGAAAGAAAGAAAGAAAAAAACACAGACATCTGCTGTACTATGAAATATAGTTGGTTTACATACTTCATATTTTACAGAAAGCAAAAATATATAAAGCACTGAATATATAAATACTTTAAATAACCATTGGACAAAAGACTCGTGGTTCAAATCTAAGCGTACTCTTTATATGTTTACATACTTTTTCATATTTATAATTATTTAATGTATTTACATAGTCTTGTTTACTGTAAAGCATTGTGTATTTGCCTAATATTACTGTTCTGCTTGCAAATGATTATTTAATGTATTTACATATTTTTGTCTGAGAATCTGATATTTTGATATATATATATGTGTGTGTGTATGTGCGTTTAATAATATTAGATCTAAAGCTGATGGGTTAGCAAGTCCCCACTAATTCAATGGGTCTATTTATTTTGTGCTGTAGGCTATATTTCAGAGGAAGGAACTAGCAAAACCACTCCTGAGTCTGCCTTGCTAAGAAAATAGCATGAAATTCATGGGGTCACCATAAGTCAACAGGTGACTTGAAGGCACATACACACACAAACTGGATTTAGACAAAGGAAGAGAATTATGCCAGAAGTTGTTGGAATGCAACTTTCTGCTGCCCTAGCCAGTAGTTTCATAAATTCCATTGATTTAAAGGATCCACTCTAGTAGAGATAAGACTTTAGGCCTTAGATTACTAAAGGTATACAACAAGTATCAAATTCTCCAAAAAAAATAGGTAAATATATTAAATAATTACTAATAGGCAGAAACAATCATATTACAATATGCATATAAACACAAAAGGCAATCACAATTATGTAAATCTGCAGTGCTTTGCAGTAAACAGGAATACGTAAATGCATTCAATGGTATGGAACACTGAGAATTTCAGTACAACAACATCAGCAAGGCCACAAGACCTTCTGTTTTAGGCATAAGAATAGATATGTGAATAGATATGTGTATGTTTATATGGTTTGGTGCAATATATTTATTAATATAGTAGAAACCTCTAGTAAAGGTTGGATCCTTTTCTGTGGGCCTTAAGGTGGCAAAGTTGAACAGGAGGCTCAGAAAACAAAGTTCAAAATCAAGTGGTAGGACAGAGAGTTAGGCGGACTAATCAACAATAGATCAATGTGTCAAAATATTTTGGGTCTTGTGATTTGTTTTTGTTTTTTTTCTGTGCCAGAGCCCCATGTGGGGGGAGCCTAAAATGCTCTTGCCACTTGAGGCAGCAGAGAAGTGCCCCCCCAACTCAGGCAGCCAATGGATTACCACCTCCACCAGGATGTAGAAACAGGAGAAGTGGCTCCTTGGCTCCACTTGCTCATTTGCTTGCTTGTCTGGCCAGCAGCCAGTCAAATGCCCCAAACAAGATTTCAGCCATCCAGATATGAAGAGAAGGAGGTTGACAAAGCCAATAATAATGTTGTTGATGGAAGTGACAAACCCATATGTCACCACCATAACTGGCCAGTAGCTTCCTCATTGCTTGGCTTGAGATCTTATGATACAGACTCCAAGAGATGCAAGTGATCAGGGAAATTATATCACAACAACACAGGTGATTTTCTTGGTCTCGTCTGTGTCTTCTACAGATCCGTATTCTTAAGATGCAGAACCTAGTATTCAAGAAGTTGCTGGTTCATAGACCCAGCTCCTGATAATGATATTGTCATTCAGTTATTGTGACATCTGCCTCCTACTTCTTTGGCTGGAGTGGGCTTTGGCGTGCAGTGGCAGTGGATGGCAGGAAGTTGTCTCTGCAAAGGTCCTCCTGGGGCCTAAGGCACTGGCCTCGCATTCTAAGGTGATTACCTCACTTAGGCTAATGGCAAGACTGACCTTGTCACCTTCATATTCTTTAGCAAGAGAGGGCCAAAACATCATGGCCTATCCAGCTATTAGCCCCAACAAGAGCAGATCTACTAAATCAACAACACTCATGTAAATATTGACCTCCCAAGTTTCCATTATTTTAGATGGCTCTACTTCAGTTTGTATTCATATTCATATGAATTATGAAAACTGGAACCTCTTGGATAATTACACTGTAGACGATCAACAATCAAATCTGCTTATTCACAAGATCATTGTTAAAAGTATTATAAAAGATTCTATCCATTGTGATACATTAAAACCACTTAAATACAGCATCAGTCTCAGTTCTCTCATCTGGCATTCCTGGATTATTCTTTCATTGGCATCAGAAATGGAGTCCCTACTCCAGTTCCAGTTCTTCCATCTTGCCTCCCAGTGTTTGAGCAAAAGCCTGACCCTTAATCTGCCTACAGTACACAGTACACCATTATGACAGTGCAGGCTTCTTTTAAGTCCTCTTAAGAGAAGACACCCATCATTAGCAGGGCTTTGGTTCACTCTATCACTACATTTTGCTCAGAAGCAGTGCACAAATTCTGATCATAGATATACATGTATTCATGCTCTGCTGTGGGTATTTTTTCTCTCATGCAACCCGAGATGATTGTTGGACAGTTCAGGGAAAAAGTATCTAGGTCATCCAAGATCTTGCAATAAGCGATATAGATCTTTCAGGTAGCTCTGCCTCCATAACTACATGTCTCAAGCATACCGTCCAACATTCTTTTTAAGCAGCATATCCTCCCCTGCAACACAGCCATTTCCATGTTGTCAGAGAGTGGGGGAATCTGTGAAGACACTATTCTGTTGGAACTGGAGAGGCATCTACAGGGAACTCCATGGGCCCTTGGGAGGTCCCTGTAGATCACATCCAGTTATAGAGAGTTCTTGTGGACTAAAAAGCAAGATATAAATACTTTAAATAAAAATAAATGTTAAAAATAGCTGACCATGTCTCTGCTGATCTGACAACATAGAAGTTGCCATTTGGGGTGGGAACTATGTTATTTACAAGGCAGGTTGGGAAGGATTTTGGTTATTGTCTGATCTCAACAGAATTCTGACTTTTGCAACAACTCAAAAGGTGAGTTGTGAGCCATGGCCATTTCTGCATGATGACGCTTTCCTGTGTCACCCCATCACAATCCTGGCAGCACCTCTGCCAGGATGGGAGCATGTCCCCATTTCTCCCCTCTGCACCTGGCCAGCTGCCTGCGGAAGGGAGAGTGAGGGACACACTCCTTTCTTCTGCACTGCAGCTTGCCTTCTTCCCATGTTTCAGTGGGGAAGGAAGTGCATGATTGCACTTCCAGCCCTTCTACATGGCTGGCAGCAACAGAAGCCTCATGCAATCAGAGGCCATTGACAGAGTTTTTCTGTCAATGATATACCCTGCAATCGCACCGGCTGGGAACACAAGGAGGGTGGGACCACAACAATGTTATGTGAAAGCGTCATTGCGGTCCTGCTCCTCTCACGTCCCCATGCTGGGAGGGCACCATGCTGTGGAAATGGCCCATAAAGTCCAATTTACACTACCACAATTCCCCAAGAGATTGTCAGTCGTGATTTCCACCACTTGCTAAATTGGGGTGGGGGTGTAATTGCCTAGAATAAACGTATAACACAACATACAAGTAAATTTTAGCTTGAATTTACTACTACAAGATGTAGCGGCAGCTGCCAGCCTGGATGGCTTTAAAGGGGATCAAATAAATTCATGGAGGTTAATACCAATAATGGCTACTAATCACCATGGCTATATATTACCTCCAGCAGCAAAGACAGTGTACCTCTGTATATCAGTTGTTGGAGAACAAGAGAAAGAAGGTGCCATTGCACTTATGTTCTGCTTGTGGGCAATTGGTTGGCTTCCATGTGAACAGAATGCAAGTTTAGATAATTCTTCAATTTGTTCATGGCTCTTCTTATTTTTCTAATTTTATTTAATCGTCCGCAGATCATACACATATGAACCAGCTTTACATATCAGTGACATTTCTATCCCCAAGAAATCAACATTCTGAAAGAAGTTCATAAGAAATTACAAATGAAATTGTTTTAAGTTTAGTACTGCTCAGCAAGACTTAGTTTGAACAGATGTTGGTTGTGTTTTCCCTGATAAGATATGCATCAATCTTGCCACAGGGCTGAACTAATCATTTGCAGAAAGATTTTGAATATAGGTTAAGTTCACATGAAATTAGGGTGTGAAGGTTTGTCCCAGGGTCACAGATTGTTCATCTATGCTTTAACAGCTGTAGATCTTTCTTCACAGACTATTCATCAAAAGAAGTTAGAACTTGCAATTAAAGGCTTAGACTGAGAGTGGGCAATGAGCTGGGAATATTTTTGATCCCATGTCTTTCCAGCAGGTTGCAGGAGATTGCCTCAGCCAAACTACAAGTGACCTGATACAATTCTCAATCTCCATCAAAAATGTGTGTTGGGTACGATGGGAGTTATCTATGGCCATTTCCGCACGGGGTAAGTAAAACGGTGCAGTGCATCCTCCACGGAGGATGTCTGCACCTTGGAGCAGACTGGATCTGGACTACTTACCGTAGATCCGCACCTCAGTCCGCTCCAGAATAACCCCAAGTGGTCCTCCAGCATGTTTTTGAAAGACCTGATTTTTCCGGTCTTTCAAAATGCCAGCACATGCCATTGTGTGCCTGCTCTCTGGTGCAGATTCACAGGCTCGCACCAATGTGAGCCTGTGATCTGCGGAGGGTGGGCTTTAGGCTGGCGAGCTTCAGTGGTTGGTTGAGACCCACGACCAACCGGAAGCCACCATGTTAGATGCTGGAGCAGTGTGGATCTACGACCACGCACTGCTCTGCCTCACTCCGGACCAGACTGGACCACCAGAAGACCCGGTGAGTAGCAGCAGGGAGCGATTCCCTCACCGCATGCGGAAATGGCCTATGACAATGAGGCAAACCTACTCAAACTGTTGCATTCTTTTGGCAGTTTGGGGTGAGGATGAGTGAGTCATTGGGGGTGTGTGAATTTGTTCTGAGGGTTGTTCAGGAAGCCCTTGAGATTACATGATGCTTGTAGGCTGCAGTTTCCCCACCACTGAGTTAGATGTATGCCTAGGAAATGGGTGTCTTTGCAACTGGAACAAGTCCAGAAAAAGAGAAGAGTTCTAACCAGATGTATCAGAATGTGGAGATGCAGTTTTGGTGGGGTGCTCAAGTTACTCTCTAGTACATAGCTTGGAAAAGTTAGTTTTCTGAAGTTCAGTTCTCCAAACGACATATCCTCCATGGCCATTGACCACGCTGGCAAGAGATTCTGTATATCATAATCTAAAAAGTAACCTCTCAAGCCTCCACTGTAATGTAATCACCAGTTTGACTAAAAATGTCTGTTTACCTCCACTCATTCTCTATTTGCACTAGAGCTTGAAAAGTTACTTCTTGGACTACAAGTCCTATAACCCATCAGACAGCATGGTCAGTGAGCTTAAGGATTCTGGGGACTGTAGTCCAAAAAGTAAACTTTTCAAGGACCTTTCATTATTTCCTATATGATTAAATAAAGCAAACATTCCCAAGATACATAATACTCTTCTTTCAAGTACTTTTCAGACAGTGGCAAATGCACCCAATATTTCTGCCCTCAAAATGCCTCTTATTGCTTGGGGTTAATGGGGAGCACATAAAAATCTTGTAATAATGGAAGTTCTTTTAAGCACAGTCCTTAAAATGGAACCACAGCTCCAAACTTTTGGGTGTGTTCTTAGGAACGTTTAAGGTGGGTGGAGTTTGCATTTGATAGGTTCTTTGTTAAAGGAAGGTCTATAGGTACTTTTGCACAGTTTTTATAATGCAGGCTCAGAATGTTATTGAAGTTAATTATTATTCTGTATTTCATATTTCAGTCTCATGATAAGAAATTTACCTACTTTAGAGGCTGGGGAGAGGTCAGGGAGAACCAAACAGATATGTAGATTTTTATTTTTATTTTTTTTCCCAAGCAGATGAATTTCACCTCCAGCCAAGAGAAAATTAATCAGTTATTTATGGTGAGTTCAACAGAAAAGATTTATAACTTTCTTTCTTAAAATCCAGCACAATAATATCTTTCACTTCCTTATTTAACCAAAGGGATGAAAAGAAGAAGAAAAAAGGATTGCTCATCTTTTTTCCTGAACTGAAAAGAGTAATTTCACCTACAATAGCTCTGGAGAAAAAGAGGTGTCAATGACATTAAAAATACATTATGAAAAACATGTGATATTTTAATTTTTGGCTGGCACACATATTGGAATGGAAATTATTGTTTTTACAGATTGAATTCATATAGAATTTAAACATTTATTAAAATACTTTTGTTCAGTGTTAGTATTTTTGGCCTTCACTATTCATATATCTATCTGCCTTATACCAAGAAGAGCTTGAAAAGATACGAGCCAGTGCCATCTTGGCTGGAGGATTCTGGGAGCTGTAGTCCAAAGAAAAAGCCAGCATGGTACAGTGATTTGAACATTGGGCTTATGACCCTGGAGACCAGGATTTGATTTTCTGCTCAGCCTTGGAAATCCTGGGTAACCTTGGGTGCATCATACACTCTCAGTCACAGAAAACCCTGTAATAGGTTTGCCTTAGGGTCACCATAAATCTGAAATGACTTTAAGGCACACAATAGAATCATAGAATCATAGAAATGTAGAGTTGGAAGAGACCGCAAGGGCCATCCAGTCCAACCCCCTGCCATGCAGGAAAACCCTCAAAGCACTCCCAACAAGTGGCCATCCAGCCTCCGCTTAAAAACCTCTAACGAAGGAGACTCCACCACACTCTGTGGCAGCACATTCCACTGCCGGACAGCCCTGACTGTCAGGAAATTCCTCCTGAGGTTCAGGCGGAATCTCCTCTCCTGCAGCTTGCATCCATTGCTCCTTGTCCTGGTCTCAAGAGCAGGAGAAAACAAGCCCACTCCCTCCTCGACATGACACCCCTTCAAATATTTAAACATAGCTATCATGTTCCCTCTCAACCTTCTCTTCTGCAGACTAAACATACCCAGCTCTCTAAGTCTGTCCTCATAGGGCATGGTTTCCAGGCCCCTCACCATTTTGGTTGCCCTCCTCTGGACCTGCTCCAGCTTATCCATATCCTTCTTGAATTGGGGTGCCCAGAACTGGACACAGTATTCAAGATGAGGTCTAACCAATGCAGAATGGAGTGGTACCAATACCTCCCTCGATCTAGACACCATACTCCTATTGATGCAACCAAGAATTGCGTTGGCCTTCTTGGCTGACGCATCACACTGCTGACTCATGTTCAGCTTGTGGTCTATGAAGACTCCTAGATCCCTTTCACACGTACTGTTAGCCTGCCACGTGTCCCCCATCCTATATTTCTGCATACCATTTTTTCTGCCTAAGTGTAGGACCTTACATTTCTCTCTGTTGAAATTCATTTTGTTAGCCTTGGCCCAGCTCTCCAATCTGTCCAGGTCCTTTTGAATTTTGATCCTATCATCAGGTGTATTAGTAACCCCTCCCAATTTGGTGTCATCTGCAAATTTGATCAGCGTGCCCTCTATTCCTTCATTCAAGTCATTAATGAAGATATTGAACAGCACCGGGCCCAGGACAGAACCCTGTGGCACCCCACTAGTCACTTCTCTCCAGGATGAGAATCTGCCATTGGTGACCACCCTTTGGGTACGGTCAGTCAACCAGTTACAAATCCACCTGACAGTAGCCTTGTCCAGTCCACATCTTACTAGCTTCTTTGCAAGAATGTCATGGGGAACTTTGTCAAAGGCCTTACTGAAATCAAGATATATTATGTCCACAGCATTCCCTTCATCTATCAAGCAAGTAACTCTATCATAAAAAGAGATAAGATTAGTCTGGCATGACCTATTTTTGAGAAATCCACGTTGACTTTTCGTAATTACGGCATTGTTTTCTAAGTAATTAGAAACTGACTGTTTGATGATCCGCTCCAGGATCTTTCCAGGTACTGATGTCAGGCTGACTGGGCGATAATTATTTGGGTCCTCTTTTTTTCCCTTCTTGAAGATGGGGACAACATTTGCCCTCCTCCAGTCTGCCGGAACTTCTCCGGTCCGCCAAGAGTTTTCAAAGATTATAGCAAGAGGTTCCGCAATGACCTCTGCTAGTTCTTTTAAAATCCTAGGATGCAATTCATCTGGCCCTGGAGACTTGAATTCATCCAGTGTGGCCAGGTATTCCTGTACTACCTCTCTATCTATTCTGTGCTGCATTTCCCCCACTTCCTCACCTGCTCCCCAACCGCCAGGTTGAGTGTTTTTATCCTTTTGGGAAAAAACTGAGGCGAGGAAGGTGTTGAGGAGTTCTGCCTTTTCTCTTCCTCCTGTTATTAATTCACCATCTTCCCTGCGCAGTGACCCTATCGTCTCCTTCTTTTTCCTTTTGCTGCGGACGTATTTAAAAAAGCCCTTTTTATTGTTTTTAATGTCTCTGGCCAGCCTAAGTTCGTTCTGTGCTTTAGCCTTTCTGACCTTCTCCCTACATCTCCTGGCTACCTGCTTATAATCTTCTTTGGTGATTTCCCCCTTCTTCCATTTCCTGTACATGTTTTTCTTAATACTTAGCTCAGCTGAGAGCTCTTTAGTCAACCATTCCGGTTTGTTCAGATGCCTTCCATTTTTCCTCCTTAATGGCACAGTTTTAGCCTGTGCCTTCAGTACCTCTCTTTTAAAGAACTCCCATGCATCCTGAACTCCTTTCTCATTGACTATTCTTGACCACGGGACTTCAGCCAGCAGCTCCTTCAGTTTACAGAAGTCTGCTTTTTTAAAATCTAAGACGAATGCCTGGCTACACTTGTCTTCTCTTCCCCACTGAATGCCAAATTCTAATAGGGCATGGTCACTCTCTCCTAAAGATCCAACCAGTTCTACATCATTAACAAGGTCTTCCCTGTTGGTCAGGATCAGATCCAGAATATTTGATCCCCTTGTCGCCTCTTCCACCTTCTGGACCATGAAACTGTCTGCAAGACAAGCAAGAAACTTGCTGGACCTTGCCGCCTGTGCAGAGTTTGACTGCCAACATATATCCGGGTAGTTGAAATCTCCCATTATTACTGTATCTCTCCTTTTTGAATGTGCAGTCATTTGGTCTATGAAAGCGCCATCGAGGTCCTCAGTCTGGCTTGGAGGTCTGTAGTAAACCCCCACTATAATATCCCTATTGTTTCTCGCTCCCTTAATTCTTACCCAGATGCTCTCGACCTGGCTTCCAGTGTTCAAGTCATGGATCTCTTCACAGGTGAAAACATCCTTGACATATAAGGCTACTCCTCCTCCTTTCTTATTTGGTCTATTTCTACAAAATAGGCTATACCCCTCTATTCCTACATTCCAATCGTGAGACTCATCCCACCAGGTCTCAGTGATGCCTATCAAATCATATTTATTTTGTTGTACTAGGAGTTCAAATTCATCTTGTTTGTTTCACATACTCCGTGCATTAGTGTAGAGACACTTAAGTCCCCGTGCCCTTCCTGCAAGTCCCATAGCATTGTTTCCACCCCTCCCACATTTGGATGCTATTCCTACTTGGCCAATATCATTTGGGCCTTTTTCCCCTGCACTTGCCGAGTCCTTGTCCTGAATAATCTTGTCTCCCTCCCCAGTTGTACTTAGTTTAAAGCCCTCCTAATCCTCCTTGTGAGACTGTTTGCAAAAACGTTCCTGCCAAGTTTCGTGAGGTGCAGCCCACCCCTTGCCAGAAGCCCATGTTCCTGGAATTTCAAGCCATGATCCAAAAAGCCAAACTGTTGGCGGTGGCAAAATGTGCGGAGCCAGCTGTTGACCTCTACTATTGTCCTTTCCCTTCGTGCGCCATATCCTTGAACAGGGAGGATTGATGAAATGACCACCTGCGCACCAAGGTCCTTAAGCTTTCTCCCCATAAGCTCGTAGTCCTTTGTGATGTGGTGAAAGCTGCGCTTCACCGTGTCGTTGGTTCCAATGTGAACCAAAACAAGGGGCTTACGGTCAGTGGGCTTGACCAGCCTGGCTAGCCTCTCTGTTACGTGGTTTATCCTGGCCCCAGGAAGACAGCAGACCTCTTGATTGAGCTTGTCCGGTTTGCAAACTGCCGGTTCGGTTCCTTTGAGCAAGGAGTCCCCAACTACCAGAACTCGCCTCCTCTGAGGCCTGTCCGGGGTTCTTCGACAAGCAGATTCTTCCAGGATTGCCTGGGCATTGTGTTGAGGCCGGGAGTGCTGGTCTTCCCGATGTTGGATGCTGTCCTGTTGGTGTTCAAGTTCCAGTTGCTGAAGTTGGATTCCTTCTTGCTGATGTTGTGTTCCCTCCTTCTGGTGTTCCTCATCATTCACAGCACCAAGAACATTGAAGCGATTCTGTAGTTTGAGGGTCTCTGTTTCCTTCCTGGCCCTTCTACTTCTCCGTGTGACATTCCTCCAAGCATCGCTTTCCTGGGTCACGGAACTGATTACCTCATCAGGCAGCTCCTCCGCATATCCGGTCTTCAGGAAGGTCCTCTCTGCCCTATCTAAGAAGTCCTCACCTTCCCTAATAAGATGAAGATTAGAAACCTGTGCCTCCAGCTGCCGCACCTTGACCTCTAAGAAGGTGACCAGCTTGCACTTGCTGCAGGTGTACCCGACAACATCTTGTGGCAAGAAAAGGAACATGCCACAAGTACTACAGGTGACAGCAGCAGCTCCCTCACCTTCCATACTTGATAATACAGAGAATAGAACAAAAAAACAAAAACTGGGCCTCCTTTCTTAATTTGAGCTGTATAAGCTATGTCTGCTCAGGTAACTACCAAACTCAGTTGAACTCTTCTTAAATTTGTTCAGTCGCTATAAGGATTGGTTGTTCCTAAACTTGAATGGTTGAACTTGAAGGATTGAAGTAGATGAATGAAATTGCGCGCGCCATAGGCGCTGGGAGTTCCTAATAAAGCCTCCTTCCCCTAGCTGGCTCCTCCCCCTAGCTTGATTAACTCTCCCTAGTTTGATTGACAGTTAACTGACTAACTAACAAACAATTAGCTGACAATAGGCTGTGAGCTCAGGGAGAGCACACAGCCAGCACAAGCAAAAAACAACAACACAGAGAATAACAACAGTCCAAAGAAGTAACTTTCCCAAAGCCTGATACAGAGCAAAACATTGGCGTTTTCCATCTTAGTGTTGTCTACACTCTGCACTGGTTGCAACCCCTTGTAGAAATGCAGTGAATAAACCCAGAGTATTTTGTTTGCAAAGCATGTGTTGCACCACCAATGATGAGAAGTCTTTTCTATTACCTGCCCTTCCCCATCTTTTTATGTGAATATTGACCTACTACCTGCTGAATACAAAACATCTGCTCTGTGATTCTGCTAAGATTGCAAGCTAAAGTAATTATCTCTTTTTGCTGTTCTTTACATGTTTTTACAAGCCTGGGATATAATGAAATAGAAAATTAAGAAAACCATTCATTCAACCATTCAGTGAAATCTACATTCTGCTTATATAATTGTAAATATGATGGTTGCTGTAGATGTTATTGTAACTGAAATTACAGCCTGCATCCTATTAGTTAATCTAGAGTAGACTCATTGAATTAATTGTTGAATGGTAAAGCAGCCAGAATGGTATCGTTGTTTGAGTGTTTGACTAGGACTGGAGACCAGAATTTGAATCTCTGCTGAGCCATAGAAAACCACTGGCTGATGCTGGGCAAGTCACACACTTTTAGCAACAGAGGAAGGCAAAGTCAACTCCCTCTGCACAAACCTTGCCAAGAAAACCCTGTGCTAGGTTCACCTTGGGGTCACTATAAGTCATAAGGGATGTGAAGGTACACAACAACAATAAAATCAACACATAGGTAGATCCATTGATTCAACATGCCTAGGAATAACAAGAGATTCAGGCTAGTATCTTCTAAGTCAAGTGTGCCAAATATTTATGGATCCAATTTCCAGCTTGACCACATACTCAATGGTCACAGAGCTTATGCTTTTCATAAAAAAAAAAATCTCTTCCATAATTCTTATGAAAGAGATTTTTTTTTGTGAAAATATGAGCTCCATGGCCTATTGGTAAAGGTAGAAACTGGGTCCATGTAGATTTGGCACACCTTATTTAGAAGACATTAGAGCAAGAAAAAGTTTTTTCTTTTTTTTCTTTGCACTCTGAAGCAGATTTTAATACCTTCCCTCCCAAAAATCCAGCCTTTCAAGTAAATAAATCATTCATATGCTGTAGCTCATGTCAACATAGCAACAGTCAGTCACAAGACACCTTTGTAATTTGAAATGGGTCTCATGGATCACATTCTCCTCATCCTATGAAAGACCTCACTAGCTAGCTTGTCAGGTCACATGGTAACTAACCTACTGCCATACTCCCAGTGTGGTTTTCACATGCACATCTGTCACAACAGAATCCCCTGTGTCTTGTGCTAACAGGGCTGATTTAAATGAGCTGATTAAATTGTACACCATACCTTTTCAGAAAGAATGCTTAAGTTGTGCACCAGACCATGGAGAACAAAACACTGGAACTGTTTTTACATGAATTCTCAGCAAAAGAATAGACTTATTCTTAAAATTCTTATTCTTAAAATTATTTCCAGTGCTCCAGAAGTTGAAATCCTGTAGGAAAATTAATGCCTTTATACAAAATTCCTGACAAATATGTTCAATGTTGCAAAGCAATGCACATCTCACAAAACCATGGGGCATTTTTAATGAACATTATTTCTGTGCCAAATGCTTGTGCCTTTAAAGTGGGTTTCTAGCATACTTTAGCTTTAACTCTCCCCTCCCCCTGTTGTTTCCCAGTATAAAGTCCCAGCAGGCATGCACTTGGCTAACAAGTGAAGAACCCTGCCCTAGTTTTCTATAATGCATTCATGAAAAGATTTGTAACAACCAGCAGTTACGGTGGGTGTGGGAAAGCTAAAGCAGCCTACAGAGGCATTTTGGAATCACCAAATTATAATCACTGCCATTCTTAGAGGGCATCAGTCTCCTATAGGCATGTACACATTACGGTTATAATTCACATAGAAATCATACATTCAGTATCAGTCATATTTCTTTTTAATTTACTCTTCAGCCTAAAAGTATACTGGTAAATCTTATATTGGTATCTCAGATCTTAAGCATAGTTACTTGGAAGAGTGTGACATATTGTTCTGCTAATTTGAATGGCTGCTAATTTCAACAGTGCCAAACTGGAAGATGCATGGGAGAGAGAAGTAGCTTGTACAAAAACTATAGTAATGGTGTGATGCTCTTATAGCTACAATTTGGACTAGGAGAATCAGCATGGATCTATGTATAGCCTCAAACAGATTATAGATATCAGATATGCTGACCCTCAGAGAGCCCTCCATCTGGACACTTATAGAAAAGCTGTTGTTTTGGTAACTGCAAGGAAAAGCTAGCAGAAGATTTACAAATGACTTTGTATATTGCATTTGTCCTCCTTGCACTTGAATCTAATCTCTACATCTCTTTGTGACTGACCTTGCAGAAGCTACCAATTTGAGACCTACACTACAGGTGTGGAAATAATGGCAGTGCAAAACATTAGTATATCTAAAAATGACTAAGAATCATTGAGAAGATTTTAAAAGGCAACACAAGAAAATAAAATACAAGAATGGGTGGGACAGAGCAGGGTCACCTCATGGGTCACAACTGCCCCATGACTCCTTTTTGCGTCCTCCAAAGCCCCCAGCATCCCCAATAGAAGATAAGTGGAAAAGAAATTGCTGCCAAAATTCAGCAGGATGAACAGGTGTAGGTTGCTGCCACTACAGTATTCCCTTCTATTGAAGCTTGAAATTAACACTTGAACATTTTGAAAAGTATTAAAAGCTGGTGGGGGGGGGGATTGTACTTCTTAGACCCCCATAAAATTGCTCTGCTCATCATCATAACTTCAAAAGTAACCCTACAGCCCTGTCATAGACATAACTATGAAGTACTATTGATTCCATTGCTTCAGGACTCTAAGACACAACAGACAAAGAGATTGAAAAATTAAGTAAATATCATCATATATGTAAAAGATATTTAGATACTGTCATTAGAGCAATTGCTTTGGATCTGTCCCAGGAATGTACATGCAAAATCAAGAAATGTTAAGTAGATATCAACTGTATTCAGGATCATCTGGGTGTCAAATTAAACCACTAAACATGTGCCATGGAAAGCTAGGAATATTTAAGTAGGCAAAAACAACAACAGCAACAACAACAACACCTGTAGGCTTAAACTGACCACAGTGCTAGCAGAGCACAATTGTGGTGAACTATATCATTGCACAAGCAGTTGCACAAGCAGCAGTACAGGTATATTTTTACCCTAAGAGGTGGGGGTCTTTAAAGTCCACCCACAATGCCAGTTTCTCCTTAGAATTTGAAGAATTACAGCTCAAAGGAGGTCAGTGAGAGGTGGATAACAGGAGGATCTTTTCATCTGTGTATACCAATACAGTAGAGAGGACTCCAGTTAAAAGTTAAGCAGAGTATTTTATTTGGATTGTCCAAACACAAAAGAAATCAGAGACTCTCAAGAATCATACAAGACTATAAAAAACTGAAGTGTGAAAGGTTGGATAGAAAGAAAGAGATTGGCTGAAAAGGGTGATAGGTACCAGTCCTGAAGGAGAAGGTCAAAGTGGAGTGGCTCAGAAAGCATCTGAGGGTAGCAAGAATGAACAGAGGTCTGGGCACCATTTATTATGTCCAAGTATTACAATTTGCTGAGGCTGAAACTGGGACTTATATACCCTATTTCCTACCCTGAAGGAGAGTGAGTGGACAAAGTGGTGATTGCTTTCTCATGGCGTTGACAAAGGAGTCTGGAACAGGCTGATTGTCTTAACTCTAGGTGACAAAACATTGATGGGAGTCATGACAATCTCTTAATCTCTGGTCAGGCAGGGGAGGAGGCTAGGGAGGATTTCTGTAGGGCAGAATCATAGTATGAAGCCTGATTGCTTCACCTGGGCAGTTTCTCCTTCGATTGTATTTGGGTGTGCATGTAGCCTGACGTCTTGAAAGAATTATCACACATTTATTAATATTAAGTTTTCCACCTAATCCTCTCCTTGAATTTATGACCTGACCATGTCTAAGGTCAGCCTGAGCTGGCCCTATTCCAGCCAGCATCCCTTTGACCATGTTTTCCAGCCATAAATATGTTCTATCATCAAAATAGCACATCCTGCAGAATGGGGGTGTAGGGTATGGTGGCAATATCATCTATCTTGCAAAACTGCTTGGGGAACAGAAAACTTTACTGGATACCACCACTGTGCTAACTCTACAAATGTACAACTGCTAACAAAATGGAACTTGCACCAGCACAATTACATCATTACATCAGTGCCAAGAATGCCTTGGCATCCTTTCTAAACTTAACAAATCAATTTCATACTAGCTGATTGTATACAGTATATTATTTTTGTATTTTAGTGGAATCATAGTTCCACAGTTAAATCATATTATTGTATGCATAAGAATCCGTATTTGATCCCAGTTAAAAGGATCAAGTAGTGACCAGAACCTCTACCTGAGGTTTAGGTGCTGGTAAGTCAGAATAGGCAATAATGGACTAGATGAACAAACAGCATGTATGATTCTTCCTACAGCTTATTATGGAGAGTCTGGATAAACTTCTGCAAACTCTAAGTTGCAACTGAGACAGTCATTTGTATATGCATCTTTGGCACTGATATATGCAACATTACATAAGATCAAAGAATTAACAGCAAATGCTGATTCCTGTCCTAAAGCCAAATGAAGTTAACAAAGGCTCCTTCAGGTAAGCCTTTTCTGTGAGGTTAATTTGCAAAAGGTCGGACCAGATAAGACAGTGGTTCTCAACCTGTGGGTCCCCAGATGTTTGTGAACTTCAGCTCCCAGAAGCCCCAGCCACTATGGTCAATGCTCAGGGCTTCTGGGAACTGAAGTCCAAAAACATCTGGGGACCCACAGGTTGAGAACCAGTGAGATAAGACATTGTTGAGCTGTGACTCTCCAGGCCTACAGGGATGGGTGAAGTTTTAATTCTGCACACCCACAGACCTGATATGCATTGTCCCCTGCTATTTGCACTGTTTGGAAAATATATATGTTCATAGTGTTTTCTGTAATGAGGCAAATATTCAAGGGAGGATGATTTACATTAAAAAATTATGTGAGTGAGGGAATGGGTCAGCTAAAGTCCCACTCTAGTTTCCCTTCCAACAACTGATGCTGAAGAATGTCTAAGGAGATTAGTCATGCAGAGAATCTCTCATCTAGTTTGATCTATGTTTAGGAAGGTCACGATGAGCAGTTGCTCACTGAAGGTTTCTTTCGCACTCTTTTTAATTCCTGGCCTTTTTCAGATATATGCTTTCATAGCCCAGTTATTAGGTGATCCAGATGAATAAAAGTAGCCGACAGACATTTCTCTTAATAATTTCTTAATTTACCAATCCATCTGCCCCAGTTGACATGACTGTGAGAAAACCATTTTAAAAAAATGCTTCTTTGTTGTTGTTTTGTACCTTCGAGTAAATTCTGACTTTTGATGACTCCCTCAGAGAATTTTCTTGATAAGGTTTATTCAGGATTTGTTCAGAGGAGATTTCCTGCTGTCTCCTTCTTATGCTGAAATACTATGACTTGTCCATGGCTGACCAGGGATTCCTACTCTGATTTTTGAGTTCAACATTCAAGCCGCTACACCATGCTAAACTATATTTTGTACATTGCATTATATTGCACCCTGAAACCATTAACAACACCCTTCGTTCATTTGCACTGCGAAGAGTTCTGCTCAGTATGACATCATATCTGTTCATCTTATTTCATAATAAAAATAAACAAGCTGTACTTAAAGTCATTGTATATATTGTTTCCAGAAAAAGACATAAATTCTGGCTAAATCATGATTGAGTAGGCATGGAACTGGGAATTCAGTCTATATGGATAAGTAGAAAGGTAATCCGGTTAGCGTTATAATCAAAGTGAATAATAGAGTGACCAACACAGTCTCTTCCTAACTATAATTATGGCCTATTTTTTTCTATTAAAAAACATAATACTGAACCTTATTGTTGTTGTTGTTCTTCCTACAAAAATTCATTTCCATCTTGCAGATGAAAAGGTATAGAACTGATTTCTAATTAGTCAGATGTGATTAGTTCGAAATATGTCTTGCTGGACTGTGACTTCATTGTGTAAATCTGAAAACTGCTCTCATGAAATGTGCTTCATGTATAAATGATTTGGGGCACATTTTACAATACACATACAAAATTAAATGTAGCCTCCATTTTAGGACTCAAGGAATTACAGATTTCATAGCTATAGCCACTGACCAGAGTGATATTTGAACTTTTCTGATTCTTCTGCCATCCATCCAGAATTCTGTAATACCTAGCCTGATAAAGAAGTCTGATGGGTTTGAAAATTTGTCTTTTATGGTGTTTTGGTAGTCTAATAAAGATATAACCTATTTTTTCTTTTTTTAATTTTACTTGACTAGATTCCTTTTTTTTACTTTTTTTTTTTTTACAAAAAATCTTAATTGCTATTCTTAATAGAAATTAGTGATGTGAAACCTCATCCCCATTTCAATGTAAATTTGGCTCAGCTACAAATAATTCTTTCTTTATACTTTTGCCCCAAATCAGAAAATAACTTGCATTATTACAGAGCTCAAGAGCCAACGTTGTTTGAACACAGCACTACAACTCTGGAGATCAGGGTTCAAATCTTGCAAAAATAAAAATAAGATGGAAACAATTTGAAGGCATAAAACAATTACAAAGTTCATCCTGAAGCCTGGGAATTGCTATGCTCCTTATAATACCAACAAGGTCTGAAGATATTTAGGAAACTCCATTGTGGTGTCCTGTGCCTGGGATGTTGCTGAGGTGTTGTTCTTGGGCTTACGGAGTGCCTATCAGCTCATAGTGTAGTGCCACCATTTTCATGAATTGTTGTCACAGATCATTGGTCAACAATAAAAAGTTCTAGAAAATAACAGTTCTCAATTATCATGGTACCCCAAATTTGCTACATTTCTGTGTTGGTTTGGCATCTGAAGTATGCTGTGACAGAGTTCTTAGGCACAGCAAAAGCCACAGTCAGCAGCCTTTATAGGAGCTGCTGTCAGGTAAAACTGAGTGTAGAAAGGAAAAGATGGCCTCTGCAGCAGAAAGAACTAACTCCAATGGCATTTGGTGGTTTCCATCCCAGTAAGGGAGTAAATCTACTCTGATTTGTAGTCTGAACTTTAAAAGAATTATCCAGTGTGTTGAATCCCAGCTCCAACATTGCTTCAACACCTTGGATGTCTTCACATTCACCAGCTCTTTGACATGAAAGCTACCAGCTGTCACCAGCTAGATCCCTGAGACTGGTATCAAGCCTATTACAAAGCTACTCTACAAAGGATAAACACTGTGTGTCCTGCACTCAGCTAGCAGAAAGTGGTAGAACTCTTCATTCTCCCAGTTTATTGCACCTTAGTTTTCTTTTGTTCCCTAATGAAATTAATTTGAGATTTTATGAAATTAACATCATATGGTTCTTTTCTCTCTCTCTCTCTCTCTCATTCTCTCTCTGTCTCTCAAAGCATTACACCTCCGAATCTAAAAAAATGTTGGACACAACCTTCTAGCTTCTATGGTGGTCCACGACTGCCTTGATAAATCTCACATTTGCTGCATGTAAGGAACTTGGAGAAGAGACTGTGTTTCTCTGGTAGATCACATCACTGGCATGCAGAATGTCCCAGGTCCAAATTCCCTGTATCTTCAGTTAGAGTTGACAAAGACCCCTATTTTGTGAAATACCAGAGGGGCTGCTGCCAGTTATTGTAGACTGCTGTTCCTCAACCTTTTCATCCTCAGAACTTTTCAACTACAACTTCCAGTATCACCATCCAGCATTGCCAATGGCCAGGAACTGGTGATACTGAAGTCTATAATATCTGCAGTGCTCAAGGCTGAGAATTATTGGTGTATACAGAACTGAGTAAGATGAACCAATGGCCTATGCCAGCTTAAGGCATCTTCCTGTCTTGGTTTGACAATGTAAAGGAGAATGAGGCTGAGAGGTTTGGTTGGTAGGTCACAAGTTGTACAGACATGGCTTGTAAGATCAGACTTGAAACAGCAGATGCAGTAAGCATTTGCTTGTTTCTGTAAGAGCTTTCATGTAGGGATGTGTGTGTGTGTGTGTGTGTGTGTGTGTGTGGTGGTGGTGGTGATTTGTGTATACTTGAAATATAAGTTACCTTTCCTGGAAAGCTGCAGTATCTTGTCTGAATATGGGTGGTCACAGTTATAACTGACTGAACAGATTTTGCTTTATTGTTGTTGTTTTTTCTTAATTGAGGAGGTTTGGCAAGTCCACACAGCAAACTTACAAACTGTAAATGGAGTCAGAACTTTCCTGTGCAGATTGTGTTGATTCCTTAGGCTTACCTCATTGACAATCTGTCAAAAAAGCATTGCATTGGGAGGCACAATATTTTTGTTATAGCATGTCACGGTAAATTAAATCTGCCCTTAGGCTTGCAAGATTGGCAGCATTGGGTTTTACATACTTTTCTTTTTCTTTCCCACTTTTTGAAGAAGAAGTAACCAGGAAATAGTTTGTTTATCTGTTGGCTTTTTTTTTAAAAAGAAAGCTTTCTTAGCCCTAGTGAAGCAAGCTGCAAAATGTTCCAGCACTCAACAGAATATTCAGCTAAATGATGGCTTCATGAAGCCACCCGAGTATTTGTTGTATCCATGTAAAACTGGAATTGTAAGCGTACACACTATAACCAGAATGCTGTTGGTGAGTCCCACCTTGATAGTCCTGTTGAATCAATTGTCAAATGATGAGGCAACATATAGGTAAACCCTACTGATTCAATGAGTCTTCTGTAGTTGGGATAAAGAACACGCTGGGGCCTATGAGTAGCACATGGCAGCGACAACTGCTGACTTTCACATCAGTGCTGCAGTGAATGCAATCTGGATTTTAATCTGAACTGTCAAAGGCACTCAGAGTATTTGCAGGCTACAGTTCAGAAAACTGGGCAGCTCCATTAATGTCTGTAAGGAATCTGGAGTCACTATCCCACTGACATGGAAGCCATTAGCCTCCAGGTGCACGTGGTTCATTTCTGCATGTGCCTATCCATCTAGGGCATTCTACAGGTACTAGCAGGCATCTGATTCATATTTGGTCATAGTTTGCTCATTTCTTATTTGTTGCTGCATATGATGTTAGTCCTGTGCTTCACTGATGCATATTCTATAGTCCACGTTGAAAATATGCTTCACAAGACTTTCTTAACAAGTAATGACAAGTGATGAGCAATCCCTTCTCCATCTCAATTCAGAATGGGCATAGCTATAAAACTAATTAGTTCCTTCCTCCATATCAGCAAAGTAGCTTGCAATGTTTTCAAACTCATACTGTAGTTGGGAGGATAGAATTTAGCATTTTGGACAGCTCCTTTAAATTTCAGACTAAAACCCAAAGCACATTTACTACCTCACTGACATGGAAGCTTCACCCTCACTGCTGAATTTGATAATGACATTTTGTCAATATCATATTTCAAGTGAAGAGGTTTCTTGGGAATTTACTGTCAATATCTACAATTTCTTTGTAATGTTTCTATATCATCCATTACCAAATGAGATTCTAATATAGACTTCACTAAACAAACGTCCTCTAGATGTTTTGAACTTCAGTTCCCACGATCTCTCACAGTTGGCTATGTTAGCTGGGGCTGTTAGAAGTTCCAGTCTAAAATTTCTGAATGCCACCAGGATGGGAAAATCTATGTTAAAATTTCTTCTTGTGCCAATGCTCTCCCATATAGATTTCACTACAACATCAATCAACCTGCCCCCTCCCCCCAACTTAGAGTAGAGTCAAAAAAACTGAAAACATAGGTAGGTTGGTACGGGATGGGGCTCTCTTTCAAGTATTTGGAACCCAAACAAAGAAGTGTGCATTTAAAATGATCGCAATGCAACATCCCCAATAATGGGTGACTTCAGCACCATTCTACTCAATAAGACATTTCAGAAATAAACAGGCTCAAGACATGTTCAGATAGGCTGACAGACACAAACATAAGGCAATTAACAGGAAAGGGGGATGGAATGGAGTTATGCTGTAATCTACTAGGGAAAAAAATAGGAAGAAAAATAACAAAGCATAACTGAGTCAGACAGATCCATTTATTATAATATATATTGTTATTACATTTTATCTTTTGTTACTATATATTACATTTATTTAAAATTTTGGAGCCTACTATAATGGGACCTATATGTATGTTATGTATGTATGTGTTATATATTAGACTCCATTCTATTAGACTCCAAAATTTAAATAAAAATTTGAGGCCTACCAGAATGTTTTTAAGGGTAATTTAGGCTTTGTAGAAGCTGCTTTTATTGATGCTTTTCAGTGTTGCTTGTTTTGAGGGACAAAGGGAGGAAAGGTTCTGTTTTATTTAATGTAAGTTATATTATGATTGCTGGTTTGAAAGGTCAGCTAAATTTGATAAAATGTCTTTAATGGGCAGCTGAAATACTGAAACACAGCACAGAAACACTTAATAGAGAAATTCACAACATGAGAATCATAGATAGCATTTAATGCACTGAATAATAGTACCATATTTATTAGTGTTTTGTTATTAATATATCTCATTAATTTTTCAGTATATTTCATTGGCTATCCCCATTGAAATACTGCAAACACACATTAATTATGTATTACCTTTGGTATATTTTGATTTTTTTTTTTTTTTAAAAGATAAGGAATTAGCAATTGTTTGCATTTAGTATTTTTGGCTGAAGAACTTTGTTATGAGCCCTTTTTTAATATTGTCAGTTGTGGCATATTGTTTTGGATTTATCTGTCTACTGTTATTTCTTTCTTCTTTTGGGTTATGGAAACAACTAAGGAAAAAAGTATAAAAATAAAAATCTTTTGCTTGGTACTACTGCAAACTGTATCTCTAGAAGCATCCAAACTGGCAACCCTGAACGAATCTTCATCAGACAACACCTACCTCTTTATTAGCATGTTTCTGAAGCAACACTGCACTGCAGTGAGATGAATAGCACTGAGTATGCATCATATCTGTAGCAGGAATATGCTACATAACAAAATGGTATCTTCACTCTGCAGATAGGAGCAGAGATAAAGAGTGAGGGGCCAGATATAAAGTGAAGCTGTTCTTTGAAAAGATAACTGGTGTAGTTCACCATACCACCGAAACAGTAAATCCCTTGTAATATGCAAGAAATCACAAGAGCCCAATATCTGGACTTGGACCTTCTAGATCATAAAAGGTGAGCTGTAAACATGAGGGAGGTAGTAGTAGACATAAGCTGCTTATCTTAACTGGAAACCACTTTCTGCATATGCTATTCTGACCTTTAACATTATTTAACAGAGTCATCTTGTATTTATGTTAAGATCAGACCAATGGCATAGCTTACAAGCTTAGTATGTAAACAGTAGAAGAAAGTCTGCTCACTGGGAATGTTCTGTTTGCAGTACATCACTTTGTTGGCAAGGACAAGATGAAAATCAGTATGGTAATAAAAGAGATGCATTTATAGTCAGCCAGTGGGGGAATTGTGGGTGACCCCTGTTGGTGTTATCATAGAAGCTGGATATAAACTCAGTGCCTTTCTACCGTTCTTTACATGCAGACAATGTGGTCCAGTAGGCAGGCTGCTAAAATGGGAACAAAACTGAACAATTTTATAGAGTGTTTCTGTGGTGGAGTACATAAGACCTATGTGGTAGTGTTTGGGAGTTGTTGCATTTTGCAGAGGTACTAATATTTTTTGCAATGATTACAGGCAGTTAACAAAAGGAGCATTGTCACTATAACAGTTTTGACTGAAATCCAGCCCTCCCAAGCTGGATAAACATATAGCAACACGGTGGGGGGGGGCATTTCTTCTAGGAATGTAACTTTGATGCCCAAAAAGAGAAAAATAAATCCTATATTTCTTTCTGTTGCTAGAAAGAGGCAATACACTAGCTACAGCCTAAAACAGAACTAGTGAGCAAGGACTTTGAAAGCAATGGGTTTAACTATGTCTAATTCTGAGCTGTACTGGTACTAGCCAATAGATGGCCACAATCAATGTACACTCATAGCGGAGTCAGCCTTCATTTCCTTGTGGGAGGAAACAATGGCTATCCCAGATACAGCTTGAGTGGCACCAAACCCCAAGAAAACTAGGATGACCAGCAACACAAAACAAATGATTGTGCCATTGAAACTACTGTATACCTGCCTTATTTGTAGCCAAAGAGCCCCAAAGTTGAATATACTGATGACAGGGATTCATATCTATTTTTGTAGTCAGTATTCACCTACCCATGGAATTTTTATTATTTTTAAATCATTTTACTTCTTTTCCATTCTCTCATATCCTTTAAGTGTTTAGCAAATATTCTTTCATATACAGTGAGGAAAATTTAAAAGTGAAAGTAGTACATTTAATGAGCCCTTTAATGTCCATGCTATAAAATGAGCTAGAACTAAATATCGTGGTATAATTCTGCCGAGAATTTAAGAAGCCAGAGTGGTTTTACTTATTGTGATATTGAACCTAAGTCTTTCTGGAGACCTTGCTTTACTCTTTCTTTTCTATTTTAATACTTAGCAATTGTGGTACCTTTTTTCCCTCTAAGCCAATCAAATAACAGAAAATAACTGTAAAGTAAGAAATCCTTTTCGTAAGCTTAATTATCTGGAATCTCAGAAAGGACACTCAAGGGCAGTTCAGTGATTTCATAACTATATGAACTAATAAAATTCTGTGCTATATATAGGCAGGCACAGCTGTATGATAAACTTTTTATGGGGAGTATGCATTTTTCATTTATGAACATCCATGATTAAGAGGCTATATATTTAAGCATTACCTAATGGAGTTACATGGCACTGGGAGCCAAAAAATAGACATATTTTATCATCACTTGATTTGTGAGGTCGTAATCCTATATAAATGCTCAGACACATATTGCAAACTGACAAATTAAGGACTCTTAACTTAATTCTTTTTTAACTGGATACACTTTTTCTTCTTTTTTCTTCACCATTGTTAGTCATCATCTTGATCCAAAACTGTCTAATTTACATTTTCTAGTGTGTGCTGCATATTCCAGGGACTCACAACCTTCTCAATTGTTACCTCAGTTTTATCTACAAAAAAATAAAAGGAGAGTGAATTTTCTCAAATTGATTATTCTCATCATTGGAATATTGCGATGAATAAAGAATGAAATAAAAGGTTTTGGAGTTAGTTCTAAATAGCACCTGAGACAGGGCATTGCTTATGCAAATAACAAGCCTGAATGTGTCCTGAGAAGCTTGCCCAAGATAGTAAAGCATATGGAGTCCAAATCCTATCAGAAACAGTGGAAGGAGCTCAATATTTTTAGCCCACAGAAGAGAAGACTGAAAAACAGTGTAATAATTGTCTTCAAATACCTGAACTGTTGTCACATGGAAGATAGAAGAAGCTTGTTTTATTCTGTTACACAGAGTACGGCCCAAACTAATGGATCCTACTCTTCCTATAATGAGAAAGGTTTTAAATAAACCTGAGGAAGAGCTTTCTGACCAGAAAGAGCTTTTCAAAAATGGAAGAAACTAGCTCAGAAGGTGCTGGACTCCTCTTTGGTTGGCGGTTTTAAAGCAGAAGTTGAATGGCCATCTCCCAGGGAAACCTTAGCTGCAGAATCTTACACTGTCAGGGGATGGGACTAGATGATTCTCGGGGTTTCTTTCAACTCTTCAGTTCTATGATTTTATGAAAAAAATTTATTGGAACTAGATTTAATCATACTTGGTATAGAACTATTGAAACAACTGGGAATTAAGTTATAAGTAATATAAGCCTCACCGACTTCAAGGGGTGTGTTCTAAGTGCGCTTATTAACATCCATCCTGATGTGATTGTTGCCTGTGTCTTCCTAAATGGCACAAACTTTTGTGAATACAACATTATCTGCTTTGAGATTCATGGTATTTCATAGCACTTGTACTATAATGATGTATAAATCATATCACAGAAAACAGAATGAGAGGAGCATTCTTTAGAAACAGAGATCACTTCACTGTGGAGAAGAGGTAGACCATTATGCTGGAGGCAAATGCCGGTTTTTACCTCTGAAACTTCCCAGGGAGCCAAACCATGAAGTGACTAAAAGTAATTTCTGGTTTCAGTTCTGGTTGATTTTTAGTCTTTTTTCCATGTGGGGGTGGGGATGGGGAGACATCTAAGCTATCATATTTTTTTATGCATTTTGCTTGTGACATGGGGACCAAAACATTGAAATGTGGATATTAGGCTTTGGGGATATCCTGAGGTCCCAAAGAGATTTTAAAAAGTTTGGGGTTTCATGGAGCCCATAGGCCCCTCTTTGCCCTTCTTGGCTGCAGAAAGAGTGAAATCTCCAGACAATAGAATCAGAGATCTGCAGGTTACTTTATGGACAATCATAGTAAAATCATTGGTTTAAATCTAGTTGCTACTCTGAACTAGGGTAGACATATTAAAACAATAGGAGGTACAGAAATGCTATTGAATTTACCATTCAATAGTATTCAGGACTAGCAACTGGATTTAGGCTTCTGTCAGAAGCAGTAGTTTGCTTCATACAACTGTCAAAGAATTGTGCACTTTTGGCTCTGCTGCTGACCCTTTTTAATTCTACACCTAAAAGGAGATTTAAGAGATTATCCTATTAGACTTGCTGCCTTGAATAATGAACCTACCAAAGCAGATCCAAGCAAATGCCAATCTAAGCTTGTAAAGAGTGCAGTTCTAAAGGTTTCACCATACACACTGAGAAATGAGTTATCATTGAATAGTCATGGGGCCAACATTGGCCATTTCCACACTAGACGGTCATAGTGCTATTATTCCACTTTCAATGTCCTATGGAATACTGGGGTTTACAGTTTAGGGAAGGGTCTTTGCTACAACAAATGCCTACAGAACTCCCCATTCAATACACAAAGTTTAGGGGATATTCACGTATGCCATTTAATCATAATGACTTTTTTTTTTTGGTTAGATGTCAGTGTGTGGTTATCTTTTTCTATCTTATGTCACAGAAATTTCTACTCATGGCATAAGACAATCTGTTGCCTTTCAGACTTTCCCAGTATTTCTTAGGAAAAATGAAATGAAGAAACACATGGTTAGCAGTCTAAAAAGCCTCTTGTTGCAGGGAACAGAAATAGTTTGTGCTAGAGAGTTAACCGAAGACCTCACATGTTGCTATGGGAAGAGACAAGGGGAGTGGCAGGGATTAACGCTATGCTGTTATGAGTCTTATCCTTCCTCAGATGGACTGTTGGCAAGAGACCAAGATATTCTACTGTACAGAATGATTGCACCCATCATACACATGCTGTGGTTCATACTGTACAAAAATAACTTGTTAGTTGCTTACAAGTCAGGTGGAAAAGCCACCTGAGTACATGTGTCACAGAGACAGGCTGTTCCTCAATCAAGAGCAATCTGCAGGAACCTCTGGACCATACTTGGTAGTGAAATGACTCAAAGTTCATAGTTCACCTGTCTCTTCCTCAGGCAGCCAATGTCTGAAGGGAGTATCAACATTCCCTACTGCTTATCAGTAGGTGTTTGGGTGGGAAGAGGCAAACAGAGCTCTGCCCCAGCCCTTGAGGATGAACTTATGAGAATGGTCAAGCTCATCAGCAGAATGGCTAGTCAGTCTACTGGCATGCTGTCAGCTGTCAAATGGTCCCTCCTCTTTTACTATTGTATGCTGTGACAGTTAGGAACTTTTGCATGCCTATACTTGCTAATTGCTAATTACTGATTTTCATGTGAATCTATAGTAGTTTAGACATAGCATATCTGTATATTTATGGTGACTTCCTGTTTGTTAGGTTTCCTCACATACCCCTCTCTCTACCTGCATCACTCTAACCTGAAGCTATTTTTATTTCCCTCTCTCTCCTCTATTAGATCAGGTGTTTGATTATGCACAACTTATATGTAAGTAAAGCTAAGTTTATTATCTTTCTCCGCTATAACTTGTGGGGGTGGGGACTATTATAGGAGTGGTTATTGTTCACCTTCTGCCTTGCCAATTTGGTTACTGGTACTCTGCTTGAGAGATCCAGTACTATCTCCCACATTTCCTAACATATTCCTCAATGTAAGGCAATGCTGCGAGCAAAACAAGCAGTGAAAACCAGATTGGAGTAGTTCGCTAGGTTAGGCTTACATAATTAATAACTTAGCAGAAAAAAGGCAACTGTTTCAAATGACAGAAACATCTCCAATGACAGATTTGGGGGGGGGGACAGTGTGAATCTGATTCAGAGGTGTATTAAGAGATGACTGTGTGGTGAGAATGAAACACAGGAAGAAACAGTTAGCCAGGGCAGCAGCAAAATATAGTATGGTTTCTACATTTATGCTTTCTGTGATTTAGTCTCTAAACATTTGGCTATTAACACTTTTCCTTTTGTTTTCTTCCATGCACAGGCTTGGATTAGAAGCAGAGCTTGGAAGAAACATGTTTACCAGTAACATGTTGTGGGGTGGGTGGGTGACAAGGGTATAACTATGGTCCATTTTAGATGAAATTTTGTTACTATTTTAAAATGATTATCCCCCTCCCCCCAAAAAAACCCTAAGAAGTATTAAAAAAAGTAACAAGTAATGCAACTGGTAACCTAACATAACTTTAAAATCTGCAACATCAGGATTATTTTTTGTATATATTTTTGATATTTGCTTTGCTTTGTTGCACGTTATGTAAGATACTACTTTTATAAAGCAACTTTCCACGTTCTGCTTAGACACCAGTGTCCCTACTTCAGATATTGTACAACAGTGAAATGAAGCCCAGCAAGGATTAGGAATTAGGCACAACAGAAGGGGCGAGGCAAACAGACAGGGGTCCCACTCCCTCCAGCAGTTGTCACAATGTGAAGGAGAAATTTCCAAACATAACTCTCATCTTTCTTATAACCCTCTTAAATTGTTTAACTGTGCTAGCTCATTATCTGAATTATCAACATTTTGTTTCCCTCCTAAAATTCTAAAAGAGGTCCATTCCCCTCCCCTCAGTGAAGAGCTCTTTCTTTTGTCCATCAAGTTCTGTACTGTAATTTCACATACACTTTGTTGTCTCAACCAATTGTATAAACTAAACATAATATTTCAAAGCACATCTATAATCAATACAAATATATTTTACAGCATGGTCTTCCTCTTTGTTTCCAGCAGCACGTCAGTCATTCTAAGTGTTCTATGTATAGCATCATAAGAACACAGTAAGAGTCCTGCTGAATCAAGCCAAAGTCCTGTCTAGTCCAGTGTCCTGTTTCCCATGGAAAGCTTACAGCAGGACATCAGGGTAAAAGCATCCTTCTGGTGCTCTTTCTGAGCAACTGATATTCAGAAACATTCTGCCTGTGATGCTGAAGGTAGTACATAGCCAGTGTCACCATGATTAATAAACTTTGATAGTTTATCATCTAATTTGTCTGATCCCTTGTAAAGCCGTCTATATTGGTCACTTTCACAACATCCCAGAGAAATGAATTATCAGCGTTTAACTGTGCTAAGAAGTACTCACATTTACAATTAGGTGAATCAAAGCATCTTCAACAATTAAATTAGATGTTTTGTTGTTTGTTGTTCTGTGCCTTCTACTTGATTTCAACTGGTGGCAACCCTAAGGCAAACCTATCCTGGGAGCTTCTTGGAAGGTTTGTTCAGAAGGGGATTCCTCATTGCATTCCTCTAAGACTTGAGAAAGTATGACTTTCCCATGGTCACCTAATGGGTTTCCATGGATGAGTGGGGGGAATCAAACACTAGTCTCCCACAGTTCTGGTCCAACACTCAATCCATTACACCAAGCAGGTTCTCTTCTAGCATCTTGCATTTCCTTGCAGTTTGTTATCCTGAAATTTCAAGAGAAAACTTCAGAAAAATGCAGTTCACGAATTCAGACTTTATTGCTAAAGTCTTTATTGGGACTGATCTTCTTTATTTCTTTGACATGTTATGGCCTATTCTATGTCATTCTAGTTCCTATAGCTCTTCATTTTATATCATACACACGAACCTGGGAACTTTTAAAAAGGAAGCCATCAAAATGCAGAGCTCTCAGAAAATAACTGTCAGCATACTTAAATACAGATGTACTTGCAACTAGGAATTAATTCCAACTAAGGTTTCCCTCTTGTGGATCTATCCTGGGACTGTTTTTCCCACAATAAACCATACATTAACACATTCTAAAAATAATGTGTTTCTTTCTGATGCTCTATAAAATGTAGTCATCAGGTTGCGGACATAAAATACCTGTGCTGTTTTAAACATGGAAGCCAAAGCAGTCAACATTTACAAGATTAATATTTGATGAGTCCATTTCTATCATTGCACTTTTAATTCTAATAGCAAGGAAAGTTGGTGTAGTGGTTTAATCTTACATTAAGTGGTTGGAAACCAAACACTTGGCTGCATAAGAAGCAACATCTAGGAACCTAAAATTGTCTTCTGTATAATACTATTACCTTATTGAAGAGCCTCGGGTTGCTTTACCAGTGGTGTACTTTGTCCTAGGTCACTACCTGAAGAAATCTATTATTTATTGTTCATGGTCCAAGAGATGTGCTACTGTGATCTACATTATGATCTACAAAAATCCAGCTTTCTTCTCCTTTCTGGGATGTGCATCTGGGCAAGGAAGATGCCAAGGCAGCTATAGACGCCAAAATCTGAATTTTCCTGTTTCTTTTGGGTCTTCTCAGGAAATGTACAATATCTTTCTGAGAGCTCCCCAGGACAGTTGTAAAAAAAGTCAGATGTTTCTTCATACGAGTAAATTTTCCCAGGAAGATAAAGGGGACTAGCCATAAAGTCTGCTGGGCAGTGAAGAAAGTTATGAGCCTCACCTGAACTTCTCACAAGATTAGATTCTGCTCATAATACAACTTCTATTCCTCAGCTAAGAAAGATTTGTTTGTTTTGGCTAAACTACAACTATTCTGATATTTGCCAGTTTTGCTGCCTCATCTTCTAATACATAAGAGTCAAAGTTTGTGAGTCTGTGAGTTTGGCTGTGTCAGGCAGGCAAAGACCTCATATGATTGGCTGTGTCAGATGAGAAGACTTCATATGATTGACTGTCTTTGAAGATTCTATGGAATCCTAGGGTTGGCAGTTTAGGGAGGGACCTTTAGAATTCTCAGCCAGAGAGCTCTTGGACCTGGCCAGTTGCTATGGAGATGAGGTCTAGCAGCAAGAAGGAGAAGGCCAGAAACCAAACCTCTGTATCTCAACAACACTAAATATAGATTGGACTGGGGAATATGGGGAAAAGTTACCAGTACAGGTACTGGACAAGGCAGTTTGGGGAATTAGAGACACAGGATCTCAGATCTGTGTATTTCGAATGCATCTAACTCCTAAGGTAATTCCTAAGTTATTTCTAAGAAATATTACCTATGAGAAAATAAAATCCTGGGCAATGCTGGTAAATATGCTAGTATAATTTGTGTGTGTGTGTGTGTGTGTGTGTGTGTGTGTGTGTTTGTGTGTACACCTGATATTGTAGCAATCACTACATGCAACACATTTGAAAAAGAAAATATTTGCCCAAGTTGAGAAACATTTTCATTTCTTTTTATGTTCTAGTTAATCACTTCATTTTTAGACCAAGCACTTTTCAGTGTTTACTTGCCTAAACTCCAGCTCCCGTACACTGTGTCATGAAAGTGCAAATGTTAACCATTAAAGCTATAAAAACAGAGACCTCTAATTTTATTTCACTGTCATCATGTAGGGTGTTCTCAGATATGCAGTAATAAAGAGCAGGCTGTGCATTATAAATTGTTGTTCTGGCAGCTAGCTTCTGAATTAAATCCCTCCTTTACTCCCGCCCCATCTTTTCCATCCCTAATAATCAACCACTTGCTGTATATGAGAAAGAGAGAGTGAGAAGGCAGTATTTTTTAAAAGCACACAATGAGGGATGAAATCTGGACCCAAGGTTACAGTGAATGGAAGAACTCAGAAGTATTCAGTTCTTGCATATTTAATATTGACTCCATTATTTGCTGTCTGTTCTTCCAAATGGATCTTCTGCATGTGTTAATTTTTTTTCAACTACTGCCAGCTATAGAACATTTTCAGGTGTACATTCCTCAATCATGAAGCTGCTTAGAGGGTTCTAGTTTAGCTTCAGTGTATTTATTATTCAATCCTTTTCTTCTGATTTAGCATATAGGGAACTTTTGCATAGATGAAACCTAAAATGAAATAGCATTGTTCTGTGTATTATTAATGCTGGAAAAATATCTTTCAGTGAGTTTAATTTCCACTCATCACTGTTGTTCGTAGCTTCAAACTCTTTCTTAATAATGAAATGAACAGAAAACAAGATATTTTAATGTGATATGATCTGTTTCCAATATGGATAAGATTTGTTTTACTCTTATTTTTGAAATGAATCTTGAGTTCTTTCTGTGGAATTTATGAAGAAGTTTGTTAACTTTGGCAAGTTCTTACTATCAAGCTATCTGCAGTGGTGAAATTCATCAGCCAATGCCACTGTTATGTATGCAGAGGACCATGCTGTTTCTGCATACTAAGTACCTGCACACTCATAACCTGTGTATTCCTTCTGCTTCCCTGCTTTTTAATTTCTTTTCTTTCTTTTCTTTCTTTTTGATTTATCATACTTAAAAAAATCCAGCTTGAAATCCTAAACCAGTACTAGGAATACACAGGAATTAAAAAGAAGACTTTAAAGAAATGAGCACATAAAGGCCATTTCCACACTGCACTGTTATAGTGCTATTGTTCTACTTTCAACATCCTGTGGAATCCTGGGGTTTGCAGTTTAGGGAAGGGCTTTTAGAATTCTTAGCCGCAGAGCTCTTTGGCCTCAGTAAACTACAAACCTCAGAATTCCATAGGATGTTGAAAGTGGCAGAATAGCACTATAATAGTGTAGTGCAGAAATGGCCAAAGTCTTCTTTTTAGATGCATTAGGGTTCCCAGGCATTCCATTTTACACAGAAAGTCCTTTATTTAGAGGGCAACGAAGCTGACCTATATCTGTGTTATATGGGATTCCCAAAATCCCATATTTAAGCCAGATTGTAGCATGGGCCAAAAAAATGGGCACCAGTTACACTAGATAGATAAATTCTCCCGGTATTTGGTATATGGAAATGACCTAAATTGTATTCCAAATGCTCGAGGGTCTGTCAACCACTCCTCTCCTGTTCTTCCTGCTCTTCCTTAACCTGGCATTGGCTGCTGGCCTGTCATCACAAGATTTTACTTGATTTGGTACACAAAGAAGAAGCAGTGGCCACCATCCTTCAACATCAGTTCTCTTTCACCTGTATTCATGTGTTTACCTCCCTTTGCCCTGCCTCCAACCTGCTGTCAAGCCTGCCACCACTGTATCCTTCCCACTTGGATATTTTCATCTTCCTTTCATTCTGATAGTTCTCCCATATTCTTTCTCTCTCTGTACCATATTTTTCAACTCTTCCAGGTTCTTTTCTTAAGCCCCTACTCTTCCCAATTCTTTTTTCCCTTTGACAGGGAGACTCTCTCCTTCAGAGTGTGGTTGCATCTCTTTTCTCCCCACTCCCCAATTTCATTTTCAAGTCTCGTTTTTCTGCATCTAGAGTTCCCTCTCATTCTTTCCTTCCCTAGTCTCTTTTGTTCTTGCCTATCATCTGACCCTCCACAGTGCAGCAACAGCCAGGGCTGCCTTATCCATTAGGCACTTTAGGCACGGTGCCTAGAGTCTACAAAAATTTTAGAGCCTATGAAAACAGGATTAACAAAAAAAATTAGGGCCTACAAAGTGGGGAATCAAATACAAGATAGCCTAGTGCCTACAAAAACCTTAATGAGGCCCTGGCAACAATGCTTTTTCCTATGCCCATCATTCTTCTGTAAATTTTGTCTCTGTTTTTTCTCCTCTATTTAGTTCCACTTTCCTCTTTTTCTTTCTTACCTGTTCTTTTTCTCTCCTGTATATGCCTTCCAACCAGTCACGTAGGGACGGGGGAGCCATAGAGGTGGTTCGCCCTGGGCAGCAATGTTTTTGGGGCATCCCACCTCATAGGCACACCCCTGCGCACTGCAGCCATGCCCCCATGCACTGTGGCTCCACTCCCTCCCATCCATGCCCCCACACTCCAAGCTCTGCCACTGCTTCCAACAGCTCACTAACTCACTCTGTCCCTCCCTGTCAAAGCTGCACATGACATCTTGTCTTTCTGGACTGCCTCAGTTTATTCTCCTCATTTGCCCCCCTTCCCTCTTTGCCTAACTTCCCTGTGTCTGGTCACTCATCCCATGCTTCTCTGTAGCAGAAGAGAGGGCAAACTGATGCCCAAGTGGTGGCAGCTTTGGGGGAAGAGTAGTCTAAGCAGAGGTGGTTATGGGGTTTCATGTGTTGGAAGTTGCAGCCTAAGGCAACATTTGTGGTAGGGAATATCCAGAGAAGGTTCCTTTGTAGATCTTTTTTTTTACTACAGCTTCCAGAATCCCCAGCCAAAATGGCCACTGGCCATGCCAACTAGGGGATTCTGGGAGAGTAGTCCAAAAATCAAAGGAATTTTCTCTAGTTGCAGGAATAGTTTTTGGAGGTTGATTTAGTAGTGATCTCAGTATTTCTGGAAAGCAGCTGTTTTTCCAGAAGCTTATGTATCAAAAGGAGAAGGGTTGGATCCAATTAAGGCCTATACTGGAAATCCCCAACTCTAAATCTGTGGGATCTAACTATGATGTACATACTGAGTGATGGACAGGAGCTGTGAGTGCACTGTCTGGAACAGGTTAAGCATGGTTGATACGCACTTACAGGGAAGATGGTGACTGGAGTTTATGGAAGATGCAGCAACCATGGGCAGAGATGGGAGGAGGATGCATTGAAAGAAGTGCAGGTTTTTGTGGGGGATTTGGGAGGATTTTATAACCAGAGACAGAAAAATCATACCTGGAGGGAAGAATTTCTGCAGGGTGAAGATTACATAAAGAAGTACCGTGGAATTAGTTCCAAGGAACCATGCTAAGTTGTCTTATGTTGGGTGGGAAAATAAGTTGCCTTCATCCTTCTCTGTGCACTTAACAACATACCTGCAACACTCAACATTCTAGAGAGAAGAACAGTTTCCTAGTCCTTAAAAATCCCTTACTCTCAATGACTGTCTCTCCCTCTCTCTCTTGAGGAGAAGTAATTTCATTAGATAAACACATTCTAAGGCAGATGTATATATTTTTAGGGGTGGATCATGGACTGAAAATAGAGGTAGGGTTCAAATGACAGTAGCAGGGGAAGATAATATGTTTTTATATATTTAAGGGGGGACCATTAAGAAATACTTTTATTTGGTATTAGCATAACTTTAGTCAGTAGCCATTTCCTAATTGTCAACATGTGCTGCACGGCCACACTTCATGAATTTTAACTGCTCCTTATTGCTCTTTAGAAAACCTGGCAACCCTAAGAAGAAAAGATCTAGCAGTGCTTCTATATACAATATTTAACCATCTCAGCTCCCCCCTCCACCTAATTCCTGAAAAGGTTTTAGTAAATTCATATCAAAACTAAACCAAAAAAACTTCTCTCATCCCTAACAGAACTGGACCAAATGACTCTGGCTCACATGAAAATTAAGTCTGAACAAATAAGAAGTAAAGTATTATGGACTGGATTTGTTCATAGTTGTGCTTAAAATAAACTCACTGAAATCAGTGGAGTCATTGCTGAAGTAAGTAAGATTTTGTTGGGTCTGTTCAAAGCCTGGTTAAGCATAGATACATATGAACCAATGTATGTAGGGTACATGTTTCTTGCAATCAAGTAAATAACATCTGTCCATCCCTTCTGCATCTTGCACCCCAAAACTGCTTCTCATGTTTGGGGAACCACTTAAAACAGAATGTACTGGACATGTGGAGTTGAAGCAGAAAGGAGGAACAGCCAGAAATCATGGGCTTTTCAACTTGCTCAAGGAGTAATTGCTTTGAATGATTACTATATTTAGTTTATAATTACTGTAATTATTCTATTTAGTCATAGGCATTTTCTCCTGAAGATGAGTCTTCAGGATGTTCAAAAAAGAGGACTCTTTTCTAAAAATTAAGGCCAAACTCCCAGTCCTACTCTGGCACTGTAGAATTTAATGGATCTCCCTGTCTGTCACAGAAGTAAATCCATGGGCAGAGAAGGTGGCCTGTTCTTACAGGTTTCCTCACTGTAGAAACGGGGACTTCTTGCTATCTTTGTTGGTCCATTGCCAGTGCTCTGACTGCAACCCCTGGCAGTGTTCCACAAATGGATCAGGGAAGACTCTGAATCCACTGAAGCCAAAAGCTGTCCATTTCCCTAATGCACACACATGGAATGACAGTAGGGCAGACTCCAGTCCTGGAAGGCATTGATAAAAAACAGACTGCATATTCTCACAGAAGAAATGCTTGAGTTAAAAAAAATAATATATACGAATGTTTCCAAAATTGCAGTGATCTCAGAATATTTTTATACTTATTTATTTAATTAAAATATTTATATCCACTGCATATCCCAGGATCTCAGGGTAGCAGATAATTAAAATGTGTTTAAACAAGAAAAATAAGACTAAAAGCAAGAAAAACAAGACTAAAAGCATATTAAACAATTTTACAAACTAAAATAAGTCGAAAGGATTAAAATAATTTGAAACCAGTGCAGAAGTGGGCAGCTGGGTGATAACTTATGTATCTGGATTTTTTTTTTTCACACACAGATGATATTCTCTTTGCTAACTCTATTTCTGTCAGCTATGTTCCTCCTCCGTCTATCAATAAACTGACTTCTAGTATAGTCCTTTCCTAGGTCACTGCAATGTGCTGTAAACATGATAACTGTTTCTACTTGTCCTTGTAGCATCCATTAGTTACATTTCTTCTTCTGAATTGTTCACACCCGCACTTGTCCTGCTGCCTTATTATTACCTTAGCTTGCTTTGTACCCATTTAAAACTCTTGTGCCTTTTGCCTTGCTCACAGGGTGTCATACACAGTGAGAAGATAAACCGATCTTATAGGGCTTTTTTCCCCTTATGTTTTTGATCTTAGAAAGCCACTCAAAGGCTATTTAAATTCACATTCAATTTCCTCTTTCTTCACCACATGATAATTCTTTCTGTTTCTCTTCATACTAATCCCATGTTCTCGTTTCCATTTTTGAACTGCTACCAACCTCCGTTACCCTGTTGCCTCTCTATCCTAGATTCTGAAGTGTCTATAAAAAGCATCTCATCTCTCTCACTGTATTCACAGGTTTTGCAGGTTGGCCTGATCTTATCTTACTTTCTTTTCTTCTGTATGCCAACTGAAGGCTCAAGTTCTACCAAGAGTTTCCTCCTTACAATCATTTGCAAATATGTAATAAGTGGCAAGTGTTCCAGGAATGAGTTTTGAGAAGCAAATGGGAAAGACAGGTGGAGAAAGTAGGGATATTGCATTAGAAAAAATGCACTATGTGTTGAAACTAGGGGTGTAAAGGAATTCTCTTGATGCATTTGGAATGTGGAAGAACTAACAAGGAATGTGAATTGTCTAGGGAAGAAGACAGAGCACAGAGGTAAAAGGCACAAGGCTGTCTAGGGGAAATGCTATAAAACCAAAATCAAAAGATGTATGTTCCCGCACAAGCAGAACAAAACTGTTGGTTGTTGTCAACTGAACTGAAACTTTTGTAGCACTCCTGGTTGGGGCGAGGGAGGTTTGGACTGATGATTTTTTTGAAAACTGCATAATGTATATTGTATAATCTCAAATGAATAAAGGGTTCATGACCGAATATTTCTGGAGGCAAAAAAGGATTTAGGATTTGAGGTTATATAGCACCCCATATTTCCATCTCTGTCTTTTTCTTATCTTTTCTCTCCCATATACACTCTTTAAAAGATTAAATCAATGCCTTTAAAATTAAACAGGAAATTCCTTTTTCAGAGAAATGTATGTCAGTCATTGCTATGACTTAATTCATTGCCTAAAAGTCAGAAACAGAGCAGACTAATTGCTTACAAGACAAACATGATGACACATTTTACTTCATATCTTGGTTCTCCAGTGGATAGAGACTCTCTTTTCAAAAAAGTTAAAAATAAAAGTCAGGAATCTGAAGTTATGACTACTCTGCAGTGAGGTAACTGCCACCAGCCCCAGCCCAGAGACATCCTTAGCTGCTGGGTTAAGATGTTCAATAAATATAGCAGTTACCCATATTGCAAACTGTTCCCCAGTGTAAAACCTAGAACATACTATAGTGCAGCCCTCTAGATGTTGTCAGAAGGTTGTTCCTGTCAGTCCTTAACAATGGGGTAAGGAATAGTGAGAGATGTTGTTCAATGACATCCAGAGGGATGCCCAACAAGCACATTGAAACAAAAGTTATACTAAGTTCATGATTAAGCAAAATGACAACCTGCCAAGTTTATATTATTATTGTACTTCTAGATTTTAGAAATATCTAGAGTTACAAAGTTCTACAAATCTTGTAAAATTTGCAGAGGCTTAATAATTGGGTTAGAACAAGTGGCATTCCTCTTGAGAGGGCTGTTGGCCCAAGAGTGCAACCTTCCAGAAGATTGTGGAATCAGAGACTGATGAAAGCACAGTGGCAGAGCATGGAGTGTGTGGAAGGGGGTGGGGCTATGGCATGGGGGCGTGGCCACTGTGAAGGGGGTGTGGCTGCAGTTAATGGGGGCATGGCCAGGGCATGTGGGAGCGTGGCCAGGGCATGGCCATGATGCACGGGGGTGTGGCTACAGGCTGGGACACCCCAGAAACATTGCCAACCGGGGTGACTCGCCCCCCCATGTTCCTACAAGACTGTGAAAGGATTTTCAATAGACATGATCACAGTGATCACATCAAACTATTTGCTGGATAGCTGTCTCTACATATTAAGATAAACACATACATACATTGGGATTTGGGAATAATCAACCTCCCTCCCCTTCTCCCAACATCCATAACTTCAGCAAGCGTTACTCCACACAGCCTGTATTGCATGCACAACCTATATACATCATTTTTTTAACTTGATGTGCCACTGACTGGTGAAATGTTGCACTGAGAACTGCGAGGCTGCATAGACACTATATATCTATCTATCATAAAGGAATTATGGGAGCTACAATCCAATGACATCTCAAGGACTACATGTTCCCCAGCTCTGATTAAAGGACAAAAGCCCTTCCAAAAGCAGACTGCATGAAAAACCTTTCATATTTCTAAATAAATTGCTAGTTGCCACTTGAATAGACCTATTAAAACAATAGGAGCTTGGTAAATCAACACTTATGTATGTTCCATTGATTTGGGGAGGTCTATTCCAACTGGACTAGATTTAGGCCATATAGTTCCACTGGAGGAACATACAACAGCTGGAGATGCTTCTGTGGAGTCATTTAAGAAAAACAACCATGATGTCAATCTGCTTTTTAGCAGGAAGCAGTGTTAGAGAAACTGAAGCCAGTCTGTCTCTCTCAGTCTCTTCCTTTTTGAACAGCTGACACTAGGCATAATTATTGCTTTTTTTTTTTTTTTTTTGAGGAGGCAGAGTAGCTAGATGGGGAATTGGAGCAAACCATGCAAAATTACTTTTCAGAAGAATGAATATAATGACACGCTGAAGCCATTTGTAACAGCAAAAGTAGCATGAAGCTCTGGGTCCAAGACCATCATCCTACCACTGCTTAGTTAAACTGGTGACTTCAGCATGTCATTGCACTATTGCGCTCATTTTTAAAAGTAACTTTTCCATTCTCCAGAAGGAGTTATGTGTACAGCACTTTTTTGTCCAATCAATTCCTCACTCAGCTAGAATCAAAATGGGATTACATTATTTAGCAAGAACATAGTTTTCCAATGCACAAAGTTATTTGTGTGTTCAGCCATACTTAGATTACTGAATAAAGAATCTAACAAAACCACTTAAAATGACTTTGTAATGAAAGATCTCTAAGACAGAGCAGAAAGTGACAGTGGACTGAAACTTTATCACAAAAGGAGAAACTGGGACACACAGCTGACAGAGTCTAACCCACAAAAACCTGGTTGAAATGAAACACAGATTCTACAGGGGAAAATGGCCTACCACACATCAGCTTCTCTCATTTTGAGGTTTTTGCAATTTGTGGCTTTATAATTTACATCATATGTGGCAGCCTGAATAGCAACAGTGATCATTTAAAGATTTGCCTTTGGGTTATAAGGAAACAGAACACAAGCACAGAGTTTGGGGGCCTCCCTTTCTTTATTGTCCATGGCAAACAGTGAATGTGGACAGTAATCATCTGGAAATTACTACACAGATATAGAAGTTGTGCCGCCCATGAGATTCCAGTACAAATTGGGTTAGGTCATGTTGACATTACTGAGTTTTCCTTGGGGTTATGGGACATGTGGAACCATTTCCTAAACTGAGCCAAACCTATTTCTTGTAGAACCAGTTCATTTTTCTTATTTTTTGAAACCAAAGATTGCCAGCTGGCTCAGCAAACCAACACCGAAGCATTTTGCCTGCACTGTTGCTAAGGGGTACATAGCTGAACAGTGCAAATGTTCTCTTATGTATTACTGATTAAAATTCACCAAAGTACACAGTAATGTGATTAATGTAGCTAGTGAGTGGGGTAGAAGTAGGAACTAAATTAGCATTTAGTTTAGGGAACAGGAACTCCAGGGGCTAGTTGTGCGTTCCCCTAGTCATAAATGGACTGCACTTTCCTTTAATTCCTTCAGTTGTGACAAAGTGGCAGATTATGTCTCCTAGAAGACCCTGGGAAGCATAACCTGCCTGTGACAAAGTTCTGGAGGGTGTGGCTATCTGTAGTGGCAAGGCAGCCTGGAAGCAGGTTGCTAGGCAACCAGAATAGCACCTCAGGAGAGAGACCCAGCCCAGTAGTGTGTGGGAGGTGCTTGTGACTGAGAGAGAAAACAGTTATATAAAGATCCATTCCTGACTTTGCTGGTTTAGCGAAATAATACAAATCTTCTCACATAGTGGTGCTAAATAAAAATTAATTAAAATGTGCAGTACAATGGGACAGAACTACCAGTAGGCAGAGAAGGCAACCATCTTATGCAGAAGATGCTGTGAGTCAGACAATGGTTAAAAAGCCCTGGTCATTCCTCCTTAGACTCTCCAGCAAATACCCAGCAAATCCCTTCTGTTGCAGGCAACACCTGTCTGTGTCACATGACATTTCCTGCATATGCTTTCTGGTGGAGTGTCTCCTCACCAGCATAGAAGATGAAACTGCCCGTTGAGTCAGACCTTTTGTAGATAAAATGAGAGGGAGCATCTTGGTCTCTAGCTCAGGCAGCTAAATGTTTCAGGCTAGCCATGCAAAGCAGTTCCTTTAATGTGGACACATAACCAGCACAGTGGTGGAGCTTGGTGGGGCAGGAGGGGGTGGGGCTATGGCACAAGGGGGCATGATCACTATGTGCAGGGGCATGGCTGCAGTGGGGGTGTGGCCAGGGCACGTGGGGGCGTGGCTACGGGCTGGGACGCCCCAAAAACATTGCTGCCCAGGGCAAATCGCCCCCCCACCTCCATGTCCCTATGTGATTGAGCCAGCAGATTTTGTCTAGAAAAGAGGGCATTGGGGCAAATCTTGTAGAAGTTATTACTTTGCTATCAATTGCAGTAGTGCCATGATGAGGAGAAAGAGGAGAAGAGGAAGCTGCACCTCTAAAGAGATATCTCATCAACTGTCTCTGAACAATGCTTGTAGAAACAGCATAGACAAAATCTGGATGGTGGCAATGATGAAAAGAAATGATGGTAGAACATGACATTATAGCAATATAGAAATATTAATAATGTAAGCTACATTTCTGGCACAGTTCTTATTACAGCATACATTATTATTTTGTATCCTTTGCCTAGTTACCTATTCATACTAGTCTATAAGATGATAGTCCAGAGGAGGAATTTCCATGGGATTGATTAAGTTAATGTTATGTGGTAGCATTAACAGGTGCAGATGAGAGGGCTACTTTTTAAGTCTAAGAGAAACTGTAGAAATATTCTGTATCTGCACAGGACTGGAGTATGCAGAAAGGTCAGTCACTGATAGGCCACAGATATTCCATTGTTACTCACTGGTCTACTGTTTCAGGCCAATGAATTGTCAGTCTGCCAAGATGCACATTTTGACTGGAACTGAACATATCAGTTGGAAGAGAGAGCCTAGAAAATTTAAAAAGGTGGGCACTGGCCTGTCAGAGAGTGAGTCCGCACGAGGGCATCCTGATGTCACCTTAAACATCCTGATGTCACTTTAAGAGGCACCTCATATGGATATCCTGTGTTACAGTTTTTAATATATACAGTATGGTAACTGACCTCCTGTAAAACTCAAGGAGCGATAGGACAATGCATTCATGCGTGAAATATGATCTGCATAATGTACCAATATGATAAACTAGGGAGAAGACTTGGGTAAAGCAACTAGGCTTTTCCCTTTTGCCTTTGAGAAATGAAACCAGTGATCCTGAGCCACATGCAAAAATTGTTTCGCAGAGAATCTGCTCATACTTAATGAAGCTCTGTTTGTCAAGCTTCACCACCTGCGAATGGTAGTGTAGTCACTCAGGTCCCTAGGCACTGTTTGGAAAATGAAGTGGCTGCAAGAGTACAAAAGTTAGACTATTACCCAAAACTTACTTGGGATTTGTATACATCATAAAAAAAATGAGACTAGATCAGCAGAATAGTTGCTGTGTTACTTTACATTTATAGTGAGCTGATGCTGTGTAAGGATAAGAAACTGAGATCTACATCTGACTGATAGTCCCAAAAAGAGTTAGACTCAATGAATGTTTCATTTATTCAGTTCTAGGGTTTGTAGTTTACAGAGGCCAAATAGCAATCTGGCTGAGAATTCTAAATGCCCCTCCCTAAACTGCAAGCCTCAGAATTCCATAGGATGTTGAAAGTGGAATAATGGCACTATAACAGTGTAGTGTGGAAATGGCCTCAGTCCATACCCCTAATTTATAATACAAGGATAATAAGATCGATCTATCCCGTAAGGTTGTTGTGAGGCTTACAGCAAACTAATTTTGTTACTGATCTGTAACACAAGGTTTTTGTGGTGGCTAAAAAATAACAGATTTCTTCTTCTTGGGAGGATTTAGCTTTTGTTGAGTTTCATATTTTTGTCTACCGAGGACGTAGACAAGCTCCTTGGAAAGGTAAGGAGGACAACTTGCCCTCTTGATCCCTGCCCTTCATGGCTGGTTGTCCAGGGAGGAGTTGCGATTAAGACACATTTAAGATATGTTATTAATGCATCCTTCGGGAAGGGCAATTTTCCAGCTTGTTTAAAAGAAGTAATTATACGTCCGCTTCTAAAAAAGCCCTTCCTAGATCCCCTGGATATGAATAATTACAGACCAGTTTCCCATCTTCCATTTTTAAGCAAGGTGATCGAGAGGGCTGTTGCCCTTCAACTCCAAGCTGTCTTGGATGAAACAGATTATCTAGATCCATTTCAAACTGGCTTCAGGGCAGGATATGGAGTCGAGACTGCCATGGTCGCCTTAGTGGATGATCTACGTCTGGGTATCGACAGGGGAAGTGTGACCCTGCTGGTACTCTTGGACCTCTCAGTGGCTTTCGATACCATAGACCATAGTATCCTTCTGGAACGCCTGAGAGGGCTGGGGATCGCGGGCACTGCACTTCAGTGGTTCCGGTCCTATCTCTCGGGTAGATACCAGATGGTGATGCTTAGGGACAGCTGCTCCTCAAAAAAAGAGCTCAAATCTGGCGTCCCTCAGGGCGCCGTCCTGTCCCCAATGCTATTTAACATCTACATGAGACCGCTGGGAGAGATCATCAGGAGGCATGGAGCAAGGTGCTATCAGTACGCTGATGACACCCAGATATATCTCTCCATGCCTCGGATAATAGCATCGACTAAGGGTGGCATCTCGCCTCTAAATGAATGCCTTGAAGCAGTAATGGACTGGATGAGGAAAAACAGACTGAAGCTGAATCCAGATAAGACGGAGGTACTTGCTGTCAAGGGCCCTAGCCCAGGTATGGAGGTTTGTCAACCAGTTCTAGACGGGGTCACACTTCCCCTGAAAGACTGTGTCCGCAGCTTGGGGGTGCTCTTGGACTCACCGCTTCAGATGACAGCTCAAATTGATGCGGCAGCCAGGAGCGCCTGCTATCAGCTTCGGCTGATACGCCAGCTGCGCCCCTTCCTGGACTTGGAACACCTAAAAACAGTGGTACATGTGCTGGTAACTTCACGGCTTGACTTCTGCAATGCGCTCTACATAGGGCTACCCATGTGCTTAGTCCGGAAACTTCAATTAATTCAGAATATGGCAGCCAGGTTGGTCACCGGAAGATCTAAAACTGACCACATAACACCTATATTGAAGTCTTTACACTGGCTGCCTATTAGTTTCCGGGCACAGTACAAGGTGTTGGTTTTTACCTTTAAAGCCCTTCATGGCTTGGGGCCAGCCTACTTGCGGGATCGCCTTCTCCCATATAATCCGCCCTGCACATTAAGGTCCTCTGGGAGGAAACTACTGCAGCCAATCAGAACTAGGTTGGCTGCGGTTACCCAGAGGACCTTTTCTTCGGTCGCTCCCAAGTTATGGAATGGCCTGCCGGAGGAGACCCGGCACATTACCAGTCTTGACTGCTTTAAAAAAGCAGTCAAGACTGTTCTCTTCCGACAGGCCTTCCCAGACTAGTGTTCCACTGCCTCTCAACAATTGTCCCTTTGTTTTTAATTGTTTTTAATTGTTTTGTTTTTAACTTTTAGTTTTAATTTTATTTTAATCTGTTTTAAAAGTTGGTGTGTTGGGGGGATGGTAGGGTTGGTGAGTGGGGAGGGTGGGCTACATTTTGATGTTTTAATATTTATATGTTTTGTAATGCCGCCTCGATCCATTTGGGAGAGGCAGGGTAGAAATAAATTTTATTATTATTATTATTATTATTATTATTATTATTATTATTATTATTATTACTGAAAGGCACCTTGAGCTTTGTTTTTATCCTATAAAGGCAGAATATAAATGTCCTAGTTCTCTTGGGGCTTTACGCCAGGGTAACAGAGTTATCCTAACCTAGCTACTTTGTCTGACTTTGCATAAGGCGGTATCCAGTACCTCTTTATGTTACAGTGTTGTGTGAAGAGTCTTTCTGTCCATACTGGGAGACCATATTAAATGTACATGTAGAAAACTTGGACATCACAGTGGGGAGCAAGGCCCTATTCATACAGCAATGATAAATGAAACTCAGCTTTTTACAAGAACATGTGGGATTCAGAGCATGAAAAGCACCAGTGGCTAAATAATATATTATACATTGTTTGCATAAATGGGGAAGATTATTTTCTGTCACATTTAGAAACTGTTGCAGGAAGTATATCCCAAAGTGCAAAGTTGTATCTTTGAACTTGCAGGAATCTACACATTTGCATTGCTTTAATAAAATGGATGACTTTTGCATACCAATGTTTTCTGAAGTGTAAATCAAGAAGCAAAAGTATTCCCTGACTACCTACCTGCGCTGCTTGAATAGTAATGCAAAGAGTTTGCAGATGAGTCTGAAAATATGTACATTTTGAATGTTTTCTCTGGTGCTGTGTCTGGAAGAAGAAATGATAAAACATGTCTTTTGTTACACTTTCAGGAATATATCTTTATACAGGAATGAAGAGACTCCAGTGGGGGAAAAACATGGATGACTTTTCAAAATTATTCATAAAGTTATCTATTGATAACTAACACTGTAGTTCTATACACACCTGTGAGTAAGAGTTCATAGAGTTATATGTGGAAATCACAGAGGTTCCCTCTGAATGTACACTTATAGGACTGTGCTGCAATAGACATTCCAGTTAATTAAAAAAAACAAAAACCCTAGGTGTTCAAAAGCAGCAAATCAGTCTATTGTAGACTGAAAGTAACTGGAGGATTGCTATCTAAATCAATGTTTAAAAGGTTCTTCCTGTGATTCTTGATCACTGTTTGGGGTGGGAAAGGGCAGGGTAAGTTTACAACCATAATCCTGCTCAGGCCTACCTAAGAAAAACTCCCATTCAACTCTGTGGAACTTAGTTTTTAGTAGACATGTTAAGAATTCTACTATGAAAAGATTTTCCTTTTGATCCTGAATGGTACCTATGTTTCTATACTCACAAACTGAAACAGGATGCTAATCATATCACAACAGCATGTTTCTTGCCAATATTATGTGAAGGAACCAGAGAAAATCTGAAAGATCAGAGTGATGTGAGAAGACAATGAGCATGTAGCAAAGGTGTTTTTTAAACTGCAAATAGCATCAGCTGGAGGGGTTTCAGCAGGCATGTGAGAGAGATTTAGCTCTCTCTTCCCCAGCTCTGCTTTTGAGAAAAGTCTCTCCTCTGAAGTCAATACATTCATTGGGAAGAAGCTCTCTAGTCATGTCTCTGGAGGATTTCCTCCCAATCAAAATAGCAACTCACAAGCAGCACTTCATTTGATCAGGAGAGAACCATAAGGGAAGCAAGAGTTAAACTCTTGCTTCTGTTCTCCTTCATTGCAATGATTACACAACATCCATAAGGTGACACAATTACTAGGTTTAAAAATTGTATATTAAATGGCAAGAAATGTTTACCATCATACCTACTTTAACACTTACACTCCAGAGTTCCTAATGATTTGCTCACCTTTGCCCACATATAACTCTATGAATTCATATTTATCAAGGAGTGAAACACAATCTCTAGAAGGTAGGACTATATCATGAAGGTAAAGGGCAATGTCTGAAGATCAAAACTTTTACTTCCTAAAGCTCAAATATATTTAAACAAAGAGTTTAGGATATGGTGAGGTCTTGAGTCTCTTGAATTCAAGGAAATTACTGCTTTATAGGTGGTAAATCCCTCTGTCAAATTCTTTCTCTTTTTGTGTGAAAACCAGTTTTTCCATTGGGTGAGAGACAGAATAAAAAAGGAATATCTAATTAATTTTCATTTCAGTTTCCCTCTGTATTGTGCATTCTAGGGCTTTTAATTCTATGGTTTTTAATGTATTGAATAGTGAAGGAAAGTTTTGTTCTAAGGATTAATAGCTCATAGAAATGCATTGTTTTTCTTTTTTAAAAAAAGTGTTGTTTTCATTGCTTGACTCCTGTTTGGGACCACTCATGATTTCCAGAAGAGGAACTTAACCTTGAACAAATGTCAGATTGTGATTTAGGTGACTACCTGTTTAAATAAGTTACCAATTGATATTCACAACTCCTAGGATTTCTTGTATCATATTGGCCAAGTTACTTTCTACAACATAGAAAAAATGTAGAAAACCACCTTGACTTTAAAAATGTTTTAAATACTTAAATATTCATAGCATAACAGATACAATCCAATGAAGCAGCCTCCCTCATTTTCATGCCCTCTCACACATTCTGAATTTCAGTGCCTGAGATCCATCCTTGCTAATGGGAACTGCTTTCCAATATATCTTTAAGTTAACAGAATTGGGAAGATGGCTACTGAAGTTAGTCATCTGCTGTATCTTCTGCCCACTGCATCATCTCCCTATAGTTTCTTGGGAATCTGGAGAATATCACAGTAATGGTGTGATTACTACACTGGCTGGAGACTTCCCATATGATTATATGTATACAGGGAAATAAGATTTTAAGAAGCAGGCATGAAAACCATGAAAAACACTTGAATGTGAAACATATACCATACCAATGATCTACACATTGATGATTGATTTTATTCCATTCCATATCTAAAAACCATTGACCTGACCCAATGGTTGTTTTGTGCCTGCAGAAAAACTCATCTGCAAACAAAACACACACCACACACATCCACGACAGCAAAATTAGTCACATTCAAAGAACTGGCTTTTGCAACCTGTGATTCCCATGGCACATGGAGAAAATGAGTCATATGTACAGATATGGGTGTGATTTATATGAGGTAAACGAGCCTCACAGATGCAAAATTTCATCACATTTCGCGTGCCGCAAGACTCACCAGGTGTTGCCATTTGCGAAGTGGAATGTGGGCAGCAGGTAGATGGAGGCCCTTCCAGCCTCCTGCAGGCCAGAGGGGTGGGCCATTTCCAGGGAGGGAGGGCCTCACAGGGATGCCCGGATGCCTGCGAGGCAGCAGCCAATCGGAGCACACCTCTCGTGCTCCGATTGGCTGCCGTGGCCTGGTGGGCAGCTGTAGGGGATTGCCTACCCTGTGGCCGCCTGGGAGGCCAGCACTCTGGGTCTGCAGCTTTGGAATGGGGTCTGCCTGACGGGGACACAATGAGGGTGGGGAGATGGAGATCCAGGGCCTTTGCAGGTTACATCAGGCTGTGATGTAAAACTCTGAGCTCCCCATGCCGGCCTTCTTCCTTGGCCCGCACTGGCTGATGGGGGCAGGCTGTTCCAGGCCGACACAACTCTTTATTGGCTGCAGCTGCGGGGTTGGCGATAGGCGGTTCCCTGGGGTCACATGGGTCTTGGATCTAGGTGAGTCGGGGCCAATGGCCTTTGGGCGAGGTTCATTGGCCCCTTGCAGTTTGAAAGGGAGTGCATGGCGGCAGCGAGCATGTCTGGCTTGGGGGGGCATGCTTTGCTTGCACCTCCTGGTGACAAGGGGTTCCAGCGGTGGGATCCTCTGGTGGTCATTAGTGATTCCAGCACTGGGTCAGAAGCTTGGATACATCGGTCAGCAGTGGGCTGATCGATACAAGGATCCAGACTCATGTTTTTGGCCAACCCATTGTATGCTGTAGCCAATAAAGTTGTGGCCTTTGTTCCCCAATTTTGGTGTGTTGTCTTATTCTGAAGCCCCATCGCCCCTACCCACACAAAGCTACCACAGTGCAACTCTTTAGTGTCACTACATCAGTTTGAAACTATCACACACTCCTATCATCCACCCCACAGTGCAGATAGGAATTTTACACCTGTGTATTCTGATAGGTGTTGCAGCAACTTGTCTTCCTATGCACACATATCTCTGAGTAAATGTTTAAATGAAAGCTGGCATGGATTGGAGGGATGAAAATCTCCTGCACAAATATTCTATGATCCAACTGGCACGGGTAGTTGGCCAAGTGTTTCCAAGTGAAACACTGACATTATGCAGAAAAGTTTGGTTCCTCCTATAAATCATGAGTAATTGGTTTACCCACCCTGATAATAGCCTGTGTGAAAATATTTTTAGACACTGATGAATTTATATGGCAATTTAGGAGTTTCATGGAATGGGCGAGGCTGTTTACTGTGATGGACCAGCTGTCTCATTTAGCTTAGTCAGTATATCACATTCAACCAACAATGTACGGTCTGAATGGGGGAAAAAATCTAATAGAGAGTTAAGGAATTCATCTCATTTTTTTAAAAAAGTTATATAACAGGCTTGTTGATTCCCATATGATATAGCTAAAGGGGAAATCCCTGACATTTTGCACAGTACACAATTAAAGGGTCTGGAACACAGTTCTAATGGAGAAACTAATGTACAAACTAAAAGCTGCAAAGGGAAAACTGGAAGACAATAATTGATACCTGTATATTTTCTTTGTAAACAAGGAAAGCTCTTTCTCTTCACCAAAAACTATGCTCATCTTTGGAGGAATACTTTTTTAAGTGATAGAATACAGAACTTGCTAAATCTACAAACCAAAACGAAGATACAACATTTCTTTGGAACTTGGATCAAACCTTAATCAAAACAACAACAACTATTAAAATGGACATTATCTGTGTTCTTGACTTTTATAATTTGTTGCATTCTACTGTTATATTCAAGATAAGATAAATTCCCCCCCCCCCAAAAGAGGGTCTTATACTCTTTCTCTGTCTTGCTCACGCTCTGCATAATTCCCCTCCTGAGTGTTTGGAAATGTATTTTATACAACACCTGACATCTCTTTTGTCTCATATCTATTTGTTTCACTCTGGAGATCATCCCTTTGGTTTGCAGTAGCTTTAATGTCACAGAAGACACATCTTTGGTCACTCTCTTTCTCTCTCATTTGGATTATGGTGCATCTCAGAAGGGGAAAGGGGTTGTCTTTTGGGGGGAGGAAGGAACTTCTAACGCTCAGTTTAAAACAGGTAAAGTGGCTGTTCTTATGGGGGCAAAAATCAAAACTTCTATGAGGCCAGGAAGGATGTGTGGAAATGATGAACAAAGGTGAGGGTAACAGGAACAGAACAATATATGATATTCTGTGTTGATAAATACTTCCTTGAGTTGATTGACTATTCTTCCTGTACTGAATTTTTACTGAGAATTCAGGCCAGGCATGTTCATTGGGAATCTCCTCCCAAATAAACATATGAAGGACTGCAGCCTTAATCACAGGTCAATGAAGAAGTGATGAAAGGCTCTGCAAGATTAAATTCCCCCCTAAAAAAAAAAAAAACCTGGTGGGGTAGGCAAACTGGTGCTCTTTAGATGTTTATACTACAGCTCTCATAATCTCCACCAGTATAGCCACTAGGCAGGGGTTGTGGTTGTTGCTGTTCAGAATATGCGGAAAGTAGTTCTGGCCTGTGTAGGCCATCATTCCACTGTAGACAATGCCCAAATCCCACAAAGAAAAAATATGCCCATTCCCACTCTTCCTCCCCAGCAACTCGTATTCAGAAGTATACTTCCTAGGAGGTGGCAACATACATTTGCCATGACTGGTAGCCCCGAAGGATATTCTAATGCCAGTGTGCTTGTTTTGTATGCCTTGAATAATGGGGAGGGTAGTTCAGAATGTTCTGTGTTATATGAGAAAGAAAGAAAGAAGGAAAGAAAGAAAGAAAGATGGTAAATGGATGTCGTAACTCATGTACAGGGTTAGACCATGATATTTGTTTTGTGCCATGTTGACTCTTTGGACTGTCATGTGTGATCTAAAGAGCTCAGAAAAAAATTCTGTGTTAGACTACAGCTACCAGAATAATCTTACCAACATGTCCAAATTCTGGCGGTTGTAATCCAAAAAAGTAACAGTCCCAAACTCTGAAGATCTAAAAGTTGAACTTCAGCATCCATGACAATATGATAAAGAATCTTAGGCTATAGTTCCTGATTCACTTCCTAAAACAAACAAATTTTCCACAACAATCATACACCCTCCAGGTTTCCTGATTGGGCAAGGAGAGTCCCAATTAATCCTTTCTGGTCTGACTTTTTCAACTCCTTTTAAAACATCCCACTTCCCCTTTACTTGAAGCTTACTTCAATTGCTGGATATTTAGTTCAAAATGCAAAAGTGGATTGTATTCAATTAACTCAGCTGTGGGGAGAGGACAGGAAGGGGCAGAATCTTGCTCTTCCTTACAGACAAAGGCAAAAGCAAACTGTTGCAGCCTCTCCTAGCTTGTATTTTCTTCCCCATTAATAATTTTTGCCATCTTGAACATACTCTGGTATTTGGCCAGACATGACACAGGCCATTTCCACACTACTCTCTTATAACACTATAATTCCACTTTCAACATCCTATGCGATCCTGGGGTTTGCAGGAGTGTAGTGCAGAAATGGCCTCAGTTTTCCTCTGTGCGATGTTGGAGTGTATACTATCACCTGAGCAGATAGTGAATGATTATTATATAAAGAAAAAATCTGTTTTCTTCCCATACTATATATAAATACAAAGCAGCAGCTCTAGTGTGTCCAAATGTTTTCTCAAGCAACATAGACAATTTCCCACCGATGTGATCTGTTTTCATATTCAGAGTAAGTAATCCAAGTATTGTCCAGGCATAAAGAAGAGTAGTAATACATTCTTAATAGGGAAGATGGGAGTCACTGTGTATACACAAGAGGACCAAGTTTCATTATTTATCTGAGGCATAATATTTATGCTTTGTGAACAGACTTCAGAGTAGAAAGCTGCCTTGGGTAGGAAGTTGCAGAGAGAGCAGCAAGCACACAAAAGAGCACCCCTCTCTCCCCATTCTCGTGTTCAGTGAACACTGTGCATGTCTTATGAAGTTTCATAGTCCTTTCAGCAGACAGAGGGAGAGAGAGGAAGAGATTGTGCTCTAATTCTGATTCTCAGCAAGCACAGAGAGCATACAGCCCTTTTAACTGCCAGGCAGCTCTGCCTCCACAAAAGTCTAGCTACCCTGATTAGCTGAAAATCGAATAATGTTACCAATATACCAGCTGCTGCCGCCTCCTGAGCCTCAGGATCTTTACAGCATCTGCTCTGCTAGGTACAAAAATTTTGCTCTTTTCCAGTTTTATATTCCTCATCACTGCCTTCTGTTCAGCTTGCAAGCATCATGCATCTTCTTTCTTTTTTCTCCCCTGTCATTGTATCCTCTCACCAAGCCATGTTTGGAAATCGTGACCTTACAACATTTGAGAGAGAAAGGGACGGGTCAGGCTCAGAAATAAAAGGCCAAGTCAGTCCAGGAGAAGAACATGTCAGGTTGTCACCTTGTTCCTTGCAGAAGTTTTATTCAGAATTCTGTTGCTGTTTTGAGGCTCCAGCAGTTCTGTTGGGCTTACAATTTTGTTTTTGGGTTTTTTTTAAATTTATTTTTTGTTTAAAAGCTGCCATAAATATGCACCATGTTTTACAATTTCAAGACAAAAGTACTGACTCATGTCCCAGAGAACTTAACTTCTAAAATTATCGTCAACTTCACAGTCTACTACATGTTAGCAACTAGAATTTTGGATCATCAATTACTTCGATTCAAACAAATAAATAAATAGGAGCAGTAGTTCAAGACAGCTTGCAGAATGTTAAAACCAACAAATTAAAAACATGAGAAAACATACAGTAAAATATATAAAAGTAATTAAAAGAAAAGAAAAACAACCTAAACAATAAAACTATTTAAATATTTGTGGCTGAAATCCTACATGGGGCTATGTTCCATACACCAATCTCATCTCCTAAAAGCCATCTCAAAAGCTAGGCAGCCATGCTGAATGAAGGACTTCTGTGGCACTGATGAGTAGGGCACTGAAAGATGACGCATCTAACCCAATCCCACCAGCAAGCTACAGTGCAACAAGCAAAAAGCAGGAACACCTGAAGGTCCTATCACAAGGCCCTGTTGCAGTACAGAGTAGGGTCTTCTCTATTGTGTTGGTCATCATGAGGAATGGTTTTCAGTGAGACTAGGAAAAATCCCAATATTGCACCATGAGTTAAAAGACTTATCAGTTTACCCAGTTATTTTGGTGTTGATTATCTTCTTAATATTATCAGTTGCCTCTAATGCATAGTCTTAACATATTTAATTGCTTTCATTATTTGATTATCATTTATTAAATCTGAAAAACATATCATAATACAGCAAAGTATTTTTTTCGAGAGCTGCCAGGAATTTATAGCCCACTGTTAATCATACTTATTTGGAAGTATATTCCACTGAATTCACTGGAATTTGTTTCCTGATAGGCATGCATGGGAATTCATTTTAATTATTTAATTATTGTAATTTTGCTATGCCTGCAAGGAATTTATAGACCACTGATAATCATGCTTATTTGAAAGTAAATTCCTAATATGTACACATGGGAATTCATTTTAATTATTTAATTACAGATGTATATGTAATACATATGTAATACATCTGAAAAGGCTTCCAAATAATAGCACTGATAATGAAAACCTTAAGATATTCCTTGAATCTTTTTCAAAAATGTATCTCTTGTCTATTCAGTTTAATTTTGTTGTTGATTATTGTCTCAAAATTGTTTTAAATAGTTAATTGAAAATTTGTAATTCTCAAGAACATTTTTCCCTTTACATTTTTGTTCCATTCTTGCCCTTAGCCACTGAAGGCAGTATATATGGGGTTATAACCCTCACAAACATGCGGAACATGCTGGTGATAGAATTCTTGAGTTTATATTCCCGAAAGTACATTTTTAAAGCTCTGATTAGACTTCTTACCATTTTATTGGTAGGCTCCAAGGTAGATCTTCCAAGCGTACTAAAAACAATAATCAGCTGCTGAGCATGCTAAACAGAGAATTGTGGTTAAGCAGGCTACTTATAGCAAGTCAGGAAAGGCTGATACAACCTTAGACCTGATACAAATCTATCTATCTATGACCTCAGGAAGACCGCAGCAGAACTCAGTGGATAATGCAATTGTTTCCCACCTGGCTATGTGAATCTCTACCAGGCATAGAATGGCAGGGGCAGGAGGAGGCCTTCAGGAGCTGTATCATAGATCTGGGGGCTCAGTTTAATGTCATTCTGTATGTGGAAATACTATGTTACATTGAGCCATGCACGACTGCAGCCTTTTTGTGTTCCACAGCTTGGCCTGCCATTCTAAAAAGGTTCCAGGCTTAATCACTGGCAAGCCATGGTTCATATCAGTTCTTGCCAAGTGGATCTGTTTTTTAATCCATACAAATAATCAGCTGATTTCCTTGCATCATGGCAGTCTCTGAATTTACAGAATGACCTCACCGGCACTCAATTACAGTATATGAAATAATGATGCCATTCACTTAGGGAATACTTTATGGTGCACTTATTCTGAGTTGGAAAATATTTCAGGGTAATGTATTGCTACCATTTTAGAAAGAGCTCTATGGCTAACGTTTTATAAGGTAACTTATACAACTGTTTTCCTTGATTCACTGCCACAGAGCAATAATAGATGGTAATTCTAAAGGTATGAAAAATGTATTAGGTTCTGATTCTAACTTCTCTGAACACTTTTCCAAAATCTACTTCTTTAACTCTGGATCCACACTTGAAAATTAAAAACGTACTCAAACCTATAGAATACAACAAAAGGAGCAAATCCAATTATTGCAATTGCTAGGAGAAAATCCACCACATTTATTAGCACATTTATATCAAGAAATTTTACACCAAGAATGTGAGGAGGAGACAGTTAAAGCAGCAATGATACGCTGGGCACAAAATGTCGGACATCCAATACAGTTAGAATAGTGGGAACAGAGTTGGCAACAAACACAGAAATTTACAAGAAAATTATTACAAACTATTTCATAGATGGTACATGACACCAGAAAAATTAAAGACAATTTATAAGACGGGTACAGGGCAATGTTGGAAATGTCAAGAGAGTTCTGGTACACTATTTCATATGTTATGGTTATGTCCCAAAGCAGAAAAATACTGGAAAGAAATACATAAGAAAGTATGTTCAATTTTGAAGATTCAATTTGGAATGATACCTGAACTTTACTTGCTAAACATGACACATATATTAGGTGGAACATCAGTGAAGAAATATTGGAGAATAATACTATACATGGCTACGACAGCCCATATTGAGTATGCACGACTTTGGAAAAATGAAACTATACCTACTATTGAACAGTGGTGGACAACTTTTATGGAAAATAGAAATGCGGACATTCTCACACAAAGATTAAAAGGGAAATCAGATGAAGACATTAATAAAGAGTGGAAGATTGTTACGGATTTGGCTTGGGTGTAGACAGAAGGCAATGCATAATTCATGATATCAATTACTATACAGGGTAATAATCATAGAAATATCATGTAACAAGTAAAGTAGAGAAATATAGCAGGAACTAACGAATCAAGTTTGATTATTTACATTTTATTGCGATACTCGGTATAACAAATAGAGGAAATATTAATAATTGTAAACCAGAAAGGAAAGGAAGGAGAAGTAACATTGCATGTAAACATTGCAGAGATAATTGTTTGTTTTATTTGCTGAAACTTTAATAAAATTATATTAAAAAAAAGAAAATTAAAAATGTATTGAACACACATTTGCTCTTGGGCATTCCAATGGGAGTAGAACGTTGCGATGGATTCTTTGTAAGATTAAAAAAAAATCAGTTTCTTTTTCCAAAACAGGATAGGTAAAATATAGGTAAGAGAATCTTCTCTTGAAAATTTCATTTGTGTAGATAAATGAAAACTGCATTCAAACATGGACACACCATGGGAATATAAATCTTTGGGGAATGATTTACTTTCATTTATGCAGCTTCCTGATTTATGGGGTAATTATAGGTAATTATTAATGAATTTCTACAGACAAAGAGATATTCTCATTTTTGCTGTTATGTAACATTTATATAATGCTCAAAAGAAAGAATATTTTTGTATTTATGCTAACAGACAGAAAGGCAGCAGTGTTAAAAGTATGGCAATTAAACAAGAGCAACTAAGTGTAGTGTTTAAAAAATCCATTTAGAGATGGTGCAGGATCTTAAAGTTAGCTACAGAGCCCCTGATACTCGCTCCTGTACATGGAAACATGCTGATAGCCATCATGGATTCAATGCACAATTCTTCTGTAACAACAAGAGAGCAAATCAGAGCTGGCTTTCATGCAGGGAGAGATGTTCTGCCCCATCTGGCTGTTTATTGCCTTCTACTGGTTCATATTACTTGTTGCTTACGATGATGCTTTAACTTGCAATAATATTTTACACAATAAATGTGCAACTTGGGTAAGTTTGAAAGCCAAATTTCTACCCACAGTACCTGCTATGGACCACACCATGCCCCAAACCTGCAAAAATGTTTTTAGAAATATGGTGGGGGAGCAGAACATGCGGATCTCCATTTCTGATTTTGATTTTATTTTTTTCAGGGCTTGGACTGTGCCTTCACAGACCTGTTTAACTAAGCACACCTGTTTAGGCCTAAAGCTGCTGCTCCTGGAGGCCTCTGGGAGCAGCAAAACCCTTCCTCTACTCTTTATCAGTAATGGTGGGGCTCCAGTGCGGCCATGGGCCACAAAAACAGTTTTGAGGTTTTTCACCCTTGCTTTTCAGTTAAAGCCTATACATCTCTACTCAAAAGTTCATTGAGTGTTTCCATGCAAGTGCCTATTCAAAGTAGGAATTCCTTACAATAGTACATGTAAGTGCCTATTCAAAGTATTTTAAGAATATCTTACAAAAGTACAATTTTTGGGGAGCTACCATATATCAGGCTTGGGATGTAAAGAATATTTTTAAAGATTTCTTTTCTCAATGAGAAAGGACATAGCAAGACAACCCATTGAGAAAATGGTGAACCTCTGCAAGAGTTTTCACATTTTAGGACCTTCTTTGCAAAAAAATCATTTGCATTTTTAAAAGGTTTTGTATTTTATTTTTTTAAAAAATCTTTTTATGAAAACAATATTTTTTCATAGAAAACTGTATTTTGCACCATTTTCTACAAAAAAAAATGTTTTCCCTACAAAAAAAATTACAAGAGTGGGAAAAATAATTGAAAAATTCACAAAAGCCCTGTATCCTCGTCCAGCAGAGAGAAACCATTTGAAATTATTAAGTCCTGCATGCAGCACTGAAATAAGGAAGGATCTTCCTCTATTCATCAGATTAAACTGAAAAAACAAAGCAAAACCTGGTGTTTTTTGTTTCCTGTTTCCCATCTAGACCTGTCAGGGAACCTGGGCCCTTCTGCATATAAAAGACCTGCTGCTCCTACTGAGCTATCATCTTATACTGTAGAAAGGGGAGAGGGTACTATGAAAAACTAACTTATGTAGGTCCTTTCCTCCCTCATGGAGCAAGTGAGCTTTAAATCAGAGAGTTTGTGAGTCACAACTCTTTATTCTGGCCCTGATATTGTACTAGTTTCCAAGGTCAATAACATTAGAAAGAATCAGGGTTTCACAGTACTTTGTAGATTACAGTTTTAGTCTTCTAAATAACATATAATTTCAGCTACTAGTAAATCTTTGTTTCTCTGTGGCTTTGTAGTTGTGGATTTCTTTGCTGAGTATTGCTTCTGGTGAAATCAATGGTTTACACTCTATAGCTCTGGAAATGTTGAAAGGGAGAAATGCTTTCTTAAATCACTCAGTCTTTGGTTGATCATTTGAATTTGCTGAAATGGCCTGAAGTTTTTCCTGTTTTGAGTTTAGCTCTCTAATCCTACCAATGTCTGCGGTTCCTGTTTCAGCAACAATGCAGAGAATGTATTTCACTCCCGTGCTGGAAATACCGTTGATCAAATTCATCCTGGTATGCAGCATCTGAGCTGGGCTCAAGTTCATAAACTGGAGGTGCCTGTGGAATTTGATCTTTGTGAATTCCAAAATAAACTAACCTGAACTCATATTCCACATTAACACATGGATTAGTATTTAATTCTTCACCAGCTCTTGTGTTTCTCAATTGTTCCAGTGATGTTGCAGCTCAAAGACCACTTCGAAATACATTTTACAATGTTAACTTTGAGTGAAAATATACTTTAAATCATGTATTTAAATGCATATTTTAATGTTGTGCAATTTTTTTTAAATGTAGAAATAAGACAGAATGAACATGTACAAACCCATGGGAAACTGAAACAAAAAGGAAATAGATTGGTTTATCCATCCTTAGTAGGAACATGCATTGACTTAAGCTGTGTAAAAGTTATTTAAGGCCATTTCCGCACTAGACTGTTATAGTGCTATTATTCTACTTTCAACATCCTATGGAAGCTAGGGGATTGCAGTTTAGGGAGGGGCCTTTGAAGCCCCTCCCTAAACTGCAATGGTTTAAGATGATACATGAAAGAGTTTTAGTTTTGCTTCAATGTTAACCACCCATGTGCTTATTTTTGTAATGGTCAGTACTACTGGAGTTTATGTGAGGCTTTTCGACAGTAAACTGCAGAGCTTGGAAAAGAATTTGTGGGGGCTACATACCGCTCCCCCCCAAAAAAAACCCAACTAGCGTAGTCACCATTATGTTGTCTCTATTAATGTTGATGGGTGCCAAAACAGTAGTAGATGACAATTCTTAGCAACCTGGTCAGCTTGAAGCTCCATTTGTTGTTAACTGGCATCAAGTCAATTTTGACTTATGGCAGTCCTATGAACGAGAGACCTCTAAGTTACTCTGTCATCAGCAGCTCTGCTCAGGTCTTGCAGACTCAGGGCCGTGGCTTTCTCGATTGAGTCTATCTGTCTGTAATGGGGTCTTCCTCTTTTCTTACTGCCTTCTACTTTACCATGCATTATTGTCTTTTCTAGTGAGTCATATCTTCTCATGATGTGCCCAAAGAATGACAGTCTAAGTTTAGTCATCTTAGCTTCTAGGTTTAAGCTTGATTTGCTCTGGGACTCATTCATTTGCCTTTTTAACAGTCCACAGTATCCATAGAATTCTTTTCAAGCACCACATTTTAAAGGAGTTGATTTTATTCCTGTCAGCTTTCTTCACTGTCCAACTCTCACAACTTTATATAGAAAACTGGAAATACAATGGCATGGACCATCCTGACCTTAATATTCAATTATATATCTTGACACTCCAGGATCTTGTCAGTTTTCTTCACATTTGGTCTTCCAATTCCTAGCCTTCTTCTGGTTTCTTGACTATAGTCTCCATTCTGATTAACGACCAAGCCAAAGTATGGAAAATCTTGAATTATCTCAATGTCTTCATCATCTCCTTTAAAGTTAAGTAAATAATCTGGTCATGGTTTTTATTTTCTTGATGTTCAACTGTAAATTTGCCTTTGCATTTTCTTCCTTGACTTTTTTCAGTAATCCTTCCAAGTCTTTGCTGTCTGCTGCTAATAGTATATCATCTGCATATCTTACATTGTTGATGTTGATGTTCCTCCTTCCAGTTTCCATGCTTTCTTCTCTGAGCCTGATCCTGCTTTATGTATGACATGTTCAGCATACAAGTTAAATAGATAGGGTGATAAAATGCAGCCTTGCCTGACACAGTTGACAACTGGAAACCATTCCACTTCTTCATATTCTGTCCTCAAAGTAAACTCATATCCTGAGTATAGGTTACATATTAGGATAATCAAATGTTGTGGCACATCAGTTTTTTAAAGCTTGATCCCTAGTTTTTCATGATCTATACCAGCCATTCTCAACTTTTGGTATTCAAGATGTTTGGGACTTCAGCTCCCACAACCTGTCATCATTGGTCAAGGTAGTGGAAGCTTCTGGGAGTTGAAGTCCAGAACAGCTGAAGGAGCAAAGGTTGAGAATGGCAGATTTATACAATCAAAGGCTTTTCTATAATTTATAAAGCACAAACTGGTTTGCTTCTGAAATTCCTTGGTGTGCTCCATTATCCAACATATGTTTGAAACATGATCTCTAGTACCTCTTCCTATTCTGAACCCAGCTTGGACACCTGGCATGTCATGCTCTATATATGGTAAAAGTCTTTGTTGTGGAATTTTGAGCATCACTTTGCTTGCATGGGAAATTAATGCAATGGTCCAGTGGTTACTGCAATCCCTAGTGCCCCATTTCTTGGGGATTGGAATGTATATTCAGATCTGTGGGCTATTGTTTTGATATCCATATTTGTTGACAGAGTTTAGTTAGAACTGAAGTAGATTCTGTCTCTGTAACTTGAACCAGGTCTATTGGTATTCCATCTGGTAATATATTGCTCTCAAGTATTCTGAATACAGTTTTCAGTTCACTTTCTAAAATTGTAGGTTCAACTTATAGATTCAAATGGTTCTTCCTTCAATTAATCTGTTATCCTTTCATGTCTTTTATATCATTCTTCACTACATTGTTTCCATTGTCTTTTTAGTTGCACATGGTCATGTAATGTGTTTCCCTGCTGGTCACAGAGCATCCCCACTCTTGGTTTATATTTCCCTCTGATTTCTCAGATCTTGTGGAAGTGATCTCTTGTTCTTTCTTTTTTGTTGTAATCTTCTGCTTCTCTCCATTTGTTATTACAGTAATTCTATTTGTCTCTGTGCACATTTCACTGACCTGACCTTATTTCTATCACCTTTTCTTTTTGCTTCTCAGCTGTCCTTAACTGCTTGAAGAGTTTCATCTGTCCTCCACTGAGGATTTTTTGACTGCAGATAGGGTCTTTTGTGCTTTCCTCTCTGACAAAGTGCCTGGCTTCAGTCCAGAGTTCTTTTGGTTCATGATCAATTAGGCTTAACAGGATTTTAAAAAAACATTATATTTAAATTCTATGAGGATATTCTTTAGGTTGTATTTTGGCACGACAATTGGTTCAGTGCTCTTCTTCAGCTGTACTTTAATTTTTTATATTAGCAGCTCATGATCTGTGCCACAGTCTGTTCCTGGTCTGGTTTTTGTGGAGACAATGGAGATTTATTTTTCAAAGAGAATTCATACATAATGTTCATCTATAAAGTTGCCTTTTTGTTGCTTTAAGAATGTGTTTTCAATGAGCAAACTCTTGGTTTCACAAAATTCCATTGGCTGCTCTCCTGCTTCATTTCTTGATCCTGGGTCAAATTTTCCTACAATCTTTGATTCTGCTCTGTTTCTTCCTTTGGCATGCCATTTACCTACAATTAATAAGAAGTCCTGTTCTGGTATATGGTCAATTTCTTCCTAGATTCCTGCTCAGAATATTTTCAATTTCTTCTTCTTCTGCCTCTGTAATTGGAGCATAAATTTGGATTATGGTCATATTGATAGGTTTCCCCTGAAGTCTTATTGACATCATTTGGTCAGACTTTGCATTATATCCTTTTACTGCTTTTGCTGCATATCTCCTCACTATTAATGCCATCCCATTTCTTCTTCTCATTTCCCAAGTAGAACGCTGTAATTACTTGACTCCATATGGCCTATTTCTGTCCACTTTAGCTTGCTCACCTCAAGTATCGCAATGTTCATATATTCAGTTTATTCTTTTGCTATGTCTAGCTTCCCCTGACTGATACTTGTCACATTCCTTGTTCCTATAATATGTTTTGCACAGCTTCAGACTTTTCTTTAGTACTAGAAACCTTGCATATGAAACTATGTTCACCTCACAATATGTTTTAACTGAGGGATTCCTTTATTAATATTATGAAAGTATATATTACTGTATATTTTTCTGTTTCTACATTACATCACCTGCTTCCATTGTAGCTCTTATATCAAAAGGAGCTACTGTGATCTCTTAAAGCCAAATGAAAAGAAAAGAAAAGGAAAGGAAAGGAAAGGAAAGGAAAGGAAAGGAAAGGAAAGAAAAGAAAAGAAAGACCTGGCATGAATACAGCATTGTGGGGGTGGCCAGTCTCGCTTTTAGTGAACTAGGAACATGGAGTAATAATCAGACTTCTGTTTTGTGCAGTCACTGACTTGTTGGTACTGAACATGTGTTGAAGTATTGCAGTGCTTCAACCATAAGGAGACAACTCTGTGTTTTGTTAATCTCTGTGCTATGGCACAGATGGCACATAACCTGAAATTACCCCATAAACAAAGTGATTCTTTGACATTTTTTTTTTTTACTGTGGTGCTCACTTTTACTCCATGTGCTTCAAAAAGTAGCTAATAGCACCAAGGACATTCTCCTCTGGGAATGTTTGGTAACCCTTGTAAATCACCTGCAACTTTTAGTGCTGCAAATTTCTGTTTTACCATCTAGTTTAACCCCTTGCCATGCAGGAATATACAACTAAAGTAGTCTGTAAAAATGCCAATCCAACCTTTATTTAAAGATCTGAAGAGAAGCAGAGTCCTCGCCTTCTGAGGCTGTCCATTCCACTGACAAACAGTTCTTACAGTAAAGCTCTTCCTAGCATTTAGCTGGAATCTCTTTTCTTGTCATTTGAATCCATTTATGTTCTAGTTTCTATTATCTTTATTGTCTCTATTGTTTTTATTATTGTTGATCAAATATTATTTTGATGTTATTTTCTCAGTGTTTGTGAGGTGCAATGGGAGTATTTACAAAGAATGTAATAACCTCAATTGATTAAAAAAAATACACATTGTTGACAAGGACCGTGTAAACTTGATGGGATGTTGATGCTATGGCCTAAATAACAATTGTAGTAGATGAAGGAATTATTTGTTGGATGGTATTTTAACAGTTAGAAATCAAATAAATAAATAAATTTGAAATGCAATGTTCACTGTGCTAAGCTTGGGCCCTCATCAGTGTCTTGTTTTTCTAAAGCAGAATTATGAATTACAAGAGCAGCTAGAATAATGTAACCTGATAAGAATTTAAACAGACAAGCAGCATTTCTCAGAGGGTTTGTACATCTCTCATTGTCCTGCGGCTATCATTTTGCAGTGTAATCTAGCCTCATAATAAATTGTAAGAACACTTGACAATTGCTTCTTATTTTAAATTTATAAGATGTTTCCTCAAATTTTCTTGGCAGCTACAGTAAAAACAAGCAGAATTGTCCACAAAAATGTCTGATAAAAGCTGGAATAGCTGTCAACCTTGTTTGTTCACTTGCTTGTTTTATTAATGACACAATCCTCTTTTCAGAGCAGAATATATAAAAATTGAAATTGGTACAATATAAAAACAAATCGTCAACAAACAATATAATAATATTAACAGTAATAAAAATGATGTCCTAAATCGAATCATTAATCTCAAATAGAACAGATCTATCCAACCAATGGGAAATTGGTAAGTCAACACATAGTATGTTCCATTTAATCAATGGGTCTACTATGGTTGCAATTAGCAATTGGATTTGGGCATATTCAACTAGCTGGCAATATACTAATACAAAATCAAAAGGCACTAAGAGGCGTATGGTTTCAGCATAATCCATATCTGCTTCAGGAGCATGTTCCAAAGTTGCAAATACATAGCTTATGTACTTCCATCAGAATTGAAATCACATGCATCCATCTAGATAAATAAGCCAGAATTCTAGTGGCTAGATTTTGTATTAGTTCAACCTCCTGGAACATTTTCAAGAGCAGACCCATGTATAAATATATTGCAGTAATCCAGTCTGGACATTATATCCATTAAAATGCATGTGAATAAGCCACTCTGTTTTAGCAGCTTAAACTAAAGCTAGAATATTTCAGTCCACATATGCTTAAGAGACAGTAGTTTAATGCATCATTTGGTCATTGAGTCCTGTTAGGAACCTCATGGCAAGCAGAAGTATTTGAACTTTAAAAAGATGCTCTAGTCCTCATCATTGTAAAGTTAAAGCTAGGAATCTCATTGCAAAAAAATGATTACAAGATCACACACAATGGATCTTCATGTAGGAAAATGTCTTGGGCCATGCCTAGTGTTACCACTGTTTGTTTATACTCTCAAATTTTGTTCATCTATTGCCTTCATATTTTCTACATATTTGCTTGTTCTCTTTGATATATGGTTGTTTGTACAGTGTACAGGTATTACCAGGTCACTACAATTTTTTTTTTCTCTTAGCAGTAAATTCTTCAGAGTATCAAAAGAAAACAGGAAAGCTAACTTATCCCAATAACATTGTCTTAATGTAAATTAGTGGGCCGATAACTGAAAACTCAGATTCCCCCAGAAGTTTAAATATTAATGCTGATTTTCTACTGTATTTTATATGATACAAAAGAAAGAGGAAGTGCTGAAATCAATGGGTATTTTATAATATATGACTTGGGAAAATACCTACTGGAGTAGCATAGTATGTATTTGTGGGATACCGCATGTGTTTTAAACCAGCAGGATCCAGAACAAAATCTGACTTTGTGACAAAATCAGTCCAGCTTCATTGCAGCTTCACTGCAGATTGAGAGAAGGTTGTGACCATTTTTCACTGAGTTTCATCTCCCAAAGTTCCCTAGCAGATCAAAAGGAAGATAATTCATTTCTCATCCCAGTTGGATGTTTTAATATTTCAAAGCTCCATATTCACTATTTTAAGTAAGAAGTGCATTTTGAATGAGTTTGGCTGCAGACAAAGAGCCTTTTAACTGGAAGCAAGACAGGAAGCAGGTTTGCTTTGGGAGTATGGTGCAATGGGTGTATACATGCTCAAATACAATATACGTGCCTCATTTTAAAGATATAGCCATGTTAGTCTGGAACAGTATACAAAGAGATCTTGTAGCACCTTTGAGATTAATTAAGAGAAAGAAGTTGGTAGCATAAGCTTTCACAGACTTAAATTTAGCTCATTGGGTACATGGAGTGAAAAAGCATTTCACTCCATGTATCAGATGATATAAATTTAAGTCTACAAAAGCTTATGCTACGAGTCTTTCTCTCAATTAATCTCAAAGGTGCTACAAAAGCCCTTCGCATACTTTATGTGTCCACTGAGTTACAATCTTAGGAAATCTAGACTCCCAACAATCACCACCCACTCTGTGTCTGGAAGTCAATTGTTTGGGATAGTCCTAAACTTTTGTTTTATTGGGCAGATGGTTCTGCAGAAAATCTGAAACAAATTAGAAGCCATGAGGACAGTGGTCTCACTCAGCTCTGTTGGAAGTGGTAAAATGTGCAGCCATACTTAACACAAATCATTATTTCCCTGTAGGGGACAGTAGAGCTAGAGATAAGTAACATTTATCATCCTCTCCTATCTGATCTATTGCTTCCTTACCTGTTTTCTCAGGTCTGACTTCACCTCTACCTATACCTCCTCCTGAGTGGTCACGGAATCGTGCACTTAGCCAGCAGACCCCATCCTTCCCTATCAGCCAAACATGTAATTTTGTCAGTAAATCCTTTCCCTTGAGTTAAAGGGGTTTTGATACTGATTCTGGGCACCCAGTTTCCACAGACAGTATAATTCCAAGAGATCCTGCATCAAATATGATGTTGTAGTTATGTTTTAGCTCCCCAACCAACCCCTGAAATCCAACTTAAAAGTGAGTCAGCCATCTGGAGTGATGGAGATCTTCTGTGTGGTTGCCAAGTGGGGTGCTGTAAGATGACAGGACCAGACCCCTCCTGTCAGCAAGTGATACCCTGTTTCTGCTGCCAGCAGCATACTAGCTTTTAAGGTGGGTTTCAGGGTCATTTGCAGTTATGGCAATAGTGCCACAATCACAAATGAAAGTACAAAGCAGTTATGATGTCCTATGTCTAATGTAAGCCACTTATAACTGATTAACAGAATTGAATTGAGAACTGGAATTAGAACAGACCAAAGAACCTATGATAAAGTGGGCACAAAACATTGGACACAATATAGAATTGGCCAAATGGGAGAAAATATGGACCAAAAATATAAAATTCACATTGTGCCTGAATTTGAGAGAAAACTTTTATAAAATGATATATTGCTGGTACATCACACCACAGAAACTGAAGATGATAACCCATAAAGGAAGTGGACAGTGCTGGAAATGTGGGAAAGTGATCGGAACGTAACTATCATATATGGTAGATAAGTCAAGTGGCAAAGAAATATTGGAAAGAAATACACGATTCAATGACAAGAATTCTGAATATAAAATATGAAATGTCTCCAGAAATATATTTTTTGAATATAATTGGACAAGAAGATTGGAGAACAAAAAAAGTCATACTTAGTCACAACAGCAAGGCTATGTTATGCACAAGGTTGGAAAAGAAAAGAAGCACCCACAGTAGAGGAATGGAAATTGAAAATATCAGATCTATTGAAAATGGAGAAGTTGTCAAATTCAATGAGAGGAGCTTTAAACCAACAGTTTGAAAGGACTTGGAAGCCAGTTATAGAGCGGGTAAAAGGAAGGTATTCACAGTAACAGGATAGATAATAAGACAAGTTAGATCATAGCTGTTGTGGTTTAAGAGGGGGATGAACTGAAGGTTTACAGGATTTTATTAGAGAAAGTATATTAAATAATTAATAATAGTCAATATATATCTAGACAAGTGAAATTTCTTTGACTAAGAATTCTAAATATATAACAATATAATCTAGACATACAACAATAAAAAGATAATACATAAATTGTAGGTTCGGCTGAAACACTGGAAAGCAGGTTAGACTTGAAGACTTGAAGAAAGAGCAGATAAAAGGATAGTAGGTAGAGGGAAAGGAGATGGAAAGGGAGGATGGGATGAGCGAGAAGAAGGGAGAGAGAATCAATTTCAACATAAAAGATTAAAGGAGGGGAGAGATTTTGGAGGGAGGGGAATTGAGGTTTTATACATTCAATATTTGATAAGATTTTGTTCTCAATAATTCCATTAACTGTATGTAGATATTTGTATATTTTTGATAGATGAAATTAATTGTGTAAACAATGTAATATTGTAATGCAAACAATGTAATATTGATACATGTGATTAAACGTTTGAAATAAAAAAAAACTGATAAAGGATGCCAGAGAGATCTAGAAAAATTGTGTGTGGGGGGGTAGGGTCTTATAAGTGCAGGCCATAGAAAACTGAATTTCCAGCCATAGGATTTTTTTTTTTTTTTGTGCAAGATTCAGTGTTTATCATTTAAGCAATATGCTTAGAACAATTGTGGTTGCTGCATTCTTAATTACATCACCAGAGCCTGTGACATCACCAGGGGAATGACCCCCCAGATACCAAGTTTTGGCCTTAAAATCTCAAGACCTACAATGCTTTTGACATCCACCCCCAGCCACAGTTGATATGCAATTACTTCCAGATAGATGAAGAAGTTATTTTAGAGTTGGATATGAATAGCCATACTTGTGGTTTTCTACAGCATGCCAAACCAACATTATGTACCAGTATATTACGATTAAGTCTCTGCATAAGATGGCTAAAATAAAATGGAGAATTTTATGCACAGTTTACAGACTATAGTTTTCTCTGTTAGAACTAGTTATTCTAGTCCATCCTGTTTACTAAAGAGCCTGTGAACTTAAAAAACTTGTAAATATTTCCATCAATAGAGCAGGTATTGGCTTACCTGTTTTTAAGAAATCTCTTAAAGCTCTTTTTGTCATTCATACAGCTATGCCAACTGTACTTGATTTAGGCTGCAATCTCATACCCGCTTATCTAGAATAAGCCCCAGTAAACTCAATGGGAGTTACTTTAGAATGGACATGTATAAGATTACATTGTTAGTAACAGGTTGTGTCAATTCATTCTGTCATATTTGATAATAAAATGAATGTTTACTAAGAATTATCTTTATTTCCTCATCTGACAATTCTTCCTTTTAAAAACAAAGATTGTACTCCAGGTTGAAAAATTGTTAGCCAATCAAGAGGGTTTCAATTTTTGAGGTGAGAAATATAAAACAGTGGTAAATAACCTTCTAAAACAACAGCCCTTTTCATCAGTGGATATTATACATGTTGGGGCATTTCTCTGACTGATTAGCAAGGAGAAACATCTGTAGCAGATGCAATTAGGAGACACAGCACTAATCAAAGAGTTCATTTGGCATTACTTTATACAAATAGATATACTCCAGAGTAAGTGCTTGGATACTGCAGTTGTAGGCAGCTCCATTTTGTTGACCATAATCGTATATACATAGGACTTATTAAAGATTACATTTATGTTTGGGGAATAGGTAATCTCACAGCCCAGCACAGGAGGTTTGTGTGCAGAAGCAAATCCACAACAGTAAAGGCACTTAGAAGCTCTAATGGCTATATGAAATGAGACATTGCAGTCTGCATTGCTTCTCTCCCAGCATGCAAACTGCCCATTTCAGAGGATGATCCATATCAATCAGATGCAAAGTTTTTTTTAAAAAAACCTAAAACTCCTAAATGATCAGATGGCATCAACTCCTTAACAACAGTCTCAATAGACAGATACATAAAGAGGAAATATGTATCACCAGCATCTGTGCAAACCAATAATGCTATAATGAATAATAGCAGACAATCGGAAACTGGTTGGCAATGAAAACAATCTGTAGGAGTTACAGAAGGGCTCTTTTGTAATTCATGAATGAAAAAGGCATCATTATCCCTTATATTTTACTACACTTCTGACACAACTACTCCAAAAAAAAGAGAGAGAGAGAGAGAGAAAAGGAAAGAAGGAAACTTGTAACCAGGTACACATTATTAAGAAGGAGACCCAAAATATGCGATTCATCTGATTTGACAGCTGTGGATTTATTTTTCAATGGTAATGCCTCTGTCCAGTAGTTACAGATCTCCATTAGAGCTATCCTATTATAGCAGAAGATGCTATCTGAAGAGTCTTTGGTTTATCTGCTGATCTGGAAGTTGTGTTTTGGTAAGCTCTACAGTTTAGGTGTCTGTTATATGTCTGATTTCATGGACTTGTTATTCTGAAAACATTCAAGAATCCTGTAGTACCTTTAAGGCAAAACAGGTATTACAGCATAAGCTTTCATGGACCATAGCCCAATTTTTAGTCCTGAAGATACCTCAGGACTTTTTGTACTTCTGGTGTTTTCTTATACACTCTGGATCAGAGGTGGGCAGAAAGTAGATTGGATTGTACTGATAGATCTTTGTTTGATATGCACTATATCTGCAAGATTCTTTGATTCCAACTATTTATTTTTTTAAAAAAATCTAAATTGAAGTCTTAGAATCTCTTTCCTGTAGTAAATCAAATGTATATTTGCAGGTGATGCTCATATATTGTTCCTGGGGTTGAGTAGGTATTTGGCTTGCCCTCTCACCCACAATTCTGTATCAGACTCCAGCTGGTAAACGCAGGGGTCTGGTAAAAGCAGCTTTGCAGCTCTGCCATCCTTGTCTGTTCTCTCCAAATGCTGTTTCAAGTTGGTTATCTCCCATTTTATTTTTAAGTGCCCCATGAACATTTCCTGCAGCTGTAGCTGGTATTGCATGCTATCTAGTCCCTCTCCCTGCTCAGTACAGGAAACCCAGAGGTAAAACATCCCCAACTGACAGATATCTAGCTTCTGCTTAGAGATCTCAAGAAAAGGAGAGCTGATGCCTTCTCACAAATAATTGGTTGCATTGTTAAATTCTTCTTACCAACAAGGTTTTTTCCCTAATGTTTAACCAATATCTGTTTCCACAACTTAATCCATTTCGATCTAGCCCTATTCTATGGAGCAGCAAAAAATAAGTCTTGACCATCATTTTGCTATCAAGTCTGACTCTACTTCACATTTGTCTGCAATGCATATTGCAATACATATTGCATTACATTCCCATTGCTATGTCCCTGTATTATTTTATTTTAATACACCACCAGTTTGCAATGTGCATGGAGAACACACATTCCTATGTGATGTTAGAAAGTGATTACATTTTTTTCACACACACACAGACAGACACCCCACTTGTCCTATAAAATATATCCAGGCAGTATACAATGCTAAAAGCATAATATAAAACTCATGAAAATTAGACAAGATGCAACTGTACAACATGATCAGTAGCTATATGTTTAACAAATATATAAAAACTATGGGTATAAACACTCCTGTGACTAAAAAGTTCTCATCATGCACTGAAGTTGCCAGCACATGTTTACTTTCTGGGGTTCCAGAAAGTGGGCATGATAACTGAAAAGGTCTTGTTTCTTGATGTTGCCAAGTAGACATCTGCAAGGTACAAGACAACCCAAAAGAGCCCTTGATGGTGACTGCGGGAGTCAGGCAAGTCTGTATGATAGAAAGGTAATACAAAAACCTGGTCTAAAAACAGACTGGCAGCCAGTGTTCATGCAAAACCTCTTGCTAAATATGTAGCCTGTGTGCTGAATCCAGTAAGAAGGACAAAGAAAGAAAGGAATACTAAGATGCATCTTATAATCAGATAACATGATTTCCTTGTTTAGATGCCGGATAGACCACAGTAAATTTATTTTCTCAGTTCAGTATTTACATATTTGTGTTCCAGCAGCCCTGACCCTGTCCGTTAAATGACAAACCCTATTTGGTTTAAAGATAGAGACTTCACTATAAAATAAATAGAGAATCCATGGGAATTAGATGACTGATGAAGATTAGGACACAGGATCACTTGTGTCTAGAAGAAGTTGCCAGTAAGGACATTTGGAAGAAGAGAAGGGTGTCCTTGTGATTGGCATTGCTGCAAACTGGATTTGGCTGCTTTAAGACAGAAGCACTTTGCAATAGTGACAAATTGCTTTGCAGCAATTTGGGAAATGTTGAAATATAGCTTGCTAAAATATAACCTTGGGAAAGAAATGTGAAAATTCCAGAGAATGCATCTGTATTTTTTCTTTCACAGTCAGTCAGAGCAAAAGGAGCCATCAATCCATGCTCTCACACACTAGAAGATCTTAGTTATTCAAGCAGCTTATGAACAGCTTTGTTCGTGTTAGCAAAATTGCTCACATAAGTCTGTGGGAGGGGACAATATGGCCATATAATCATATGCTAACTCACTGGCTTAAATATGTAACATACTGATAGTCTGGGAAGCAGGAAGGGGAAAAAACTCTTTACAAAAGATGTATAATTTGTAATTTAAAGTCAAATATAATCATTTCAGAATTTAATTCAGATAACATGAATTGGTTTGTGTCAACTGTAAAATATATACCCACAATTCCAGTTTGGAAAGCTGGACTAGAGCAAGTTCCTCCTGCCCAACAAAACAATGCCCTAAATCCTAGTTACAGTAGATCAACTCAATTAATGGAATTTATGTATATGTTAACCAACGAGATTAAATACATTTATATGGCAGATTGCATTCCTTAAATGCATTTATATGGCAGATTGCTGTGGTCTTCCCTGAGCTTCTTTTGTTGTCCATAATTACATGGGTTTTCCTCGCAATGAACATCCTGAACATGCCTTAGTTCAAACCTGTGCAGAAACTTGTGTATGCATAGCCATTTTCCTTTAGTGGAGCAGTTCCTCTGGACTGTGGCTTAAATAAGTCTCAGTTCATTATAACACAGAAAGATCAAAGGGCTTATTTTCTGACCTGGATAATCATACATCAAATGTACTACAATTATATATTGTTCCGCCCATAGTTCAGGAAAGTTAGTTTCTTAAACCACAACTCCTACACTTAGGTAGAAAAAATGGAATGGGGGACACGTGGCTGGATAGCAGTACATGTGAAAGGGATCTAGGAGTCTTCATAGACCACAAGCTGAACATGAGTCAGCAGTGTGACGCGGCAGCCAAGAAAGCCAATGCAATTCTCGGCTGCATCAACAGGAGTATGGTGTCTAGATCGAGGGAGGTACTGGTACTACTCTACTCTGCTTTGGTTAGACCTCATCTTGAATACTGTGTCCAGTTCTGGGCACCCCAATTCAAGAAGGACATGGTCAAGCTGGAGCAAGTCCAGAGGAGGGCGACCAAAATGGTGAGAGGCCTGGAAGCCATGCCCTATGAGGATAGACTTAGAGAGCTGGGTATGTTTAGTCTGCAGAAGAGAAGATTAAGAGGGGACGTGATAGCCATGTTTAAATATTTGAAGGGATGCCATGTAGAGGAAGGAGAGGGCTTGTTTTCTGCTGCTCCAGAGACCAGGACAAGGAGCAATGGATTCAAGCTGCAGGAAAGGAGATTTCACCTGAACCTCAGGAAGAACTTCCTGACAGTCAGAGCTGTCTGGCAGTGGAATCTGCTGCCTCGGAGTGTAGTGGAGTCTCCTTCTTTGGAGGTTTTTAAGCAGAGGCTGGATGGCCATCTGTTGGGAGTGCTTTGAGGGTTTTCCTGCATGGCAGGGGGTTGGACTGGATGGCCCGTGTAGTTTCTTCCAACTCTACATTTCTATGATTCTATGATTCTAACTCTCAAAATCAGCAAGTCCCCTAGCCATGTTAAGTAGGAGATTCTGCAAGTTGTAATCCGAAAAGTAACTTTTCCAAGCTCTTGGAGGTTTTACAAGATATCTGTTGCATACCATATATCAGTACCATACCATATATCAGTATGAGCTAAGATACATTCTGAACGCTCTTTCTGTACCCTCATGTCTGTAGCATTGCATTACAGATGAAGCAAAACTGGCTGCAATATGAGGCCACATTCTGGTGTTGCATTTAGTTCTCATTGCAATCAGTGAGAGAAATTGCATGTGACACTCACTAATTTCAGTGGAGAGTAATTAAATCTAAATTAATCCACTGCTACCTGTATCTCTCTATATGAGCTTGCCCATGTTAAAAGATGTTGTTTTTAATAGTTAATGTGTTTTAGGGGGTTTAGATGGGTTGGTGGGTGGGGAGGATGGGTTATGTTTTAATTGCTTTTAATGTATTTATATACTGTTGTAGTACCGCCTCGATCCGTTGGGAGAGGTGGGATAGAGATAAATATTATCATCATCATCATCATCATCATCATCATCATCTCAGGGGGGGACTTTCTCTCAATCTCATGACTGTCACAGGCTTGTCTGGTGGAGACACATAGAGGCACTTTCTTGGTGGAGGGTACCAGGTTGCGGAACTCTTCCCACCCAAAGCTGTGTTGGCTTCCTCTCTGTTTTCTACCTGCTGGACAGTAAAAAAAGAAGGCACTTATTTATTTATTTATTTATTTATTTACTTACTTACTTACTTACTTACTTACTCACTCACTCACTCACTCACTCAGCTTTTGGCTGTTAATTGGTTGCTGTGAAGGATCTTCCACATGCATGCTTCTCTTCATTCTTATTGACATGCTTCAGAAGTTGTCTTCTATTAAGGTATACGATTGGTGTATCTAGCAATCTATGCCTGGGTGGGAGTCATGCGGTCTTCCAAATAGTGCTGAACTGCAACTTCCAGCATTCTTCACCAGGGCCTATGCTGCTGGGGTTGCAATCCAACAGTATCTGGTGGCCTTCATGATTTTCACTGAAATCTCCTGAGTTTCAGACAAGAATTCTTCCTATCTGGAAATGCCCAAGATTGCACCTAGGACCTTTAGTAAAGCAAAGCACAAACCTTAGCACGGAGTGATGGTTGTTTGTCTCCTTGTACTGAATACTATTGTAAAGTTCTGGAAAGAACATATCCAATCAAATCATACTGCTGAATGTCAAAATATGCTAGTCTAGAGCCACAACAGCTACAATACAAAGCATGTGCAAAGGCAAGCGGTTCGCATCTAAGGCAACACTTTTATGATCTCTCCTCCAACTGGGGATAGCCTTTTTAAGGTTTAGTAACAGTTTCAGCAAAAATGAAGCAAGAAGAAGATTAGATGAAGCGCTGGAAATTATGGTGACCCTCCCACTCAAGGCCTTCTTCCCTTCAATTTCTAAAGTAATTAATTGAGAGCAAAAGGCGAAGCATATAACATTCAGTTTACAAGATTTTTTTTAAAAAAAGTTATTGGTAAATCCAGCATCAAAAAACTATTAAATCACATGGGAAACTGATGTATTGATTAAAGTTGGTGTTCATGCTGTAACACCAAAAACATGTTCAAAAATAAAGACAGGAAGGACATAAATCTGATCTAAAACTGTACAGTCCAAAGACCTTCACTTTTCATGCAATATAGATTAGGAACACTAGGCAGATAAATTCCCAAAAGTTGGGAAACAGCAGATGAAAAGCTGAAAGTGTCAGGAAGTTTTAGTATTAGTCTTTTATAAATAATTATGTTCTCTTATCAGAAGATCCAGTAGTAAGAGGAAAAAAATGCCACTGTCAATTGGTTTCACTCACATGGGATTGGAAAGAATGACAGAAAGAGAGAGAGAGAAGAGAGCAAGCCAAGACCTGCTTCATTTTTGTCTATCCAAGAGTTAATCTCACTGAAAGTTATTCTGTTCAAAAACATATATTACCATTACCAATAATTTCCATGTTCTTAACCTCAGATCTATTAGATGTAATTCATCAGTAGCCACAGTAAATGGGCCTGCTGTATTTTAAAGCTCAGGACTTTGAACTAAATGGCTTTCTGAATAAGCTAGTGTGGATGTTTTGAAACAGTATTACATATTCTGAAAGAAGCATTATTTTTAAAGAAGTAGCTTGAGGTATGTTATCAAATCTGAAAATAGGAATTTCTATTAAGAATTTTATTTTAAAAGTTTTAACACACACACACGCCACTGTGTAACAGACATCTCAAAGGATTTCAGGGAAATAAGATGAAGTGACAAACAACCTAGGGAACAAAACAGATGTGATACAGGATGCATGAATAGATGTCTGTGTATTTGTGTTTATATTCTTATATATTTGTGTTTATATTTCTATCTCTTGCATAGGAGTATGTGGTGATGTGGTAAGTGTATGTGAAAGTTATGCTCCAAAATATCCAAAAATACTTCTAAACTAGAGCTTAGAAACATTAATTTCTGGAGTACAATCCCCAAAATCCCTCAGTGAGCATAGCCATTTTCTATACTGGCTGGGGATTCTGGAAGTTATAGTTGAAAAGCATGTTTTCCAAAGCCTGTTCCAAAGGACTTTACATGTTCAACACTCAAAGACTGCAACATATTTTCTCAATGTGTTCAGTTTGCCCAGTGAAATAGCATCCTACCTTATTAAGATTTCTGGTCAGGAAAAGTCAGCAAAGACATTCATGTGAATTTGCCTACAGACCCCTGCAGACATTCACATTCACTGTATGAAGATCTACAAAGGCCTAGGCACAAAGAGTTGGGGCACCGGGGGGGCAGTGCTTACATTGCACACACTTTTAACCCTCATACATACAGACTAAATCCTGAGTTGCATTTCAACTCAAAAGGCAGCCGAAGGAGCACACATTTTGATCAAATCACTTTTAGTGGTGAAAGTGCTATTTTACTCTTCTCTCTTGTACTTTTTCCTCGACAGGAAGAAAATCTGTAGGAGTTACAGAAGGACTCAGAAAAAGAAAACAAGTTTCTATGTAGCAACCTCTCTCTTTCTATCTCTCCTTTTCTCTGAGAGGAGCTAATTGCAGGGGGCCATTTTGGTCTAAACATGGGGCCCAGAAACCAAATAAAAATGTTGAATTTGTAGGCACAATCAACACTGATGGAACCATTCCTACCATAGTGAAATATTATAATGCCATCTGAATAATATGCAGTCCACTCTTGTGCTTACCTACATAGAAATAAATCCCATCGAGTTACACCGGAGCTACTCTTGGGAAGTATGTGTACAACTCCAACTTTACTTTTACAGACCTTTTGGCTGGAAAAGGAGAATATAAATCTTAAGATGTGAATGATCATACACATTTAATTAACTGGCCTGTTTCTTTCTGGTTCTCAGAATGAAGGAGCAGACAATGATCACATTACAGGTTGACCTCACTTGAATTTTACTGTCTGGTTGCAAGTACTCTAATTCCCAGGGTAGCAGAGGATGGGTGATATCTGAGGCTATACAATTATTTTCATTCCTAAAACTTGAGATTGTCCACTAAGATGGCATTGAACTGTTCATTATGTTTCCAACAGACAGATTAATCTTATCAAAGCAATATGTTTCTTTTGCCAACTCTTCTGAAGACTGTGTGGGTTAATTTGCACATCAGTTGAGAGGGAACTTTAAATGATATCTCATTTTACATTATGACTTTTAATCTCCTTTAATGCATACGCTTACCAGAAAATTGTTGTCTTTGTGTAACTGATAACTTGAATAAAAGAATGAATAAATAAACAATGTCTGGTAAAACTTTTCAATAGCTGGCCTTATTCCTAAAACAGCAATTATATCATAAGCGTTGCCACTGTCATAATTGCAAAGTGAATACTATGTTTATTCCATACATATTTGGTACTGGATGAACCATTAGGACTTTGAGATCCCAGAAGGTCACAAATGAGAAACAAAATATTGCAGAGTTAATATTCTGATTGCTGATTCACACAAGTATGGGATGAATCATAGCTATTTTGAAATCCACTGAGTATTAACTGCTTCTATATTGCCATTGTGATGTGAGCAGTTCTGTCCTAGACAGGATACTGCTTTTTAATGAATTTGGTGTTAACATTAAGCACTGATATTTTGATTATGCTGAGTAAGAGAGCCAGTCATGGTGTAGTGGTTTGAGATCCTAAGGTTCACCTTAGGGTCGCCATAAGTTGGAAATAACTTGAAGGCACACAACAACAATTTTGAGTAAAATACACAGTGAACAGTTGGGGTAACAGTGATATTAACGGAGAAAATCTATTGATTTTTCTTCCAAGCAAAGTGTTACCCTGTGAATTGGGGGTCCCGGGAAGGGTGCCCAAACAACAAACCAAACCTAAGCACAGATGGGGAAATTAGCTGGAGCACTCTCTTGGCTAACGAGAGGCAGGGTAACGCAGCAGGATCTTTTACCCTATGTCTACAGCGTCAGGTCAGTGAGCAGGCAAATGGTTCAAATAACGATTAGATTTATTAAACAGTTATTAAAGAAAAGCACAAACACACTCCTATCTTAGAAAAGGAAAATAGAGTTTCAAGGGGAATGGGTGATACGCCACCTGTCCTGCAATCCTGGAGAGACCAATTGAAAAGGAAGAAACCCGGTGTGTCGTCCGAGGGGAATCTGCTGAACCGAGCGGCAGCAAGGCAGAATGAGGTCCAAGCGATCTGGCCAGAGTTCCAAAGAGCTCTCAGAGCGGGGGATTTTTATAGGGGAAAGAACAACCGCAGACTAGTCTGGTCTTGGGTGAAAACAATAAGTTTTGGGTTGGAGACAAAGCCTCCGAAAGGTCAGAATTTGCATGATTTAGTTAGAGTCCGAATTGACAATGGTATGGCCGGTATGTAGATGTGGCTAGCTCGGCAGTTAAGTACCTAGCTCACCACGGTTTCCTCTCAGGGCAGAGGATCCCTTTGTAGTAGCGTGCATTTGTAATGAAGGTGTTTGTTTCAGGAGGTCCCCTAAAGCAGATCTGGCAATATCTGGCTTGGTTTGGTGGGAACAACAAGTAATAGCCATGCCTAGCTTCATGCTTGTTCGACGGGCCTCACAAACACTTGTCTGGTGGCAGAGTAGGGCCAAATTATGATATCAAAATGATACCTTTGATTCACCAAAGGCCAGGCCAGAACACGGTGGTAACAAAAGGTTTCATCTTTACCTGTTCAACTCAAATAGCACATGGCAATGGTGTCCAAAAGGCTTCAAGAAATTATTTTCCACATTTGAAATGAAAGTATTTGCTCATTTTTGTCATATTTCTAGTTTATAGGAGGTTTTTTTTCCTTTTGGTGATGCACAATGATTTTCACAATAGAAATTGAAAGAATACTCAACATTTTCTAACTCTTGACCACAAGGGGTTTCTTGATACGTTGGTCAACCATTCCTATTACACACACTCCTCCCCATTTTGGGCCTTTATCTGAAAAATGTGTTGCTTTGAAGTTTTGTTTTGTTTTTGGCACATTTGGAGATTTTTGCATTAGCACATATTTTTGTTCATGAAAGAGTCTATTTTGTGCAAAATACAGTATTTTCTGTGCAAAGGCTTGAGGTTTTGCACAAAACAAGTTTTTTAAACAGAAAGTGCCAAAAGAAAAAAAACCCATAGAAAATATGCAAAAATTCTTGCAATCACACTCAGGGTGGGAAAGACTTTGATACTGTTCTTGCATGTGAGAGTGAAATAATTGTAGGCTTATTTCTCTATTTCTCACTGAAATAGAGATAACTCCATTTGAGACCTAACAGGGCCTGACAATCGGGCTGACTGAGAGCCCTGATCTCAAACAAATCAGCTGCCCTCATTCCACTCAACTATTTGATTTTTTCCCTACTTTTTGGGGTTTTCCCCCTCTTTCCAAATCCAGCCTTTTTTCAACAGGGATGAAAAGATTAACACTGAATTGAGTTTATGAAAGCGATTTAAAATTATTCAGGAAAATTGTTGAAAAAAGGGGGTTGAATGTCAGGAAAAAGAAACTTCTAGATGCAGTTTGCAGATTTTTCTGCACAAATCAGCATTTTTCTGCACAGAAAACAAGTTTTTTACACAGAAACTCTTTATTTTATGGTTAGAATTAGTGCTACTTTCCACATAACTTTTCCTGATTTATTGTGTGGTCGTGAGCTGCGATCAGCCTCATTGCTGGTTACCATCCTTCCCTTACCTAAAATAAGGTTTATTGTCTTTGCAATGGGCAAGGCTAGCTCTAGTTTTTATCACAGGCTTTGCAAAAAACTTCCATATCTTTGACATATCAGTATTTGCAAGGAAAACTCAGGCAGTTTGTCCATCCCCAGTGCTTCATTGCAGACTTTTATTACGAGGTAGAATTTCTATGTGAATTTTCAGAAGGAGAGGTCTCCTTTTCAAACTATTATGATGCTTGTATGACAGATATATCAAATGTCAGCTTTCTGTTTGTTGATACCCACATCAGAAAGTTCATCACTTACTCACTCAATCTATAGCCCATTAATCAGGAAAATCTGTTTTGCCATTTAGTCACAACTACAGCCATTTCCACACTAGAATGGAGAAGCATGTCACCATGTGTCATGAGTGGTGTTTTTTACTCTGATTTACTCTGATTCCTATCTGCACGCCCTCCGGTTTCTATCGAAGTAAAGCAGAGAAAATTGTTTGTAGCTTCCGCATTGTCAATTCTCGTGGAACTCCTATTCCCCTCCCTTGCTCCACCCTGCCACTGCTGATTGGTCAATTAAAAAAAGGTTATAGAAACTGTTGCTACGTTTTAGCGCAAGTGGAGTGAATTGATGTAACACTTCTGCATGTAGGAAAAAACACAGCAGAAATGGTTTGGGTGCTTTAGATTGGAGGTTCTCCATTTTTACAATACATCAGTTTAACATCAATGTTAACCGTGCTAAGACCTCAACTCGTGGGGAACCATAGAGGACAGAACATCAAACTGGTTTAACGTGCAGATGTAAAAGTGACAATACAACGCTACTGCGATGTATCAGCCTTGTGCGGAAAAGGCCTATATGAGATATAGCATCACTATTCCTTAAAGTATGAACCTGATGCTGATGCTGAAAAACATGCTGGTTTGTATTTGGAAATATTTGTTCTCTGTTTATCTTATAAATGTTTACCCAGAAGTAGGTTTCACTGCATTCAATAGGACTTCCTCTGAAAAAAACTAAATAGGAGGGCAGTTCTAATAACTCAGTTTCCCTCTGAATATTTAGCACAGTTCCAATTTTTATTAGGAAATGCAATGTTATGAAAACAGCAAAGGAAACTGTTTCATAGCAAATCAGCTGGACTTGGTTTAAATGAACCTCAGTTTCTGTAGCTCAGCTTTGTCTGCATAGAGTGATAGTACCAGTTATTCAAGGTTACATTTCCCACAACCCCACTTGGCCATTCCAGGGATTAAACCTATGAACTTTCACATACAAAGCACATGCAGCACCACTAAGATATAGAACTGCAGGCAGTGGGGAAGGAATATTTGAAGGCTGACACAAATATACCTAACAGACAAATTCTTACTAAAATGCATGGATATAACATAGTCCTGGCAGTAAGTGGCTCAACTGAAATGGCTAAGTTTGTTGTCTCTGGCTACAAACCCAGATTGTAGAAACCTCAGTGGTCTTGTCATACATCCAAAGAACGAAAATCTTAAACTCTACTTGTCATTAAATCCAGATGTTGGTTAGCTGAAAGTGAATAAACTGATTATTTCTCTTTTTCTTGTGGTGCATAATATATTAAATTGTCACCAATGTTTTTAATAAATGGACATAACTGCAGTAGAACAGCAAATGAAATTGCTTGAAAGGAGAATGTTCTGGAGAGCACATGTAATAGCACAAAACAGAACGTGAGGCCCTTTCCTCACGGGGGGGCGAAACGGGGCCGCACACACAGGGGCAGAGCTTACCCGTGAGCAGGTTGTTCCGTCCCTGCGGAGAGCGTGGATCCACCGTTCTAAACGCCGTCGAATTTCGGTGGCGCTCGGTGGCGCCCAAAGTGGCAGCCGGCGACTTCCGGCGGTGCTCCGCCAATCAGGACAGCACACCAGCCGGAAGCCCATCCCTGGGCAGATCTGCAGGGACACGCTACCATGTCTCTGCAGTTCTTCACCAGGGGCTGCCACTTCAAAGGTGGTTTTTATAAAACTCACAGCGCCACCCCCGCGGCTGCGCTAGAGCAGTTTGAGGTCTAGAACCTCACTTTTTTTAACTGCTCTAGCGCACCCCCTGGTGAAGAAGACCTCCAAGAGAGGTCGCTCTAGCGTGGGCAATATGCCCGTGTGGAAATGACCTGAGTCTGAACTGAGATATGATAGTGACATATCCCTGAAAATAACTGATTCACACATCTTCAACTTCAGGAAGTATTGTCATAGAAGGGAAGAAAGAAAGGCACTTATTAGGCCAAAGTGTGATGAGAAAACAAGATTGCCACCCTTCAGCTAGTAATGCTGGAGATAACTGCAAAAACAGATGTCTGTAGTAATAAACAATTGTGATGCATTGTATGTGGGTCTACCCTTGAAGATGATCAAACTATCCCAGAACATGGCAGCCAAAACTGTAGCCAGTGTAGCCATGTAGAATCTTAATACACTGATTGTGAAGAAGCTCCTTTATCTGTGTCAGGTTGCGTGTGCTTTCCCTGCCACGTTTACAGACATACATAAGTGCTTGGGTGGTTTGTTGTATAGGGAGGAAGAAAGGGATGAGATGATGGATGGGAAGCTGGGAAGCTAAGACTGTTTGCTTAAAGATCTTTCACTCTTCTTACTTTTACCTCCTCTTTTCTCCCTATATTATCCACTATAGGGTCAACTGCAAACTCATTGGGATAATCAGCTTTTAAAATATTGATCTCTGTAAAGGATAATATAAATTAATATATGTGGATATGTTTCAATTTTGTTATGTGCCTTCAAGTCCACTTCAACTTATGACAACCCTATCATCGGGTTTTCCTGATCAGATTTATTCACAGGAAGTTTGCACAGCCTTCCTCTGAGGATGAGAGAGTGTATCCTCTAAGCTATGGAAACTCACTTGCCACCCAATGAGTTTCCATGACTGAGAGAAGATGCAAACCTTGTCTCCCAAAGTCATAGTCTAGCACTTAAACTGCTACACTACATCACCATATGTTTGTATATATGTGCAAATAACATAATAAAATGCTTGATGTAGCTTACTTATTCATTATGCCAGTTGGAAGATGCAGCATATTGTATATATTTAGATCCAATACAGCCCTGATGCATGTGTCATGTCTCATGATCACAATTACAATGTAATAAAGGTAATGGAACTACCAATGTTTTTATGCCCTTACTGATCTCAGTATGGTTCATTCGGTTATTAATCTGGTATAGAGAAGCTGAAAATTGCTCCAGAGGTGCCCAAGTCCCTAACAATGAATACACTAGAAGTAAAACTAGAAGTAGTGATGGGCTGTAACAAAACAAGGAGTAGTGATGGGCTGTACCAGAAGGTTTCCTATTTCCTGGAGCTGGAGAAAGAACAGAGATGCTTTACCACACGGTGATTTGATTCCTCTTGCTTAGTCACAGCTAGAGTAGACCCACCGAGTCAATATGTAAAGCCTAGACATTTAATCAGTTGGAACCCTGTTTGTAATTCAGGTCTAGTGCATTAATACATATATCACCATGCAGCATCTGTGTTACCAAGCAATATTGATTTGTGAATGGCATAAGTTAAGATAATTTTCATTGGGCCTTTCCATACTACACTGTTATAATGATATTATTCTACTTTCAACATCCTGTGGAATTGGGGTTTGTAGTTTACTGAGGCTAAAGAGCCCTCTGGCTGAGAATTCTAAATGCCCCTCCCTAAACTGCAAACCCCAGCATTCCATAGGATGTTGAAATGGAATAATAGCACTGTAACAGTGTAGTGTGGAAAGGCCCATTATCTGTAGCTTTAGCAATTCAGTTGACCTCCCTTCTTGCAATCTCCAGTTCACCCAAGTATGTGTATATAAATCTGGCAACTTAAGGTAAGTGCTTCTGATGGGGAGTGTCCAGAAAAGCTCATAGAATTTCCTGTTCACTTCCTGTTTTTTGAAAATGCCTCTCCAAAGCATAACTTGGCCCATGAGGACCAAAAACATGTCAAAAATGCCCATAAAGGGCATTTGTGGGCATTTTGAGGCCAAAAAAGACCTCTGACTGGCTCTGGGGGGCGGGCACAAAAACAGCCCTGGGAGCTGCATGCAAGTACACTTTATCTACCCTATCACTTATATAATAACTATGGCCCTTTCTGCACGAGGAAATTAAAACGGGCCAAGGCGGCCTGTCACGGAGGTCGTCCGCACCTTGGATCGGACTAGGTTTGGACTATTTACCTTAGTTCCGCACCTTAGTCTGATCTAAAACACCCCCAAGTGGTCCTCCAGCGCTAAGTGAAGACTGGAAAAATCTGGTCTTTCAATCTTCTGGAGCACGCCATTTTATTCCTGCTCACTTGTGCAAATGCGCAGGCTCATACCAATGCAAGCCTGCGATCAGCGGAGGGCAGGCCGTGGGCATGGTCAGCGTCAGCAGTTGTTCCGGACCCACGAAGAACAGGAAGCCGCCATTTTCAGCCTCAGCAGTGCAGATCTACGGACCTTGCACTGCTCCAATTCACCCTTGAACAAGAAAAGAGCCCTGCAGAAGGGCTTAAAGGAAAGTCCGCGTTGCTTTGAAGACAGAAGAACTGGTAAGTAACGGCATGGAGCCATTTACTTGCATCGTGCGGAAAGGGCCTATGTTAAGTTTTTCAGTCTCTGAAAGATTCTTTACTGTTTTTACTATAACATAAGAACATAGTCACCTCTCTTGAAAAGACATTTTGAATTTCAGACCATCATTTCAAATAAAATCTGTTCGTAGCTCAATTGTGCATTAGCAACTCAATTGAGAGAGTCAGATTTCTGCATTGATTCTATCGTCATCTCCAGACTCACAGTGGAGGGAAGTTTGCAATCAGTGATTTACATAAGAAAAACCATTAGACAGGTGGCAAGCCAGAAGCTGATGTGATTCAATACATGTCCGTGTGGATTCAAGAACGAGATTTCAAGATGTCACAGCTGCTGAAACTCTTTAGCCTTGCAGTACCATAAGAGCAACTTCCAACTCTAATAAAGCCTTTCTGAAAATATGGAGAGTACTTTATATTCCTCTCCCGTTCAGAACTAAGAAAAATAAATAGTTCTGTTTCTTTCTGTAGACATGACTGAAATCTAAAGTCTGGTCAGCCTTAAAAACTGTCCTTTCTTTCTTTAGTAACATCAGCCAGTTATACAATATTAAATGAAAAAGAGACAAAATAAAGCATGGAATCTAAGTATGTAATGTTCCAAAGTACATTTAGAAATCTTTGGTTTAGCCAGGGTTATTTAACATATACACATCTGGCATTCTTTATCAAAATTGTAATGTGGAATATCAACATTTTTTTGTCATCAATACTCTCCCTGCCAGAGAAAAAGAAACAGAAAAAGCTAGTGGTGCAAAGCATACTCTTCCCCAATCCACCTCAGCACCCTCAACATTATAGAAGGAATACAAGGCTGCTGTTGTTATTGGGTTTTTGTGTAATGTTATACATGTTCTGTATGGTTCTCTTGTGTAAATAAAGAGTTATTCTTAAGGAACCAGCACTTGGACAATGTGACATTGCTCCATCATTCAATGAGACCACACTCCATAACTATAAAAGTAACTAAAAAGTCCCAGTTGCACAACAAAGGCCATTTCCACACGGGCATATTGCCCACGCTAGGGCGACCTCTCTTGGAGGTCTTCTTCACCACGGAGTGCACTAGCTCAGTTAAAAAAAGTGAGGCTCTAGACCTCAAACTGCTCTAGCACAGCCGCGGGGGTGGCGCTGTGAGTTTTATAAAAACCACCTTCGCAAGTGGTTTTTACAAAACTCACCCGCGCTGCCCCGTGGCAGCCCCCGGTGAAGAACTGCAGAGACGCGGTAGCGTGTCCCTGCAGATCTGCCCGGGGGTGGGCTTCCGGCTGGTGCGCTGTCCTGATTGGCGGAGCGCCGCTGGAAGCCGCCAGCCACCATTTTGGACGCCGCCGAAATTCGGTGGCATTTAGAATGGCGGATCCGCGCTCTCCGCAGGGACGGAGCAACCCGCTCACGGGTAAGCTCTGCCCCTGCATGCGTGGCCCCGTTTCACCCCCCCCCGTGAGGAAAGGGCCAAATACAATGAAATTATTAGGTATTAAGTTAGAAACATAATTTAATGTAGCGATACCTTCACTTTGGGGAAAAGGCAATTACACATAATTTATTTTCTTTAACCACTTAGTTCCAACCCCTGAATTCAGCTGCCATTTCAGTCCACTTCTGTATGCAGATTGTGGATGGGTTCTTTTAGGCTAGAGAGAATAAATGCTGCACCAAGAGAAGTCTATGCATGGGTTAAGAATGTAATATGATCTTGCACAGAAATGCTTGAAAAACTTTTTTTGACTATAGGACTTAGAATCAGCTAGCTGCCATGACTGAAGTTGTAAACCATATACTTAACTTTTGCAAGCTTTGATTTTTGTTTAAACTGCCTCCATTTTTCCCCTTTCTTTTAATATTTCTGCAGTCTTTCTACTGAGAATACCAGCTGTGAGTAGAGAGAAAAATCATCTTACTGTCAAAACCTGTGTTAAAATCCTCAGCCCTTGGAAGTCCATATAAAATGAAACTGTAATAACTTTTTTGATCTCATTTTTTTTGACTTGCAATTGAAACTTTTTCCTTAAAAAGGGAAATTTTAGAAATCTGGTAGTTATAAATATCAGTGCTTAGCATTCTATTCCTGGAAGGCACCTCTGTTTAATTTTCAGAGATTTCCCTATGCTCTACACACCACAGTCTGCTTCATTCTGTAGGGCATGCCAGTGCCCTTTGTAGCATTTTCAAGTAACCAGAGGGCTGCTATAGAAGAAGAAAGAAAGAAAGAAAGAAAGAAAGAAAGAAAGAAAGGAAGGAAGGAAGGAAGGAAGGAAGGAAGGAAGGAAGGAAGGAAGGAAGGTCCTCTTTTCCCAGTATCTTGTGCCAAAATTTAAATCCAGCCCATTGTCATAGTATGTTCAGCGCAGCAAAAATAAAGCTGCATGTTATTCCTATCAAGTTTTATTTTGTTATTAACCTTATTCAGCCTCCAGCAGAACTCAACCCATGTGTGACAGATGTGTATATCTAGTGCTTTTTCCAGCTCAGCTAGGGTGCTATTTGTCCATGAATCGTCATTCCCCAGACAATCAGTGAAAAATTATCTATACTACACAATTATATAAGTTTGACAGCACTAACTCTCATTCCTCTAGCCTACACAATGCTGGGATTTGTAGATAAGTTGGATACTTAGAAGTCTTTGCTTGAAAGCTCTACTTCACACATCTGAACCTTTAACTACGCAGTATAGATATGGTAAACCAATTAGAGTAACGGTAAACCAATTAGAGTAACGGTAAACCAATTAGAGTAGAAAATCATTAAATGTGTGGGATACTTTACATGAGTATTAACACACTGTTCAGTGATTGGTTTGGTGAAATTAATCTAGTTGGGACTATCAACATAACACAGATTTTTCAGCATCTCTTTTCTGAGACAGCACAGTAATCTGCGTTACACAAAATTCAAGCAGACTTAGAGCCTTTCGGCACTACCTTGTTATAGTGCTATGATTCCACTGTCACCATCCTGTGGAATTCTGGGGTTTGTAGTTTCCTGAGTCCAAAGGGCTCTCTGGCTGAGAATTCTAAATGCCCCTCCCTAAACTGCAAACCCCAGGATCCCATAGGATATTGAAAGTAGAATAATAGCACTATAACAGTGTAGTGCAGAAAGGCCCATAATTTATACCCAGTAAGTCAAAATGTTGTCCAGTTAATAGATTAACTAAAATGAAATTGCAGCTGCTTTGGTTGGCATGCTGGTTCTGTGCCTCCTGGTTAGTTCAAATGCATGAAGTAACCTCCAAGGCCAATGTTTTTTGTAATGTTATAGGGGATATAGAAACCTCACCGAGGAAACAGTATGCCCTATTTAATTCATCTTGTAATTTTTTATATCAATCTGTTGATTTGAAACATTTCAGCCATTTGACATCTGGATTAAATTTCTACAGTATTTCAGTTCTATTAAATCATAGACAGCATTAGGAACAGATATCATCTGAGCCAAATTTGAAAACTAAGGTGTCCCAAGTGGCCTTCTTAATCCCTGCCAAATGAGAGCCATTTCTTACATTAATTTTGACACAATGGCATTTAGCATGTTCAGTATCCAGTCAAAGCACCCCACAACTGGAATTCTTCTTCCATTGTAAAGCATGGATGAAGACCCTGTCCTTTGCATGACAACCAGACATGCATGCCACAAAGCCTCCAGCAAACCACTATGTTCAGAGGGTTATTTCATTTCACATGGCTAGTCAACATTTGATATTATCCAGAACTACCCTTTGATGATCAGCTGTGCAAGAATGCAAGAATGCAAGAGTGCAAGAATATGAAAGGTACAACCACTTAATTTGGTTCAGTTTTGTCACTATACATATATTAACCTCCTTATACTTGTTACCTCAAAGTGACTGCTTGTTTAAATAACCAGTGTTAAATAATAACTGACGGCATCTTGTGCATTTCTATTCCCCACCTCAGCATGTGTATAAACATCTGTCAGCTGAGGCATTGCTCCATGCAACTAATGAAGTGAGATGCAGTCCATGGGAGTCCTGGCTTTAAGATCTCATTTGTTGTCCATGTGTTTCTTCAAATCTGTGAATTGCTCCTAAGGCTTCATAAGGATCTCAATGTGTTTCAGAGGACTTTGTTTTGAATGACTCCTGTATCTCTTCAAATCAGCCTGATTCAGTTCAGCATTCATCCAGTCTAATACATACTCTAAATAAAAATGTGATTCAGTGTGCCTTTTAAGTTCATCATGGAATGAACATGAGAAGCAACATTAAATATGTTCAACCAGCTTTTTAATTCATCAAAATCACATGGAGCTTAGACTAAGTCTTATTTAACTAAATCATTTTCTAGCCATATAAGCTTATAAATGTTCTGATCTCTGATGAGATGACACAAATGTCAAATGAAAGCTACAGTGGCCTCCTCATGCTAATGTCTTCTGAGCCTGGCTTGCCTCTTAGAAAGATAATGCATAACCAGCATATGGACCCCATGTCCTTTCACTATAGAAAGCATTGTCAGGCTTTTTCTCTAAGTCCCCATCATGCATCAATGGCTGTTGAAGAGAGATGTTGACAAAGAGGCTGTTGACAGAGAAGCCTGTTATATCCACTAACTTGTTGTGGGTGTATCTCTGCACGAATCTGTTTTTCTTCCCCTGCCCAGCCACCTCAAAAATTTCAAAGACTCCCAAAGTGAGTGTGGCAAGGACAGCAGGAAACCAAAGCTATCTTTTCCCACCCCATTGATGCATTTCTTCCATGCTTTCTGAAGAAGTTTCTTTCATTCTCATTGTAAATGGGCTATGCAACCAATTCAGTCAAATCCTGAATAATAATAAACAAATAATAATAAACAAACCATGTGTTCTATTTGTATGTGTTCCAGACAGTTATATTATGTCTTCCTATGGCCATTTCCGCCCAGGCTTAAAGAAACAGTGCAGAGCGTCCTCCAGGACGGACATCTGCATCTGGGAGTGGACTGGGTCGGACCTACTTAGTGTAGTTCCACACCTCAGCCCACTCCGGAATGACCCGAAGTGGTCGTCCAGCACTACTTTTGAAAGACCGCTTGAAAATAAGTCTTTCAAAAGCCCAGAGTGCGCCACTTGGCTGTGGTTGAGTCGCAAGCCGCATCCGGGCAGTTTGCAGGCTTCACCAGTGCAAGCCTGCAATTTGCCAGGGGCGGGCCTTTAGCTGGTGAGCTTAAGTGGGTGGTGGAGAGCCTCGACCAACCAGAGACCAGTTGGAGATGGATGAAGCAGGAAGTGCCAAATAAGATAGCCGGACGGTGCGGAAATGGCCAGTATCTGTAACAGATTGTGAAAGAGGTGCAGTGAGAGGTGGGCAGTTACTGTATGTCATCTGAACTGATCTCAGGGAGTTTTTTTTTTTTTTTTAATATTACTTTTTCTTGTTGAGTAGCAAAGCTTTATTTTCTATCTTTTTTTTAGTTATCTGTTTAATGAGTCACTCTGCATATTTCCAAGAGGAAAAACTTATTCTCCCCCATTGATGCTGACATCATGTTCTATCAAGTCAGCTTCAACTCATGGCAAGCTTATGAATGACAGACTTCCAAGAGATCCTGTTTTAACAGTCCAGTTAAGGTTTTGCAAACTTAGGACTGTGGCTCTCTTGATTTAGTCAATTCACCTATAGTAAAATCTTCCTCTTTTTCTATTGCCTTCAACTTAACCGGCTATGATAATCTTTTCTAATAATTTTTATTGCCTCATGATATGTCCCAAGAATAACAACATTGGTCATTTTGGTTTCTAGGCTTGATTTGATCTTGCACCTATTTATTATTCTGCCCGCCATAAAACTGTCCCATGTTTAAGTTCCTGTTAGGTATGTGTTAGATGAAATGTAAGGAGTTGAATTCATGACAGAAAAGGAATAGCATTATCTGGCACCATTGTAAGATAGTAACCTCATTTGGAATACTGTGTCCAGTTCTGGGCACCTCGATTCAAGAAGGATATCAACAAGCTGGAGCATGTCCAGAGGAGAGCAAGCAAAATGGTGAAGGGTCTAGAAGCCATGCCCTATGAGGAGCAGCTTAGGCACCTGGGTATGCTTAGTCTGCAGAAGAGAAGGTTACGAGGGGACATGGTAGCCATATTTAAATATTTGAAGGGATGTCATGTTGAGGAGGGAGCAAGCTTGTTTTCCGCTGTTCCAGAGACTAGGACAAGGAGCAATGGATTCAATCTCCGGGAAAGGAGATTCCATGTGAACCTCAGGAAGAATTTCCTGATGGTCAGAGCTGTCCGGCGGTGGAATATGCTGCTTTGGAGTGTGGTAGAGTCTTCTTCTTTGGAGGTTTTTAAGCAGAGGCTGGATGGCCATCTGTTGAGAATGCTTTGATGTGGGTTCCTGCATAGCAGGGGGTTGACTGGATGGGGTTGACTGGATGGCCTCTGGGGTCTCTTCCAACTCTATGATTCTATGATTCTATGACTGCTATCTGCCTTCACCATAGGCAAAAAATAAGTCAGAGTAAATAAGATTATGGCACAAGCAACTTATAACACCACCTTAAGCAATAGCACCAAGCTGCCATGCACAGGGCAGAGGCAGAAGAAATGCCTGAGCATCTAGGCAGTAAAGCAAACCCCATAGGACAAAAATAAGGCTTGATGGAAGCCATAGCAATCACACACAGCCCTTCCAGGCTAAAGTTAAAGGATTCTCAAGTATGTTGTCATTTCATTTTCATTATCCTTTATTTTAGTTAAACTGCAATAGACTGATAGTTAACTGATACACTGGGGGATAGCACTAGGTCAAAATCAGCGTGATTTTCCAAGGCTGAGAAGTCAAAACCAGTTTATAAAAAATGTGGAAACATTTTAGAGGGGGGCAACTTTTACAAGTACCTAGCACAATATTCACTGGAGCTACTTCTCCGAAACCGAGCTGGGTGAATATGGTCCACCGTGTCTTCAATTTAAACAGATGTGTGGGGAAAAAAGTTAAAGGCAATGTTAAGTCAATGGGGTGACGACTGGTGATCCTAATCCATAAAATTTTATGTGAATTTAGAGTCCAGATCAAAATGGATTGGGTATGGGTCATATAGTCTAAACTGGGCCCAGACCTGAATCACTAAATCAGGCTCAACTGAATTGGGAGCCCTGTACATAGTTATTACCATACTCTACCACCTCTCCTATGAGATATGTGATTTTCATAAGTTATTAATGAATCATTAATGAATCATTAATTATTAATGATGGGAGAATATGATTGGGGTCACACTGACTGGAGATGTATTCGGGGTCATGATAGTGAGAAAGGACTATGCAGAAAACTGCAATGTTGATGGGTTTGTGCTAATCCCTTCATCACTCCAAGCTCTTTGCATTTTTGAATACAACGGAAGATGAACTGCCTAAATAAAGCAACCAGAGACTATCCCTCAATCCTACCCATGGAGATCTTCCCTATACATCCTACCTGACTGAACAGTAAAAGAGTGTCATGAATTCCATCAATGATTTGTCACTCCAGAGTTAAAATAATCAGCCCATTCCAGACCCCTTTGTCAATCTTAAGGGAAAACCATCACAGCTTTGTCAACCCACTCCTTCAGGATATGAAATATAGCGTAATAATCTTAGCTTCATCCTCAGCCAACTGTAGTACATAGAACATAGTCCAGACTGCTGTTCCTCTGCATTAGCCTCAGATGCTATTTGAGCCCCTCTGCTGTGATCTCCTTCTTCAAGTCTGGTAACTATCAGCATTCCCACCCCTAATCTCTCTCTATCCACCCTTTCCTGCCTCACTTTCTGATAGCTGTGTCCTGTTCTTAAGAGTGTCTGATCTCTCGTATGTTTGTCAACTCAAATAAAATATACTTTGTTTAGCTTTAACTGGAGTCCTCTCTACAGTTAATACTAGGCCTTTTCCGCATTTTATATTTAAAACGGGGCGGCGCGTCCTCCAGCGAGGACACTTACACTTGGGGGCGAACTGGGTCCGGGCTACTTAATGTTTGTCTGGACTTCAGCCCACTCCGGAACGCCCAGAACTGGTGGTTCCCCATGCTATTGAAAGACCGATTAAAAGAGGACTTTCAATAGCCTGGCGCGCCCCAGTCCGTCACTGCCCTAAGTGTAGATTTGCAGGCTCGCGCCAGCATGAACCTGCAGATCTTCCAGGGGTGGACTTCCGGCTGGTGAGCTTCTCCAGTTGGTGGAGAGCCTCCGCCAACCGGAAGCCTCCATTTTCGTCTCCGGAGAGTGTGTAGCGCAGGCATGCGCTGCTCCGGATTGTCGTGGATCGTCGGGGGGGGAGCATGCCAGTCCAGTGAGTAATAGACTGCCCCGTTTCCCCCCCAAAGTGCGGAAAGGCCCTAGTATACATACGTGAAAAGATCCTGCCATTACCCTCCTCTCAGAGACCTCCTTTGAGCTATAATTCCTCCAAATTCTAAAAAGATGCTGGCATTGTGGATTGACCCCAACATCACCCACCTCTTAGAGTAACATAGCCCTAAAAGAAAGTATTTTAGAATACAGCATAGGGACTTTCGAAACATATGCTTTAATCATGACTTGGGTAAAGTTTTATCATTTCCTCTTTTCAGCTCCAGACCATTCCAAAATTAATGGTTTGGATTAAAAATTAATATTCATTTCTCAGTTTTGCATTTCAAAGGCTTGGTTTGTAAGTAATGCTGGGCATGTAAGGAAAATGTACTCATGCAACATTCCACACAGCTGCTGTCTTATTTTAACCAGGCTCTCTTCCCTGTTTATGCATTTTTAAGACATGAGAATTCATGCCCTAAGAGGGCACCACATTAGTTGATGACATGACCAATGTGTCAGCTGAAGACCTGGATTAAATGAGATTGCAGTTGCATACAAAATAGGAGCAATAACACCTAAAATTTCATGGAGGTCTAAGAGACTCCCAATGGAATAGTTTCTTACAGTGAAAATCCTTCAATATATGAGAAGCTAGAGGCAAAGGAACCATATTTCAGTTTCACCAGCAGGACAAATCCCAAATCCCAATTTTGCAACTTTTCTAATTAAAATTTAAAAAAGGAGAGAGCTCTTTGTAGCTTTGCAAATGTAGCTCTTTGCCTATCCTGCTATAAAACTACTATGTGTGAAAAGGGGAAAAAAATTAAGATAAACTAAGATGAATATTCCTTAATTTGATAGAGCACCAAATCAAATTTTTCTTCCTGCATGGAAATTTGTGAGTATTTTGATATGCATATATTCCTTAATGTGTTTTTTTCAATTTAAACATTTTATGCATTCCCCCCCCCAAAGGATTAAAACATGTTTGATTTTTCAAAATATGTATCTTAGTGGTACATATTTATTTTGATATTTTTCTAAAAAGAAGGAACGATGAATCTGATGTTCACATTCTCCTCTCAATGAGAGGAAACCAAAATAGATGTGCATGTGCTTTCATTAACAATCTTACAGACCACAGCTTGGAAAAATGTATTTTTAAAAATGTAATGTGAGTATGTTTTCCATCCTTGCTGATAGAAAAAAATGGCAAGTAGCTCAGCAGCAGCTTTCTGCCTTCTCTGCCTCTCTCCAGGGCAACTCCAGGTGTCTCAAATAGGTCTGTTCTAACCATACAGCAGATTGAGGTGACAGACCTAGCAACAAATTTCAGCTGAGAGATTCTGTTTTAAATGCAAGCAATTTGTGGTAGGAGAAAAGGCTAGCATGTCAGAGAGCCCACTGTTGTTTCTCTTTAACAGGTTAATTATTTAAGAATGTGTCTCCAAATCTGTAGTTCAATCTGGCCTAATTTCACCAACTCTGAACTCTAGTGCTCACTGTTACCTCATTCTGCTGCATTTAAAAATAAGGGCTTCAGTCCTAGCAGTTACTTCCATCTTGAGCAAAGCCACTAGATCAATTGTGTTTACTTACATGTTAAGTCTTCCTTCAGCAATGGATTCAGTGGGTCTACTTCAGTTAGGACACAGCACTTCGGTTGGCTCTTGTCACACATGCCCAGGCTGCAAGTTTTTATTCTGATCCAAGCAATTTTCAAAGGAAAAGCATGATCTGATTTTTGTAGTTCCCTCCATTTCCAGAAATACAGCAGTGATCTGCTTAAAAGCCTAATATGTGTGATTTGATGTACACCCCCAGCCCCCCCTCCCCTGCCAAACCGAATACAATGTCTGAAGTCATGTTGGTGCATTATACAGGCATACAGAAGCAGTTGGACATTTTTGTTTGTCATGGTTTAAGAATGTGGAGGCAACGTTGTGGATGTGTCACCATGTTGCACATGAGTGTAAACTGTACAGAGATGCAGAATGCACGTTGCCCATGGATGCACATGTGTATTGGTTGCATATTAGGTGTCTTGATACAGTTCTGAAGTGTTGTCATTCAACACAAGACGAAGCAAGTAGTTCTGGCAAATGAGACAGAAAATTCACAAGTGCCTCTGCCTTTCCTTGATAGTAAAAATACAATAAGGACAAATGAAATAACTAACCACTTCCCGATCTTTCAGTAAATTCTGCTGCCTGAAGCAGCTGCCTCCTTTTCCCTAATGCCCAGCCCAGATCTGTTCTTCATCTTGAAGTGGATCAGAAATACAGATGTGGATTAATTAAGAAATAGAAGGATTTCATTCTCATATGCTTATCCTGAGATGCTCTAATGCAATTGAATATGAATGTTTGGAAAGAGTAAGATGTGTGAATGGAGTAACTGTAGAATAGGTAGCTTTTTCTTGTACAGTAGTTCCATTGACAACCAATCTGGAAACTTATCAGATATGAATGCACAACTCAGCCTAACTTAGGTGTCTTTGGTAGAATCTGGATTTGCTCCAAGAGCTAATCTGATGTCAATGAAAGGACTATACTGTATTCCCTTCAGGATACTATTGCTATAAAAGCTGTTAGTTCAGAATTTAATTGGAGAACTAAGAAAAACTTCAATAGATCATATTTTTGTTGAAACTTCTTTAAAATTTTCTGTGTGCATTTTGTAGGCAGATTGTGAATGAGGCTTAGAGGTTAAGCTGGACATGGTCATGTCCCCTGGGAGGATTTTTCGACCCTTATACCACCATACAGCAACCAAATATAGGGGATTCCACTCTAGAAATCCCTTCCTTGCCACCAACTGGGGGGTTCCCCTCAAAGAAACCCCACCACTGTGGCCATTTGTGGGATTTCTACCCTTTAACCTACAAAATGTGAAGACATCTGCAATGTTCATTTCAATCACCAAGAGTGAAGGTTTTTCCTTATTCCTCCCTCTGCCACCAGTGCAAGGATTTCCTCCGTCCCGCTTGTGTGACACCATGGGGAACATCTAAATGCCTTTAAGGTTCCTATGAGGATTTACGCAACTTCTGTCCCCAACGGATACCACTCCTTTATATTCAATGTCTGAATCCAATGTCTGAATCCAAATTTTTAAATGGATAGTGTTCCCAGAGACCAAAAGTGTGACAAAACAGAACTCTTTATTTATAGAAGTTAAGCATAAAAAAGCAGATTAAAACAAAACACATTCTTTCATACACCCCTCTCAAGATAATTCAGACCCTTAAAATGCCACTCATTTATTCCTTAACCTGACTGACTCTTAATCACAAATGCTCCACACCCCTTCACTGAGACCCACCATACCAACTCCCTCCTACTACTGTCTAATCCCAAAATCAACTGTCTAACTGCATCTCACCAACTGCTGTATGCAAATCCACCAATCAGCATTTGTACCAACATTCCATTATCTCACCCCCAACAGCTCCTTGCCTTATACTCTGTTATACAACGAATAAACAACATTTTCCAGTATTAGTCCATGATATCACACACACGCACACACCCTTGAGAATGCCCCATCAGACAAGAAACAAGTCTTATCTTGCCAGCATGTAAGGGAGGACACCCAGCAGCCTAGTCAGACAATGAATACTATACAGCCCCTTCTTCTGTTGGACAAGATAGCTCAGAATCTAACCAAGATGAAGAACAACACACATACACACACACCACCCAAAAAGCAAGGTGTAGACAAAATCAGCTAACCCATACCCTCCACTTCAGCTGCAATGTGTAGCCACAATCAAAGTCTGCCTGGGTAGGGCCCATCTCAGAACACTGTAACTGATAGCATTTGAGAAGCTGTATGTTCTTAGGAGTTTCAACATTATAAGCAACATTCCAGCATTTGAAACAACACTAGTCTTGGCATATTTCTGTTTGAAACTCTCAATTGCTGTTTACAGCTCCTGAGCTGTTTACAATTATATTTGCTGCTGAACCTTTTGGAATTGTGAAGCTGATTTACTACTTAACTATCAGCCTTGAACTGTTCTCAGCACACGCTCTTCACCCCTTGTCTTTCTTCTAGTAACTGATTGCCTTTCTTGGCCACAGCTGAGGGATTCACAGCTATGTGTGTTTTATGTGCCTTCAAGCTGTTTCCAGTTTGTTTGCAGCAAACCAAAGGTGATCCTATCACAGGGTTTTCTTGGCAAAATTTATTCAGAAAATTTATTGCCTTTGCCTTCCTCTGAAACAAAGAGAAAGTGTCTTGCCCAAAGTAACCTAGTAGGTTTCCATGACCATGTGGGAATTTTAAACCTAGTCTCCTGGAGTTCTGGTCCACTACACCACACTGGCTCTCTAGAACTGTATTTAAAGTAGGAGAGATAGTATTAAAAATGAGATGGATCTGAGATGGACAGATGTCCATGCACACACATATATTCATTTGTTTTAAATTTTGCCTTTGCCCTTCATGAAAATATTTTCAAATACATCTCAGCATTTAGACCCAAGTAAATTTCCCATGGAACAAGAAGTATATTAAGGTGAGGTCAAATCGATATTTGGTCCCCCTGTGAGGGAAGAATAAGAGAAAAAAAGACAACTCACCAGATAGAAGAAAAATAGAACACAAGTGCATTGTAACTTTCAGCATTTCATGATTTGGCTGAAGCCTTGACTCACCTTCTGAAGCAATCTGGAAGAGCAAAGGCACTGACAGCCTGCTAATAACTTAGTTGTCCTTAGTTGTTCCCCATTGCAGAGGGAGGGAACATGCAATCCTCCATTCACTGTTGGCCTGCAACTCTCACCCATTCTAAGCTGCATAGCCAATGTTGAAGAAACATAAAGGCTACAGTCTTCCAGCATTTGGAGGAGCACACATTATCTACCTCTACCCTGGGTAAATGTTAGGATGCACATCACCCATAAATCTCCTACAACATCAAGAGATCACATGTAAATACAACCCAGCTGTTGTTCTCTGCATTGTAACAAAGAAGCAGACAGAGACATGAAAGCTTTCATAATGCTATCCCATTAGTTCTGCACAAATGTGCAAATAAAATGTATACTCTTATACAGTGTAATAATGAGAGATGGTCCTCACGTTCATCAGTTCTTTTGCTCAGGGATCTAGTCAAAATGGGGACTGTTCAAATTTTCTGATCATAGATTACCTTTAACAGATCAGGTTGCCCACGCATGCCATCTTCTCAGAGGAAGGAGAAAATACTTCAGTCTTCAAAGAGTATAAGAATTCATTCTTGTTAATTCTGTCTTTTCTTTCAAGAAAATGTGTGTTTAATTGGTTCATTCATAAAAATTCCTTTGTTCCTAACTTGCATTTTATATGATTGTATCCTTCAAAACTATCAGAAGAAACAAAGCTTTAAATGGTTGGACTGAGTTGCTCATATAATCACATTTCATTGTTGGTGGATATACATCTCTTTAAATTAATTGTTTGATGTGAACAAGCACATGGGATAACATTGGCTAGGGAACATTGATATTTGATGTGCAGGGATGATCAGATACAAATATAGTTTTGGAACAATAGAGAGAGAGAAAAAAACATTTGGGGAGTGGTCATCTGAAGAAAGAGCAATTGGAAAGTGATACAGGCAATGCATCCCTTACCCTCCATTAATTCTTCTCTGCCTTGAAATTTCCTCTCCTGAAATTGCTGCTCCTGCTCAGTTGCATGTTACAATATACACATCAGTCTGTAAGGGATCTGTGTCAGTTGCATATGTTTTCTCATTCATAAGTCTGTTCCATTCAGTTTCCACACTGTTTGGTAATAAAAGAAATGACATAGAAGTGTGTATTTATTTCTATCGGCATAGGTACGCCTGTCTAATATGAATGTTTATATGTAATCTTTCCATAAATATATGCAATTGACACATGCTGGCAAATATTTTTACTCCAATGTCCCAGGGACCAGTACTACATTTGTGCCCACTGGCCATAATTGTTTCTTTCCTGAAAACTTACCAGCCAATAACTCATAGACTGGCATCAGTCCATGGATCACCACCTTGAATAGCACTGCTCTACAGCAAGCTTCTGCTGAACACCAATACTGTGTATCCAAATGCACATATGCCAGCGTGTTTACTTATTGCCCCACTGTGCAATGGGAAATGCACAAAGACTTTTTCTGCAATCCCAGAGAACTAAATAGTAGACTAAAGGAATATTGAAAACTTTCACACTATTAAAAATGTGCACCATCATCTTAAATGATTACATTTGTAGAACTTCACTTTTGCAGCCATGAACTGAACAAATATATTGTGTAACAGCCAAAAAAAAAGTACAACTGCATGTATAAGCAAACTTAAAACAATGTATGACACCAACAGGATTCAAGTCTATGCCTTGTTGAGAGTCTGTTAGTATCTTTTGTTGTAGTACAAAAGTTACTTTGGCTTTAGAACATCTTTAATAAAATCTGTTTATCAGCACATACATATATTTCAACATTTAAATCCAAGCCCAGCTATTGGTAAGCACTTTTTAAATACAAGGCTGAGTTTTATGGGAACAGAAGAGAGTGGGCCCTCTGGTGTTTCTCATCTGTGAATTTTTATGCATTAAACCTTCCCCCAATGTTTCCATGTAGGCTGTTTTCTAGTCTAAAAATCAATATGAAGATGAAGGATACAATATAGCACAGAACAGAGAGTTACTAGATAAAATTTTGCCTTTAATCTAAACTTTTGTATTGGAAATATTCAGTGCAGAATATAGATTTCCTACCAACCTACTTCCAACAGCTAACATTTGGTTTTTCTTCATCTGTATCCCAGGCAACCTGATTTGCAGCACCCGTATACGACCACTATTATGCCATTTATCTGAGCAGCATTATAAATATAATTCACCTGGAGAATTAAATTCTTTCAACTTCTGCTTATTGACCATGTTAGACTGTTTTGCCCTCCCTCTGCAAATGTGAATACTTTGTGCTGTTTGGGAGAGTTCTGTAAAATAATTTTGTTTTTCCAAAGGACTGTCTCCTGACTATTGAATCTAGAGAATATATCGTTAAGAAAGTATCTACTTCATACCTATTGAGACTTAAAATGGGAAAAGGTATATCCTAACTTTAGAAATCTCTGCATTACTAGGCTTGCAATTTGTTTCAGCAAAGAAACTGGGTACACAAAACCATACATGCGTTCAAAACTTTGTTTGGCTAAAAATGCGTATATTGGGAAAATGTAAATTAATACGCTTCAGTTGATGGACAAATGCATTAAAATATGTACTTTAGGGGAAAATGCTACTTGAAAATGTATTAACATCCATGCTGGGAATAAAAAGTTTAATAAATCCATATTGATCTATGATGACCAAAAACAAAACAAAACAGAGAAAGAGAGAGAGAGAGAGAATGAAATTGAATTTCACATTCTTAAGAGAAAATGAATTGTGTGTGTGTGCAGCAAATAGAGACTCTTTCTGTGTTCTTTCTTTGTCTGTTTCTGCCCTACACTGTTACGATGCTGTCATTCCACTCTCAACATCTTATGGAATCCTGGGGTTTGCAATGTGGGGGGGGGCATTCAGAATTCTCAGTCAGAGATATCTTTGGCCTCAGTAAACTACAAACCCCAGAATTCCACGGGTTATTGAAAGTGGAATAACAGCACTATAACAATGTAGTTTTTTCCTCATACTTTTATCCTTTGGTCTCCAAATAAAGTTAGTTCCAGCATTGTTCTTCATTAGCATGAAGTCTCACTTAAGTAACCCCACACTACAGTTTCTCCCAGGTATACCAACATAAGCAGTAGATGCCATCCTATCCCAGCATCCTCCATTCCCTGTTGCCATAGACAATAAGGCACTGTAGTCTCAGATATTCTCTGCTCATCCTCGTCAGAACCAGTTCTGCAAACTGCAGTTACACATCCCTAGCTATTTACAGTCCCAAAGGGCTTTCTGGGCAGTCTTGATAGTCATTGTCCCATGTCTTTGTGCCTACATTTAAATTAATTAATTAATTAGAATCTTATCCCACTTTTCTCAGAAGAACGAATCTCAAGGCAGCCTAAAATAAACAGCTGAAATACAATTCAAATGTAACATGGGTAAAACCATGTGAGTTTTAAAACACAATTTAAAAATACACTAAGAGAAGAAAATTCAACATCAATCCAGTTAGAAGTCCCTTTGGGAGCAAGGGAGGTCAGTTGCCAAAAGTCCTCCTGACTAAAGAGGCCGTATTCAATAGGATGCTCCAGATTCTGAGAACAGCCCTTGAGAAAACCCTAAATCAGAATTTTCTAAAGGTTTTGGTATGCTAGTTTGTTGATGCAAAATACACAAAGAAGTATTATGGTACCTTAGAGACTAACAAGTTTCATTTGGCATAAGCTTTTTATGTAGAAGTCCACTTCTTCAGGTGCAACGACATCTGAACAAATGGTGTCTAGCCCACAAATGCTTATGCCAAACAAAACATTACTAGGCCAGTATTCTATATCAGCTACTTAACTAAGCCCATTTATACACTAGACTGTTTTAGCGCTATTATTCCACTTTCAACATCCTATGGAATCCTGGGGTTTGCAGTTTAAGGAGGGGCCAGCTGGCCCCTCTTTAAACTGCAAACCCCAGGATTCCATAGGATATTGAAAGTGGAATAATAATACTATAATAGTTTAGTGCGGAAATGGCCTAAGCAACCTCTCCTGGTCTGATTAATCAAAAACTGATGGAAATGTCTTTCCTCTGTTACCCTAAGAAATGGGGGACTTTGATGTCCACCCACAGTGGCAGCGTCTCCTTAGAATTTGGGGAAACTATAGCTCAAAGAGAGAAAGGTAATGGCAGGATCTTTTCACCTATGTATACCAGTACTAACTGTAGAGGGGACTCCAGCTGAGATTAACACAGTGTTTTATTTGGGTTGACAAACACACAAGAAATAAGACACTCTTCAGAACCATACAAGGCCAGTGGAAAGTGAAGCATGAAAAACTGTATGGAGATTAGGAGTGAAGACAGTGATAGTTACCAGTCCTGAAGAAGAACATCAAAGCAGAGAGACTCAGACAGCATCTGAGGGTAGTACAGAAGAACAGCAGTCTGAGCAGTAAGTCAAATTCACTACCATTTGCTTGGGTCAAAGCTGGTGTTTATATATCCTATTTCCTACATTTAAGGGGGTGCATAGACAAAGTGGTAAAGGCTTTCTCCCAAGATTGACAAGGGAGTCTGGGATGGCTGATTGCCTTGACTCTATGTGACAAAACATTGATGGGATTCATGGCAATCTTTTAATGTATTGATTGGGAAGGGGGTATAGAGAAGATTTCCACAGGATGAGATAAAGAGATGGTCCCTGATTGCTTCACCTGGGTGGTTTTGCCTTCCATTGTTTTCAGGTGTGCACAGAGCCTGAAGTGTTGAAAGGATTACCATAAATCCATTATGATTGGGTTTTCCTGCCTAATCCTCTCTGAATTAATGACCTGACTATGTCTCAAACAGGGATGGGCCAACCAAATCCTCAAATCCTCGAATCCTGGGTAAGGATTCAAGATTCCCGAATCTGAATCCCTGTGCCAAAATAGGCAAACCAAATCTTTCGAATCCGGCAACCAAATAGATTGTTGGAGACTGAAAACCAAGGAGACCAGGATGCCTGAAAACCAGGGAGACTGGGACTACTGAAAACCTGGGAGCCCAGGACACCTGAAAACCTAAGCAACCGGGATTCCTGAAAATCTGGGAGACCAGACATACAAGGGAAGATAGTAAGTAGGTGAATTTTTCCCTTGGAGTGATAATGGCCTTTGCTAACAATTTCAGAAATTACATCTAGGGTTGTATTCTAAGATATTTAAATTGAACATTTCATATTTAAGTTCAGTACTTGACTGGAAGCTACAGGCTTGAGATTTCAAGGACAGCTGAAACATTCCTTTGCATAGCTCCCTTGCAAAGCTCTTTCAGACACAATTCTGCGGTTTGCAGTTTTACAAGGTGTCACAACCTTCTCTGACAAAGTGTGCTGGCGCATCATCAAACTACAAACCCCAGGATGCCAGAAGGAGCTATGCAAAGAAAAGCCAGTTTTGACCTGGATTATCTCTGGACTGTAGTATGTGGCCCTGTTTACAAAGGCAGGAAAAGGTGGGATTAATCCCACCAAAAAAGGTATTGCTTTTCTGTGGATTTTTTTGGATATTGCCACAATTGTAATTGCCTCCCCCTCCCTCATTTATCAGGCATATGGGGAGAAGGAGGTATATTCCACCAGCGATCACAGCATGTGTGAATGGCATTTCTATCAGATTTCTGGGAGATGGCCCGGAGAGGTTACTTACCTAGATATAACTTAAGTAGCTGATCCAGAATACTGGCCCTAGTCTTTAAAATTACAGAAGACTATCTATTATTTTAATCCAAGATCTGATTTCTCAAACAGGAAATTACTAGTTGGGACTAGTATCACATTATGCCATATTAATATCCCAAGTATAATTTCTTTCCCAAGTGGGAGAGAAGGAGAAAAAGACAACATACAAGGGTAGTGGAGGAGATGTCCAAAAAAGGTCTACTTAAGGCCATTTCCACACGGGGCGAGGGAATCGCCCCGTGCTGCTACTTACCGAACTTCTTGGCTCCCCGGTCCGGTCTGCACTGCTCCGGAGCAGTGCGTGCTCGTCACTCCGCACTGCTTCGGGGATGAAAATGGCGGCTTCCGGTTGGTAAAGGGTCTTGACCAACCGCTGAAGCTTGCCAGCCTAAAGCCCACCCCCGGCAGATCGTAGGCTCGCACTGCACCAGAGAGCAGGCACGGAATGGCGCCCTCCATGTTTTTGTTTTAAGCGGTCTTTCAAAAGCATGCTTGACGACCACTTGGGGTTGTTCCGGAGCGGGCTGAGGTGCGGATCTACGTTAAGTAGGTCCGACCCAGTCCGCTCCCAGGTGCAGATGTCCTCCCTGGAGGACACTCTGCACTGTTTCTATTAGCCGATGCGGAAATGGCCACTATCTATTACTCCAGGCACAGAAACATGACCATCATTTGCACCGTAGGTGAAAAAATTATTTGTCTTTACTATATTAGGGTACCAAACATACTTGACTTAAGAAATAGTTGTTGGAAAAGTATAATTTGAACTTTTCCCCTTCCAGTTTTTCTAGGGATAGAAACAAGTGAGATTTCAGAGAAGCCAAAGATCTCTTTATGGTTGGCTTAGTTCAGTGGTTCACTACTGTGGTGCAATCAAAACTGTACAAGTGGCCCACTATAAACAATAGTGGACAATTTAACATTTCAGTTTCATAAATTATGCAGAGGGTCATAAAAGTATTAAGATATTAAGAGCAACAAAGTTCTGCATTTTATCCAGTAAACATTTGCACATAAATATTTGTTGTTTAGATAGCAGGTAAGTAACTTTCTTATTGTTGTTGTGTGCCTTCAAGTCATTTCTTACTTATGGTGACCCTAAGTCAAATGTATCATGGAGTTTTCTGGGGCAGAGTGTGTGTGACATGTCCAAAGTGGGCTTCCATGCCTGAGTGGGAAATCTAACCCTGGTACCCAAGGTCATATCCCAATGCTCAAACCACTAAATCATGAAGTGTGCTATTATCTCAATGTCCTTAGTGCTATTAAATCTTACCCAAATTATTCTTTTTAAAAATCAGCACCTTGTACAGAAGATATATGACCGGTTAGCATTGCTTCCTTTTCTTTGCAAATTATTTTAGGGGATTTTTGTGTGAAAGTAGTGAGGAGAAGAGACAGCTTCAGATATCAGCCCTCATAAATGCACTTTAAACAATGTGCTTTCACAGTTGCTTAAAAGTCATGGAGCAGCTGCACTGAAATTATAAAATCTGCAGTTTTGGTATGCCAATGATTTTCATTTGGCCTTAGTCATAAAATAACACACTTTTCACTGGAGTTCTACACAGGCTAGAAAAATATATCCAGACTGATGAAAATCCAACTCAGAAAAGCAACAGTTCCACAAAGATTATTAGGTAACTATTTACACAATAATTTGTTTTTTATAAATCTCACCAATATGGTTCATTATTAGATTCGTTTTCCGCATAGATATAAAACTAGACAGAATAGCTGCTATCAAATAACATTTTTATAGTCTTATACAATATATGCTGGAGAAATCTCTCTTTATGACTGTAACATAGATAGAGCTACCAGGCTGCTAGTAATTATCAGTTGCAGTTAGTTGTGACAGCTACTATTATCTCCAGTTTCAAAGTCAGTATGGTGGAGAACATGGGGGATGAGTGCTATTTTTTTACACATCTTCCTAGTAGTCTTTCTGCTAGCAACTGGAAGGCAAAGGTAAGCCCCCTCTGAACAAATCTTGCCAATAAAACCCCAAGGTAGCTTCACCACAGAGTCACTATAAGTTGGAAATAGCTTGAACAACAACAACCTGATTCATATGCACACACACACACACAAGAGACTTCCACATGGAGAGGGAGCAATAGAAATTGTATCCATGAGATGGTCTCCACACACTGTTTTTATGGAGCAGATTGCTTGCAAATTGATTGCAGCAGTGCTCTAACTCTCTATGCCCTTATAACATATTCGATGTTCAATAACTTGTGGCACTGTGAAGAAAACCATACAGCAGGGGTGGGCAAGTGCATAGGCAGAAGAGACCATTTTCACCTTTGCATCCCCATTGGGGCCACACCAACACACCCATGGTAACTGAAAGTAATGTCACATCACTTCAAGTTTCATCTTAGAGAAATCTGGGGATATTCTTTTGGTGAGGTTAGGTATTTTTAAGATATGTGAAGGTCCTGGGGATTGAAACCATTGGTTCTTTTGTGTCCTGTTTTAGGTATCTCTTGGTGGTTTGGAAAGGAAAATTTATCCTAGTTTTTTGGTTCTGGGGGCTTTGGGGGACTTCAGGGCAGCATCAAGGCCACAAAATGGAGGCCTGCAGGCTGCACTTTTCCCATTCCTTCCATATAGTGAATAGCCTTATTTCTAAGGTTAAGTTATATCAACTGGCCCAACAGACATGAGAGTATTTACAAAGAAGCACGACCACTAAGTAAATTCTGATATACTCTAGTTATGTGAGAGGACTGTCTCACAACAAGCTCCCTATCTGAGGAACACAGACAAATGCTTCTCCTTCCATTCAAAATAGCATGGGTCTGTGAAAAGACTGGCAGCTATAAATATACAGTCTTTTAAACTAGTTCTTCTCAAACGTTGCTCTTCCTTATATTTGAAGTTTATACTTCCAGAATTCCCAACCATTGGCCATGCTGGCTCGGACTTCTGGATGTTGAAGGTCAAACAGATCCATAGTTTGACAAACACTGTTTTAAAACATACAGACTACAAACTGTGCATATATTTATTTAGGACAGTAAGTACAACTGAATTTGTGTTGGGGGTATGTGTGTTTATGTCTGAATAAGTATGTGCCCCATTATACTCTGCCTCCCATCTGACTCCTACCTCTTGGCAACTGCAAATGATCACCAGAGGTTTAAAAAATGTGCTCATGGCAAACTCCTATTGAGATTTTTGTTCGTACTCAAATGTATACATGTGTGGGACTGATTAGAGTTATAGTTGCTAGACCTGACTTCCACAAGTTCAGGGGGCATGTTTACATAAAGCCTATGACATGAAATCACCCATATATCACATACAGAAGAAACTGTGTGTACATGTGTGTACAAGATTCCAGGAAAACATAATCTTAGAATGTGTGCAGGCATATGCTATGGTACAAATGAATACTGAATGTCCCTTGAGGGAAATGTATTTGTAGTATCGTAAGTCTTGCAATGTAAAAAAAGAAAAAAAAGGGAGTGGGTTAAGGCTACTGACTGTTGTACAAGACTCACGTTGCAAATTTTAGCATTATGGGCATATTTTCACTGTAGAGAGCTTGACCCCTGTTTATGTATGAAGTATACTTTGCAGTATTTACAACATACAACTTCTGCTTCTTCCAGACCATTCTTAGAAGCATTTCTTAAAGCAAGTTATTCTGCACTTACTAGGGATACATGGCAACGATTTGTTTCCTGCCACACATCCAATAGTTCCCTTTCCCTAGAATTACAGATCCCTATTTGATGATAATGGCCATCCATCTTTGGATTAGAAGGGCTATCAGGAAAAATCCAGAGCAAGCCTAAACTTTTTGAAGATTGAAGAAGCCCATGGAACAAATTTATATATATATATATATATATATATATATATAAAAACATAACCCCATACCTCAGTAATATCTGCACCATCACGTAAACAGAATTTATGTCCATGCATACATTCTTAGTACAGTACATCAGAAGGAATAAATTGAAAATAGCACAGGTTGACTTTCAGGGCAGAGTTTTCACGCAACACAAATTCCCAGACAGTGTAGGTGCAGACAATTCAGCTCCCATTGAACATTTAAAAAAGAGGTCTGGCTAAGTCAGCTGTGTAAAATTACCTGTGACACAGGAAAAAAAAATAAGTACACTGAAAATTATGAAATAAAAGCAGAGTGCAGGATATATCCATCAGGACATATTTTACCTCAAAAAACAAAAAATTGTTACTCACCACAGTTGGTGACATGCTGAGCCGTGATACAAGAGAACCACTTTGCAAGTACTAACTTCATTTAAAAAAAAAATCCAGTATTTTTTTTTAATAAAAAAGTATATTTAGTACTAAAATGTTAGAAGTTTCCTTTTTTTTTTCCTCCTGTGGCATGTACATAAAGGACACATTAAGGTCTAGTGCATTGTACACTTTGAGAAGATTGAAAATAGGTTCTAAATATAGTACCTACTTGAACACAAAAGATAAATGTTGCAGAACAGCATAGAGCTGGGAGACGCAATGTCGAGGAATCAGTGAGAAAAATCTATTGATGCAGTTTTTCTGACAACAGATTATACTGTTAAGGGCACCAAGATGGGAACCTAAATTGAAATGTGAATCATTAGTCATGACGGTTCACCTTCCTTTGTCATATTGAACTGAAATGATACAAATCTGCTTTCCCAATGCTTATTTTACATTTTAAATGTGTAGGCTGGTCTCTGTGCTGATAGAGAGGACAAACGGTGCCATGCTGATTCAATAAGATTACGGAACCATTTCCCATTGTTATCAAAATGGCTGTTGGCAAAAAACATGGAGGTAAAAAGTAGACTGTACAAAGCATCCTGGGGACTATAAATAATATCTAATGATCTGTATCAAACAACACTTTCCACTAGATTATTGCCACAATAAGAGAACAGTATTGCATACAAAAGTAGATAAGTAGCTCTTGGGCAATAAGTCTCCTGGTTTCAGATGCAGTACATCTCATAGTATCAGTTGCTGGGGAGCAACAATAGAAGAAAGATTTTACCTTTACATTCTCTTTGTCTACTTCCCATTAAAGTCTGGTGAGCTAATCTAGTAAACAGGACACTGGGTTAGATGGATCTTTAGGCATCTATCCAACCCAGAGTTAGACATGCTTAAAGTATTTAGGGCCCAGTCTAATTTTTATCCCACCAATGTCACTGCCTTTCCCCAGTGGTAGGATTGTATATGCCTGTGAGAGGCTATGCTGATGGTAGCACTACTGCTAGTAAAGCCTCCTATGTTAGATAGGCTCTTGCTGAAGAGCCAGACTAAATGTGCCAAACAGCTACCACGCAGAAGCAGTAATGGAAGATGATATTCGTGGAGGATCTCTCTGAGACAACTGCAGTGGTACTATACTTGATACTTGTTAATACTGCATAGAAGAAGACAAGGTAAATGTTTTTTATCATGAAAATCCTATGATAAGACAATCCAAAATGAAACAAGAGATAGTGCCAGAAGCTGGATCACACAGATCAGATGGCACTCAATGAGCTATTGGAGATAGAGGATACCTACAAGTAGCACTGTGCCTAATGATGTAACTGGACTCAGGGTAAAAGGACACTGAGCTGTTGATCTGCTCAGAGGTGAAAGGAAAGCCTGAAACTGTACAACACATGTTATAGGGACATGGATTATGAGAAGCATGAACTGGAAAATCTAGATATAGTAAAGCACGCATAAACATTGCAATGTTTGGGGTGAACAAACTAAAGTGGACAAGAATGGGACATTCTGAGTCAGATAATTACAGCGTTTTTACTCAGAAAATAAAAATGTAAGAAAAAATGGAATAGCATTAATAGTGAGAAGAGATGTAGCAAGAACAGTCAAAGATGTAGCAAAAGCAGTCATGCATGACCAAATCATATCAACAAGACTTCAAGGAACACTCATCAATATAACCATAATTCAAATTATGCTTGAACTGCAGAGGCAGAAAAAGAAATTTAAAGATTTAAAGAAAATTTAACACATCAAAACAGGACTTCTTGTTAATCCCAGGCAAATGGCATGCAAAAGTAGGAGACAGAACAGAATCATAGAAAATTTGTAAGAAAATTTGGCTAAAGATCAAGAAATGAAACGGGAGAGTGACCAGCTAAATTCTGTGAGGCCAACAGTTGGTTCAATGCAAACACATTCTCCAAGGAACCAAAGAGGTGAATGCATACATGGACATCACCTGATGGTCAATATAGAAATAAGACTACATAACTGGAAACTGAAGATGGAGAAGATCCATTATACCTACAAAAACAAGACTAGGAACAGATTGTGGCACAGACCATGAACTGCTAATATCAAATATTAGAACAAGCTAAAGAAGAAAATGAAACCAACCTTTGTGCCTAAATACAACCTGAAGAGCATCTACATAGAATTTAAACTTAATGTAAAAAATAGATTTGCATTATTAATTGATGGGAGCCAGAATAACTCCAGAGTGAAGCCAGATACATTGCCAGGGAGAAATGCAAAAAGATACTATCTGCAGCCAAAAAAGAAAGGCTCAACAGATAACAGATGAAACTCTTTAAGCAGGTAAGGATAGATGAGAAGCAAAAGTGAAAGGGACAGAAACAAGGTCAGAACTCTGAGTACAACAGTTCAGAGATCTGTGCACAAGAACAAAGAGAACAACACTAATAATAAATGCAAAGAAATAGGAGATGACAACAACAAAAAGGGAAGACCAAGAGACATCTTCCACAAGATCCAAGAAATCAAAGGGAAATTGAAACTAAGAGTGGGGATGCTCTACAGCTAAAAGGGGAACACATTACATGACCAAGTACAGCTAGAAAAAAGGAAACAATACACTGGAGAATTATATAAAAGAGATGAAATGATGATAGATTCATGCAAGAACTATCTGAAGATGACTTGGAGGAAGGAGACATAAAAATTGGAGGAAGAAACATCAACAATGTAAGACATGCAGATGATACCTGGAGGTTCCCCATTCACAGGGCCACCTTAAGTTGAAGTCAACTATATGACAATTAATACCAACAATGATTATTAGGTCCCCATTTATTTTATTTCACTTTTTACACAGACATGCGCCAGCTTCTCATACAATTAATGTTCCTAATCCCAAGAAAACAAACTTAAAAGAAGGGCAATATACAACTGGCCCTCCACGTTTCCCAGAAAAGTGGAAAAACCACAAATAACAAAATGTAAATGTGTCTCTGTGGGAAGGGGACCAAGGAATGGTAGGGAGAATGGGCACCCAGGGTCCAAGCCAGGTCTAGGAAAGGAAAGGGAAAGGGAGTGGGTCTTCTCTCTTGCCCATCTATTTCCTTGGGTCTGAGGGGATCAGGAGAGAGTTTGTGGTGCTGAGAAATCAGGCTGCAATCTGTCCTTAGCTGGCCAGGCAGAGGCTGGTGGAGGAGGAGGACTAGAGGCAGGTTTTTAAATTGCTGCACAACCTGATTGGAGCCACCAAGAGGGAAGTTCCCCCAGAAAAGAAGTTCTTGAGGTGGGGCAGGGATTGGAGAAACTCCAAAATAATCAAATCCATGAAAGTAAAACCCACAAATGTGGAGGGCCAACTGTAATTGCAACATGACAGGAGACCATGGAGCAGATGCTGTTGTGCATTCCTTTCTACATCGGGAGACAGATGGGAATTAGGTTTACAAGGTTTCAGCATGCAGGCTAAAGTCTCAAAGGATTCCTGAGCTCCTGGATCTTTAGTATGAGAGACAAATATCATAGTGAGCAGCAATGGTGAAAGAGAAAATTTGAGCTTTGTATGTGAGTCTGCTTTAAAGCAGAAGTGGGGAAAATACAGCCTGCAGGCCATGTGCAATCCCCCATAGCCCCTCACCAAACAGTCAATAGTTTTTGCAGCAAGATTGGGAAGAATTAACTATGCTTTTGGAGGGATATTTTAATCTGGGGAGGCTTTTCTCAAAACCAGAAGTAACCTTTGGTGACTCCCAGCTTTGTAAAAGCAATGGGCCCTTCTGGGTCTAAAAGAGCTTGGTGGGTTTGGAGGGCGAAGGAGGGTTGCAGAGGGGAGGGGCCAGAACTCTTAAGGCTGAAACAAATGATGTTGGATTTAGACCCATGATTCTAGTTGTTGGCTTTGGGAAATCCATACATCCAATACTCTTTTATATAAAGTATAAAGGCCCACATTCCTAGTAACCTGTCTCCATAGCTAGCTCTACACTGCTGCATTTGTGGAGGATGTGTTTATTGTGTCAGTGTGTGTTTGTTCCCACTGGTAATGATCACATATACGATTAAAAACAGAACTATTATTCTATGACAGCAGAAGTCTTCACAAAAGAAAATTCACATCGAGTTGCCCATTGAAATGTCAAATATTATAATACACTCTTGAAAAGCATTTTTGAAACTTGATAATATCATAACTTTGAAAATAGTGAGTATTTTTACTCTTTTAGTACACTGTTTACCCTAAGGATTATTTTCTATTAAAACTGTACAAGAATGAATTTTATGTTGTATACTGATAGTTCTTAGCACAGTGGTTCTCAACCTGTGGGTCCCCAGATGTTCATGGACTTCAGCTCCCAGAAGCCCCAGCCACTATGGTCAATGCTCAGGGCTTCTGGGAGCTGAAGTCCACAAACATCTGGGGACCCACAGGTTGAGAACCACTGTCTTAGCAGAACTGTCACGTATGTGTTCACACTGTGAACAGTACACTTGGAATTCAGGAAATGAACAGAGCCATTGCTAAGTGACGTGATTAACTCACAGTACTATCCGAGGTGTGTTTAACAAAGAAATCCCATTAAAAGTAATAGGGCTTTTTCTTCACATAATAGATGTGTTTAAGACTGGAGACTTAACGTAGGTATAGATGACTTCTGGTGTCATCTGCTGCATTCTCCTTTCATGAAAGCAGATTTCAGCTGCAACAAGTAAGAATATGCACTGCAAAAAAAAAAAAATCATGCTTGCAGGCTTAATAATTTGTTATTTGTTCTAAAAATGAAGGCTCACTTCAAATGGCGACTTCCTTGCTCCTCAAACCTTTAAAACTACTTGTGGAAAGTTATTTATGGAAAGTGGAGAGGCTTTTTGTGGCACATGAAGAGGGAAGAGCCAGGACATTCTTTTCGATCACAGCTCCTAGAATCTCACAGTCAACATAGCCAGGGGCATTCTGGGAATTGTAGTCCCCAAAATTAACTTTTCCGAGTTCTGGAAGAGGGAAGAATTGGTACTCCTTTCCTCTCCTGGCATGACAATTGAAGAAAGAAAAACAAATCTTTCCATTTTTACTCATGAATACTTTGGGCTCTGCAGAATAGCTCCAGGCCTGGGAAACAGGCTTGGATCTGGGCTCCGTTAGCCCAGGCCAAACAATGACATCCTGTCATGTTTCTTTCAGCTGTTGGGGATACATGTCAAACAGTTATATTATTTAAATAGGAAAAATAGGAGTTCCTCTATTTGTATACTTCATAGAATCTTAAGCTAAAAATATCTTAAAAGAACCTTTTTTGTTTTGTTTTTAAGACTGTTTGAGTCCTTCACAGCAGAAAAATAACAGCTTTGCTGAGAAACTAAACAATGGGCAAGTGAGGCAAATATTGGGAGATGATATCTTGGGAGAAAAAATAGAATTACATCTGCACAGAAAAGCAAACAGCTCAAGGAATATCTCAGTATAAGGATACCATCTGCACAAGAGAGTATAAATAGCTCAAGGGATATCTCAAAACGAGGACAGAATTCTGCAACAGGCAATTCAGAAGGAAATATCTTTTATAGATATTTTATAAAAGGATAATGTACTACTGCAAAACATGAGCATGAACAACTCTTTGCAGTACAAGAGAGGCAAAGTCTGAGAGTGCTGGAAGATTAAACTAGGTTTCTGCCCCACAGGCTGAAATAAACTAACAGCACTTGGTAAATGTATGTAAGGAGAGCCTTATGGCTATTTCTTACACCTTGAGATGAAATATCTGTGGGAATAGTATACAGGTAGTAAATTCTAAAGAACAGAATAGCATCATATAATGCATGAAAAGAGCATCATGTCCACTACTGTAAGCCATGCTCATGTAGCATAACAGGCTGAAAGTTCTACGAACAGACTGAATCCCAGTAAGTACACAAGATTAGTAGCCTAAATCTAATTGCATATTCTAACTAGAAGAGACTAATTGAACTACCGAAGCATTGATGTAGCAAAGTTCCCACTGATTCAACAGTTTACACTAGTTGTGACTAACAATTGCATTTAGGCTAAGGATCGCAGAGGGGACTCTTTTTCATGGTACATAATTGTTCGTACAGTATTAAATGTGATCTGGGTGGGACTAGCAATTGGGTTTAGGCCCATGTCAATAGGACTGGGTGAAGCCACCAGCCTCGGATTTGTATACTTCTTCATGGACTTAAAAACTAGGGGCCCTTTCGACAATGATGCAACAGGATTCTGAAGATGGAAAACCTTACCCATTGTCCAGGTGGCAGAGGAAAGAATTGTCTGAGCATAAACTTCCCTTTTGCCTCAGCAATCAAACATCATAATGATATTTCCTCCCAATCCACATCTTCCCATACTTGGGAAGAAATGCACTGCATATGTAGCTAAACTCTCCATTGGCAGAAGACCACTGGAGGCCAAACACTTAGGCCATTTCCTCACTAGCCTATTATAGTGCTATTATTCTACTTTCAACATCCTATGGAATCCTGGGGTTTGCAGTTTAGGGAGGGGCCTTTGTTAGGCCCCTCCCTAAACTGCAAACTCCAGGATTCCATAGGATGTTGAAAGTGGAACAATAGCAGTATAACAGGCTAGTGCGGTAATGGCCTTAAAAGCACTTTTGCCTTGCTGAAACACAATCTGGGTAGACGGAGCAAGACAAGCTGTTCTTTCAGACAAACAATGTCTACTGCATCCCCCAAAAAGGAAGGAATAGCTAAGCATAACCATAGCCAACATCAGATATCCCTTCTTTCCAGGCGCTGGTGGCTGAAGCATCACAACTGTTTGAGCACTAAGGTGGCAATGCTTATTCTTCTCTCTCCTCTCTTACATCTGTTGTACGTTTAGCTCTAGGAGCTATGAGTTCCAGCTACCATTCTTTGTTTCTCTTTGTGATCCACAAGCCATTAGCCACCAGATGAGTTGATAGGACCAAGAAATTACCTCATCCAGTATAGATCATGAAGGAGGGAACCCCAGCCATCATACTTCCTTTTAACAATGACTTATCTCTCAAGCCAGGTGAAATTGGAATACAGTTTTGTTCCTCTCATGTCCTTTCAGCCTGTGCATGTATTCAAGTATTTCGATTTAAACACATCATATAGTGAGTTCATCACAGGCAACCAACATACTATAAGGAAAAAATGGGGATGTTCTCATTTCTTAAAACAGTAGGCACCAGATCGCATCTGATCTTGAAAGCTAAGCATGGTCAGCTCTGGTTAGTACTTGGATGAGATACCACCAACAAATCTCAGGTGCTGTAGGCTATTTTTCAAAGGGAGGAACTGGCAAAACCACATCTGAGTATTCCTTGCCTAAGAAACCCTTTAAATTCATGGGGTTGCCATAAGATGACAGGCTACTTGCAGGAACATACACATATACCAGAGTATTAAGTTGCATATCAGTTTAGCTCTTTTTGTATTAATCCTTGTCTGGGATATTCTGTACCACATTGCTTCCTTGTTCTGTTTGCATTGGAATAAAGCTGATAGTTCAGCCAATTCCTATATGCGTTGCTTCAGCAATCTATATTACTGTCAAGCCTTTTTCTTTAAAACAAAAAATACGACTACAATGTACTCTGTTCTTGCTAAATTAAAAATTACATTCATACTGGAACAGAGCTGTTTGCATTGATTTCAAAACACGATACGTAATGTTTTCAATAAAACATTTTCCTGACTTTTTGTGAGGGTGGGATTGCTCTTTTTAAATATAACTTTGAAAAAGAATTTCTGGCATTAAAGTTGGGCTTAATAAATAGCATTGCTAGAACACCTGTGATGGATGGGAGTGTTTTAAAAGCTCCTATTGTGTATAACTGAAATTATACATTTGCATTCTACATGAAAATAAAGAAGCAGATTTCCTTCTATTTGTGTTCCTTTCAAAAAGAATTACTAATGGCACAAGATGCAAGTCCAAGATAACGGAAAAAAATCAATTACAAATACTGCAGCCTATAACTACTTACCTGGGAGTAATCACCAATGAACTCCACAGTACTTGTGACTAGATGTGGATAGAATTTCCTTGTAAAAGTACATGCTGAAAACCACATTAACACACACACTGCCTAATTCTGGCTCATACAACTTGGCTATAACTTTAGGGACACTAGATACTAGAGGCTACAGATTTTTTTAAATAAAGGTATTTTTAGAAAGCTCCACCACCACCACCACCAAGATAGAAAAAAATTAAGTTCCTGGGAAAACCTATGAAAGATTTGTCCAGTAGCAATAATAATAATAATGCACTGTGAGCATTCAAATTGTAATAGCAAAATCGAAAAGCCATGGAGAAAAAGCACGAAAGACCACCTAATCCTAAAAATACAACTCTAGTCATGAAACACTGCCAAGATGGAAACTCTCTCAAGATTGGAAGACTAACATCTCCAGTCAGCGTAAGCATTCAGTTATCCAACGACAAAGTAATTTTGGGGGGAGCCTTCCTACCTGGTTACCAGTGCAGAATTCACATATTCTCATGGGGAGGGAAAGGGAGGATTATGTCATGAGTTAAGCAACTATATAGTAGAAGATGCCACTACATTTGTTTTCATACAGCAACTGGTTTGAAAGTTAGTATAATTTCATCTGCTTTTCCCAAAAATAGTCTGTATCAGTCAGCAATTGTGTTTCCCTTGAATGTACTTTCTGTGAATTGGCATGTTCCTTTATTCAGCAAAAGTGCATTTTAATGAGCAGAAGAAAATATGGAAAAGGACTATGTCTCTAGAGTGGAGCATTCATTATATGGGATCAGTTTTTCACATTCCGCTTACAAAGGCCTCAGAGATTAGGCTCCATGAATTGCTGGAGAGCTAGTATTGCCGTGGATGAAACCAAATGGTTTCTGAATCAAAATAGGGTAGCAGCAATGTGTTCTAGATCCAGGTCTGTGCACAATGTGGGGTACCTATTTGGTACAGAGTGATGGTAGTGGAAAGAGTCCAATCAGCAGGCTGCAGTGGACGGCATGCTAGTGTTCAAGCACTGGCAGAGGCCAATGACAATACAGGGCCATATTCGGTACTTGAGTCCATTGCCCAGGTCTCACAACATATGATTACCCTGTGAGTCTGGCCAAAAACCTGATTTCAAAAATGTATTGATAATCCAAAAGTATTACCAAATTTTCCTTGGGGCAGAATTCAATATTTTGCCATAAGATGTACAAGCCTAGTAGAAAAGAAATAATGGCCATATTTGAAATAAGAATATTTTTGTTAAGAATCATACCATCATACAAGCAATCGTGGTAAATCACTATATGATAGTTTATACTCCACTTCTAGATCACTGCAGTTTTTAATGAATGCGGCTGAGCCATTTTGTGCAAAAAATACATTAATTCTAATTAGATTATTGAAGTGGCCAGTAATTTACTTCTAGACTATTTAGCAGGCAGTTTTTTTGAACTACTTGCTCAGTGTAACCTGTTTAATTTCTAGTTCATGAATTTCTAATATTTATCCTTTTGGGAAAAAATACTGTTCATGAAGTTCTAATGTTTCATCCTTTTGGAAAACTGCTTACTTGTTTGTTTATGAAGTCGTAAAACATGATGTACAATAAAAATAAATAATTCTAAAAATCAGTTTCAGCAAATACATTTCTGTTATCAACAGAATCTAATCCTCCTTCTTCTTTTTTCTTAGACATAACTTTGTAGAAGAACTGTAAATTTTAAAAATTATCTGATTTCAAAATTTTGAAAGGAGACACTCTTTAACTGAGAAAATCAATCATCTGTTATCAATGGCAATATAGGATTAGTTTTATACTGGGATAATTTATGTTGACATGAATACAATAAAATTGCTTATTTTATAAAATAAAACGCTATAAATTTAATACAGACATTAATAATATAGGATTGAGCAAGAGGATATTGGGAAATCATTAACTAAAATAGTACAACATTTTAAAAACCTCAGAAGAATCCAAAGAATAGTCAGTTTAAACTTGAAGAGAATTATTTTTGTCATTTTATATTTTGGAAGGGAGTTCTTATGACATTAATATGGGTTTAGGTGTTAAAAAAATGATCAGCCAGAAGCAGTGTTTTTCAGCTCAGTTGGGTCACACGAACTTTCCCTGCGCTCCATTATAATTTGCAGTTTTGCTATAATAAAAGCCCCAGATATATTGCTACCGTCTAGACATTTTATCAGAAACAAGTGTCCTTCATAATCCCAGAGGACTTTTCTATTTTATTTCCAGTAAATCAAAGTCTATGAAGAGCTTTGGTTCTTATTAAGACATACCCTTCACAGTCCATTGATTGCCAACCATGGCAAACCATTGACAGTTCATTTACATATAAGTGATGACTTCCATCAGGTAGTTGGCTCAAAAAAGTACAATGGACATTCAGAGAGCATATCCAATATTTCTTGCTCTTTGATGAGGATCAAGTGCCAATTTATTTATAGAAAACTGACTGCTGGAAGGTAAAGACTTCCCTTTACTGACCTTACACTGTCTTTTTACAGATTTAAGCTACAGTCCCGTGCATACTTAAGGGGCTTCTATCTGACTAGATATAAATGGGTTTGCACCAGAAGGAGTTACACTGTTGGAGAACAAAAGAGGAGGGCACAAGGATTTTTTAAAAAACACACAGAAGAATTCTGAGACCAAAAGGCACGAATAGGGCTGAGAAATTTTGCACCCAAAGCAAAGTTTTATTTCATTTCATTTTGGCACATTTATTTCATTTTCTGATATACACTGCCACACAGTAAGCCAAAAACAAAATGTTAGTGCTACTACCAGAAACACATAAGCAGGGGAGTTTTTACACAGCAGGTTTCTAAATCCTATTGATATTGTTTTTAACCATGCAGGGACGCTGTGTACAGCATGGAGTCAAAAGTGATGCTTCTGTTATCTTCCATCCACATCAGACTCTATAAAATGGAAACACTTTCCAGTGTATACTCAGAATTTTCTTCAGAGCAAACTCAAGTTAGAAGTAAGGCTGCAATGGAGTATCAATCAATCAGAGGGTGCCATTAATTTTATCCTGTATTAATAACTGTCATCAACTGAAAAAGATGATTCATTAATCTTTCCCCTTCCTCTCTCGCATTGATGCAGCTACCAAAGCCCCAGCAACTCGAATATCAGCCGCCTTTAAAGCTGGATGTCCATCCTCTGCAACAAAAAAATCAACATTGGCATTAGTAGATTGTTACACAAATAAAGATCTGTATAATTGGGAGTTGTTATGGATAAGGCAAGTTGAGTAATGGAAGGAAGGAAGGAAGGAAGGAAGGAAGGAAGGAAGGAAGGATTCTGTGCTTCTTTGGAGGTTTTTAAACAGAGGCTGGATGGCACTCTCTCAGGAGTCCTTTGTTGTATACTCCTGCATGGCGGAGGGTTGGATTACATGACCTTTATGAACCCTTCCAGTTCTGTAGTTCTATGACTCCAAATGCTACACAAACTATTACAGATTTCTTCATTACAAAATTAACATAATACATTGCAAAAAAAATTGTCATTATGATAATGTCAAAGATGATGCTTAATCATTAAGAAAATGTCACTACGCCCTTGAGCTCCACTTTGCCGTAAGATTTTCAGGGACATCAGTAACAAAATTGGACCTTTTGCAACAGGAGTCTTACTGCTGCTTTCAAAATGCCCTTATTGAGGGAGGGAGGAAAAGTTGCATAAACATTTTCATCCTCTTGGCTCAAGTAAAGTACATATTTTAAAATAGTTTGTCCTCTTTGTTCCTTCCATTAGCTATTTTGTATAAACCTCGTTAGGATAATGGAGAGAGGAAAAACAAATGGACAAAAACAAGGGGCAACTGCTATCGAAAGAATAGGAGAAAAGTATCTGCAAGGGCCTCATAATGTTTGTTAAATGGTCATTTCAGAACAGTAAAGGCTACCAAATTATTAGCGGCAAAACAAAGGAAAAGAATGATACAGCAGAAAGGCAGGCAACTAAGTGGTTGACCTGAACGTCCTCTAGAGGGCAGGAAAGATTCTCCACGCATAGAGAACTGGCTGAGCCCGCTTTCTGAGATGAAGCTCTATATAACCAGCTAACATTAACCTCAGCTTTATAGCAACAACCCTTCAAACCCTTCACAGGGGGAGAGAGGCAGGGAGTTTTGCCTGCCCTTTCTTGAAATGTAAGTGGAAACAAAGAGGTTAGGACAAGCATAGAAGTGCTAGAACAGAAAATGAATGTGATTATTCATGAGAAAAAGAAATATGTCATCAAATTGATTTAAGTATTCAAAAAAAAAATGGCCATCAATTCACATTTCATAGTTAAATTTATATAAAAAGGTTTTAAGCTTTTATTGCAAAATATTTTGGTACTTTAAATTAGTTTAAATTATTTAAATGTAATAATGCATGAATCAATAACCAAGATATTTTTGTTGTGTGTGTGTATATGTCAGAGAAAGATTCTAAAAAATATGGAACTTTTTTGCCTGAAAAGACAGCTGACTCAAGTTTCACACTGAAACATCTCATAGTTTAAATTTTTTAATCTGATAAAATACGTAAAATCTTGTATATACGAGACTTTAAATTTGACATGTGACGTGACTATCATCAGTGTTAAAGTCTGGAAAACTTTTTAGTATAGCCATCAGACTGCCTACGTATGAAGATATTCAAATTGCTTTGCATCATTTTACTAGATGTGGAAACAGCCATCATCTCTGCTGATATTATGATACAGCAACTAAGTTTAAAAGATTTACAATGAATTCACACACTAAGTTTATAAGATATATTGCTGACAATAAAAGTCTCAAATAAACACAGAGTTGAATTGGGTTGTATAATTTTACATGTTGCACAACCATAGCCTTGCAGGAGATGGGAGTGGCAGTTTTTTAGAGCCCTAAGCTAAAGGGTCACAGCAGTCAAAGATCATAGCAATCACACTGCTGTTACAACAATACAGAAGAACAGGCCTTGTTGAGGAGGAAGAGGCATACTTTGGAATACTTTGGCACTGGTAATAAGCATGCAGACTGGGATGAGGAAATGATGGGTAAGTATTGCTGGAAGTTGCAGCATTTGCAATTGGGGTTCTTGTCTTTTAAAAAAAATTCTTTATTAAGTTACAATATAGATAATAAAAAATTATAAACAGAAAAAAGAGGATATGTAAATTATCAACAATTGTGGACCATATATCTCCATGCATATATATATATATATACACACACACACACACACACACACCTTCTTGTACACACTCATAATTGTCAAAAAATTCTTCATATTTAAATGATATCTACTGTTTTAACTATACATATCCCCTCAGAACTTCTTCCTATTTCTTAGGCATCTATAAATGGTGATTTTCAAAACCTTCACTGACATCTTTTTGTATATGCAGGTCTGCTATTCCATTGTCTAGCTAAGACAATCTTTTTATTTTTTTTTTAATTATTAGCATTATTTTTTCCTACAAAATAAATTCAGAAATTGAAAACCCTCATTGGGGTTCTTGTCTTTTTTGAAAAAATAGCCAACCAACATTTTTGCAACATTTTTGCTGTCCTGCACTATTTGCTGGCAATTCCTGGAATCGACAACAACTTTGTATTTACACTGTGAAGTTTTTTTGTTGTTTTTTTTAAAAATAACTTTGAGATATATTGCAACAAGAACAAAAATCCCAAGGTGCTCCGTTTTCCCCTGCCATTTCTCTGGAGGCAACCCCCTCCACACTCCATTGCTTTCCCCTCTGAAATTTCCTGCTCTCTACTGCAACAGAGGCTCTGTTTCTTCTACTCACACTGCAATAAGGGCTCCACCACCCACCAAATAAAGAGGCTCTGTTTTACCCTCCGTTGCAAGAAATTTTGTCTCCCCCACATTGAGGTTCTGTTGCTTCACCCCACACAGACAGCAGCTATCGTATAGCCTTGAACGAAGAACGGTACACTCCTTCTATCTGGGATGGTCGTCCTCTTCCACCGAGTGTGCAGCTTTGGGAGGGACTCACATGGAGCGGTGAGGGAGGACAGGGACACCCACCTAGCCAGTCAGATCAGCCAAATCAACCCTGGCGATCAATGAGGTGACAGATGTCGCAGCCAGATCGCCCTCACATCCCACAGACAGCAATAAACAGGGCCCATTGTAAGTATTTAGAGATGAAGTACAACACAGGCAAATTTGTTGATCATAGCAATCTATTCAGGACATGGGCAAATTTGTTGACTGTAGTGACTTTTTCACAGAGTGCAAAGGGTTCCAAATGAATTTGTCTAGACTGAGCAAAAGGGTAATAAAATAGAAAATGAAATGAAAACTGATGGAAATAATTCTAATTTCACAAATATGCTGTGAAAGTTTTCACTGTGTGCAATTATTCCAGAAAGAAATCATGAAATCATATGAAATGTAAGTAATCAATAGTCCTGAAGAGAGATAGGCTTGATAAGGAAAACAACAGACATCCAAAATTAAAATATAAATTGTACTAAGAAGGTAATGATTAGATAGATAATCACTCATTTCTTGAGGTGGGGGGTGGGAGAGTAAATGAGGGCGGAGGAAGAAGAGGGAAAAAATAGAATATTGGTATTGGTAGATAATTAATAATTAATAGAACTTAAATTACAGCTAAGGAACTATATAATAGTAAAATTGTATGATATTTGCTGATGCTATGTAATTGTTTTTTTTCTAACGTACATATTTATATAGAGAGAGAGTTTCCCTCTTCTGTACCTCTGTGCTATTTTTAATTAATAATAAATTTATTTTATAAATAAATAAATAAGAAATCTTCAGAGTCATGGTAAGATTATCCCTAAAAATATCTGGTCATTGAGCTGAAGCAATGAAAGAAACCTGTTTTGTGTCTCTAAGTAGTGAGAAAAGTAATGTAAATAAATCAACAAGCATTATAATATTACTATACAAATATATTGTGTATCTACATTTAGAAAACTACATAGAATTTGATAACAAGATCTCAGAAAGGATATCACAGAACAGTATCTGTAGGGAAAAAAAGAAAAAAGAACTGGGGCATGGAGTAAATGCAACAGTGTTCACTTGCACCATGACGTCCTCTTTGTCCAGACACTGGAAGTGCAACAAACTCACCCTGCTGGGACATACGGGGGGGTGGGGAGAGCAATGCCCATTAGCACCACATGATTGCTGCAATAGCAGAACTGCAGCGTATGACACCATTGCACCACTACACTACTCAGTTAACAGGGAATAGCCTGAGCTGAAGATTAGTGAAGAAACAAGAAGAGACAGGCCCTTCCTAGTCAGAAGCAGAAACTGCACTTGCAGCCGTTTTTGGAATGGAACAGTTTGTGCAATATGTCCACATATTACTTCTTAGCGTAAGAATACATACAAATTTTTAAAAAGCTGAGGAAGGTTAGAAGGCCTTCAAATTAAACACACTTTCCTTGAGAAGATCCCCTTAGATTTATAGCACCCTCCAGAACTATAGCAATAGCAAAAGCAGTTACATTTCCATATCACTTATCAGTGCAGAGCACTCCCTAAGCAGTTTACATCTGTTTAGCTAATTGTCCCCAGCAAGCTGGATACTCATTTTACCGACCTACAGAAGAATGGAAGGCTGAGTCAACCTGGAGCCCTGCACGATCGAACCTGCAACGCTGTAGCTGCAGTACCAGCATTTAATCACTGCACCACCAGGGCTCTGGATGTTCTCTCAATCTCTTTTTCTCTTTCTCAAAATAGAGATAGAAAGAATTTTCAAAGATATTCAAAAATGGTTGGAAAACGTGTTTTTTAAGTGTTGAGAAACCTTCACAAGAAGAATATTGAACTGATTTCTTAGACTGAGGCCCTTTCCACACTGGGCTTTTTAAACAGTGCAGAGCAACCTCCGACGGAGGTCTTTTGCACTATAGAGTGGACTGGGGCAGACTACTTTTGCAGTTCCGCACCTCAGTCCATTCCGGAGCAACCGGAACTGGTCGCGCAGCGTGTTTTTTAAAAACCTCTTTTTAGAGGTTTTTAAAAAGCACAGAGCATGCAACTCCATGTCACTCCGTCACCGTGCTCCGGTGCAGATTTGCAGGCGTGCACTAGTGCGTGCCTGCAGATCTGCCAGGGGCGGGCTTTAGGCTGGCGAGCTTCTCCGATTGGTGGAGAGCCTCCACCAACCGGAAGCCGCCATTTTGGATGCTGGGGCAGTGCGGAGCGACGAGCTCGCACTGCTCCTCGTCCCGACGGACTCAACCGGACACCAAAGAAATCCGGTGAGTCCCATTTTCATGTGGTTCCTTTCCCACATGCGGAAAGGGCCTGAGACTTACTCTGGGCAAAATTTGCTCAGTATTTTCTGCAGGGAAAAGTAATATTTCAATGCAGCAATGCCAATTTCTGCACAGAAAATGTTTTCTGTGAAGAAAAAAAAGTTGTGATTAGGAATTTGTTCTGTGTAAATTTCACATTTGGTTGATTTGCATAGACATTTTCTGTGCAGGAAGTAATGTTCATGCATTGAAACATTATATTCCACACAGAAAATGCTGTCTCTTATACTTTCTCTGACAGTAAAAATTAAACAAATAACAGAAAATTTTAATAGCGAACAATTGCAACTATTTCATGACAGCAAAAATCTGCTGCCTCATTCTGTCTTATAGCTGTGCCAGATCTCTTTGACTGTGAATTATAAGATTCAAATTTCAGTAAATAAAAAGTAACTCTTTTACTATTTCAATATTTTTCAATTATTTAGATATTTCGAATTAGATATTACGAGTTTTTTTTTAAAGTAACTATAATGGCAACTCATTATTTTCTGGGCCTTGGAACTATAACTAATTATTTTTTCTAAAGACGTTTTCCAAGCTGTGGTCCATATTTCATGAGGAAGGCCTAGCCAAGTCCTCTACCCTTTACCTGCCTTTCCATGGCTCAGCCACAAAACCAATAAGTGGGGCAAAAGTGGGACTCATACGCTTCAGGATTTATACAATATAGTACAAAAATGCACACAACTTGTATTTATCCATTTTTTAAAAAAAAAAATCTGTATCTTAACACATGGCTCCAATGAAGCTTATAACACATAATTAGTATCTTAACATTACTCTTATATAATCAATCAATTTAGACATAAAGGATTTTTTGCTCAAGAACAGCAAGGAGAGAAAAGTACAAATTTCATTTTCTGGTTTGTTTTGTGTGTGTGTGTGTGTGTGTGCGTGTGTGCGTGCATGTTTTAAATAAAACACACATAAAGGATGAAAATGCAGTTTAAATAAAACACACACATTCTGATGATTTCTCACACATTTAGGTATTGCCAATTGGTCCTTAAGCCCTAAATGGAGCAGTTGTATACGGCTGAAAAGATAATCTATTTGAATATGTATTAAGGAATAAGGCTAAAATTCTATTAGCCTTAATACATGAGAATTCAGGGCTGATATGGATTCAGCACAGCATTTAAAATGTATTAGCAAGAAGAGAAAGCAGCAAAGGCTCAGTCTTTAAGTAGCCATGATGCAAGATAAGATCCTTTTTTTTTCCAAGAAAAGAAGTAGTATTTGTACAAAGCTAATAAGCAATTAGGTGGGAATAGAACAGCAGCTATGTTAAGGATCTTCGCATCCATCAAGTGGGAGTAAATAACTCTTCCATGATTCTCCCCACATGCAGAAGAATATGAATATTTTTGCACACTATTTGTCCTTAAGGAGCTTCAAATCAATTTGTGCTTCAAGAACTGAGAAATACTCATATTTGCCAGGGTATAAGATGCACCAGCATCAGTGGCGGAGCTTGGAGTGCATGGAGGTGAGGCGGGAGAGGGGCGGGGCTACAGCATGGGGGCATGGCCATGGTGCACTGGGGCAAGCCAGGATGCCCCAAAAACATTGCCGCCAGGGCAAACCACCTCATTGCCCTCCCGTCCCTACATGACTGACCAGCATATAAAATGCACCCTATTTATACACCAGCAAATACTACTTGCCAGCGTATAAGATGAACTCGTGTATAAGATGCACCCCATATTCAAACAGTCCTGTACGCCAGCAAATAGGGTACATGTGGTAAGGACTGCATTTAACATACATTTTTTGCTCAGAAAACATCTTTCCTGCACAGGAAACACATTTTCTGCACACATGCCCCCCCAAAAATATCCATGTGTATTTTTTACTGTTGAAGGTTTCATAACAGGCTTTGTGAAGTGCAAAGAATCTCACTACTCTAATTCTACCCGACAGGGTTTCTTGAGTGTTGAGACACCTTGGCTCAGCAAATAAAATGTGAATATTCTTTCAATCCCTATACTGCAGTTCTTATGTAAACGTATTTTGTAAATGTTACCAGCTGTGTTGGTACCAAGTGAAAAAAATAAAACCAGTTAAAAGGCATACAGGAACGCAAACATGTGCACACCATTTTCAGTAGTTCCCACATTTCTTTATTTTTCCAGTGATAAACATGAAGGACTGATAAAAAATTCTTTGCTAGATTTTAAACAAGTAAAACAAACAAAAGATTTTCTGGATCTCTGAATTCACAGGTCTCTAGAAGAACAGTGTGAAGCTGTCATCTAAAAGGTCAGCTTTGAAATACTGGCTTCTTCTGAGACTTGCTAATTTATTAATTTGGCTGCTAAGATTCTGATGCAACGAGGAGAAAGGACAGCAAATCACAGGAGGAAGGACAGCAAAACAGCAGAGCTAACTTCCATACAACACTTTTAGCTTCTGAACAAGCCTTCTTTCTACATAATACTTAAGTATCACCCCACCGCCTCACTCCTCAAGCTTGGTTCTGTGCCAGCAGCAGAGATAGATAAATGGTTAACATTTTAACATGGCCCAAACTACTTTGCACTTTTCAAGCTAATGCTGTTGTTCTTAGGTGTCTTCAAGGTCAACTCCAATTTATAGTGATCCTATCATAAGATGTTTTTTGTTTTGTTTTGTTGTTTTTTGCATGATTTGTTAAGAGGAGGTTTGCATTTGCCATCCTCTTAGGAGGAGAGAGAGAGATTTGCTCAAAATCACCCAGTGGGTTTTCAGACTGATCACAGATTTGAACCCAGGTTTCCCAGAGCCCTGGTCTAACACTCAGACCACTCACAACACGATGTTTATTCTCTTTCCTAGCTAACACATAAAAAATCCTTTGATTTCAGATTTCTCTGAATCATGCTGTCATGCTGTTCAGTTCTCTGATCAAAAAAATGCATTTGAAAGATCTGTATTAGGCAAAAACACATGAAAAAAGTGCATTAAGGAACACTGCACACAGAAAAATAGATACAGTCCTCCCTTCACGTTTGTGGATTTGACCTTTGCAAATTTAATTATCCCGAGTGCAGTTGCCTTGCTCCCCCTATTCTCCTCCTCCCATTCCTGTACATTTTGCCCTGGCACAGAGAACTTGTGCCGAGGCAACATGGAAGGAAATGGAGGGGGGTAAGCCTCGCATGAGCCTTCCTTTCCCATTCCAGAGCTCCCACTCCCATTCCTGGTGCAGATAACTCGTGTGAGGCTTCCCCTGCCCCCCATTCCCTTCCATTTTAAAAGTTCTTTAAAAGGGATATACTGAAGGCACAGGCTAAAACTGTGCCATTAAGGAGGAAAAATGGAAGGCATCTGAAGAAACCGGAATGGTTGACTAAAGAACTCTCAGCTGAGCTAAGTGTTAAGAAAAACATGTACAGGAAATGGAAGAAGGGGGAAATCACCAAAGAAGATTATAAGCAAGTAGCCAGGAGATGTAGGGAGAAGGTCAGAAAGGCTAAAGCACAGAACGAACTTAGGCCCGGTGCTGTTCAATATCTTCATTAATGACTTGGATGAAGGAATAGATCAAATTTGCAGATGACACCAAATTGGGAGGGGTTGCTAATACGCCAGATGACAGGATCAAAATTCAAAAGGACCTGGACAGATTGGAGAGCTGGGCCAAGGCTAACAAAATGAATTTCAACAGAGAGAAATGTAAGGTCCTACACTTAGGCAGAAAAAATGGTATGCAGAAATATAGGATGGGGAACACGTGGCTGGCTAACAGTACGTGTGAAAGGGATCTAGGAGTCTTAATAGACTACAAGCTGAACATGAGTCAGCAGTGTGATGCGGCAGCCAAGAAAGCCAACGCAATTCTCGGTTGCATCAATAGGAGTATGGTGTCTAGATCAAGGGAGGTATTGGTACCACTTTATTCTGCTCATCTGGAATACTGTGTCCAGTTCTGGGCACCCCAATTCAAGAAGGATATGGATAAGCTGGAGCAGGTCCAGAGGAGGGCAACCAAAATGGTGAGGGGCCTGGAAGCCATGCCCTATGAGGACAGACTTAGAGAGCTGGGTATGTTTAGTCTGCAGAAGAGAAGGTTGAGAGGGGACATGATAGCCACGTTTAAATATTTGAAGGGATGTCATGTCGAGGAGGGAATGGGCTTGTTTCCTCCTGCTCTTGAGACCAGGACAAGGAGCAATGGATACAAGCTGCAGGAGGGGAGATTCCACCTGAACCTCAGGAAGAATTTCCTGACAGTCAGGGCTGTCCGGCAGTGGAATATGCTGCCACGGAGTGTGGTGGAGTCTCCTTCTTTGGAGGTTTTTAAGCGGATGCTGGATGGCCACTTGTCGGGAGTGCTTTGAGGGTTTTCCTGCATGGCAGGGGGTTGGACTGGATGGCCCTTGTGGTCTCTTCCAACTCTACATTTCTATGATTCTATGATTCTATGATTCTATTTTGCATGGGAACGGTAAGAGGGGAGCCCTGATAGGGAATGGGTGGCAGAGTGGGGGAAATTATTCATGTTTTTTCTGCTTTCATGAGGGTTCTGCACCCCAAATCCTTGCAAAAGTGGAGGGGCCAATGTATTACCATAGCTCCCCAAATTAGCCTGCCTGAGTTTTGAGATCTAATACAGCACTTCTTTCAGCCCTGCCATTCACATTGACAAGTTTGGTGAAGATACAGGTGAGGGGTTTCTTGGTGGTGGTCCTGCCAGGTTGTAGAACAGGGCTTTCCAAATGGTGTGTCATAACACATCAGTGTGTCACCTGTAGCGTGTTGGTGTGTCACCTCCCCAATCAAGAAAGACCCCCTCCACCCGAGCCTGGCCCGCTGCCTCTGCAATTGCTGGGACCTTTCCCTGGCAAGAGCAATGGCAATGGGCACAGACCAGGTGGGAGGAGGCTGTCTTTCCCCCTACCGCTGCTCTCTCTGGGGCCTTTCCTGGTGAGGGCGACAGCAGTGGGCCAGGATTTGGAGGGGCTACCTTTCCCCACCCTAGATAGACCTCAGTTTGCTAGTAAAACTGAATTACTGTGTTATGAAATGATGCATGTCAAAAAAGTGTGTCACTAACATGAAAAGTTTGGAAAGTTCTGTTGTAGAACCTCCTTTCAAGACAAGTTAGGTTTTCTTGTGTCCTCCTGCTGGCAGATAAACACTTTTTATGCAGGCAGGCTTTTTTGGCAAATGAAAGGCTACTAAAAATGTACTTTTAACAGACGATGCTGCAGTTTTAGTGCATTTTTATGTGTTATTAAACTTTCTTTTAAACTTTCTTTCTGTTTTAATATGAATAACTATTTAATGCTTCTTATTGTGTTTTTAGTTTTATCTTTTTTTTAATTGTGTTGAGGCAGGATATCAATTCAGTAAAGAAATAATACATTGGGAGAAAATGGCTAAGACCTTTTATTGTACTCATAACTATGTAAATACGGTTATAAATGACTTCAGGGATCAACCTCTAGAACCCATGTTAAACTCAAGAGAGCTACTCTGAGCAATGGAGGTCTGCAGCATGAGTGAGTGGGACACTTTAGGATGATGTAGCTAGCCTCACATCCAAGCCACTCACCAATGCCACAGCCCTGGTGGTGCAGTGGTTAAATGCTGGTACTACAGCCACAATGTTATAAGTTCAATCCTGCAGGGTTCCAGGTTGACTCAGCCTTCCATCCTTCTGTAGATCAATAAAATGAGTACTTAGCTTCTTGGGGACAATTAGCTAAATACATTGTAAACGGTTTAGAGAATACTTCACACTGATAAGTGGTATAGACATGTAACTGCTATTGCTATTACTATCTCTGTAGACCAGTGGTTCTCAACCTGTGGGTCCCCAGATGTTTGTGGACTTCAGCCCCCAGAAGCCCCAGCCACTATGGTCAATGCTCAGAGCTTCTGGGAGCTGAAGTCCATGAACATCTGGGGACCCACAGGTTGAGAACCACTGCTGTAGACCTACATTGCTCAGAGTGGTTCCCTTGAGTTTAAGGTGGGTATTTAGGATCACTGCATTATATACATAGGATATCTGAATACAGAGCAATTATGGATCCATAACTCTAGGTTAATTAGCTGCATACTAAAATGAATGTGAGTTTGCATGCTAACTTTAAAAATTCACTACTGATACAGAAATAGGGCAGAATGAATTTGGAAAATATGAATGATATATGAGATGATACAGGAAGATGAATCCATTCCAAACTACTAGTTTGTCCTAACTTAATAAATGGTGAAGAGCTAACCAGTTGCCTTCTTCCAGCTGAAATCTTTGGCCCACTTTGCAGCTCAGACTGTTTCCAAGCTGGTATCAACATTCTTCTCTGGATCAGTGAGGGATCAGAAGGTGGTGAGCATCATAACCTACTGTACTAGAAACACATATAAAGACACTTGCCCGCTGAAACCATCTATTAACTGGCTTTATCCAAAACCTATATAAAGCCTGTTGCAAAGACAACATTCAGTTTCCAAAAAAGAGAGCAGGCAATTAGTATTTGAAATAATTGTGATTACATTTTGTGCTAATATTAGCACTTTTAAAAAAGAACAATAATCTCAAACAGCATTATTGTCGAGGCCACTCAGCTGGTGATACAAAGCAGTGGAAGACTGATCTTGATTGTTCCTTGTATTATGATGCTCTGCACAAGCAGCTCTCTGTCACCCTTATATAAATGTAAAGTGTATGAGAATTAGTATGTATACGGTTGCATTGATTAGAGTTTCATGCTTCCTTTGGGCTGTCCTGTAGCAACAGAAACAAGTTACTGCAATCCTGTCAGTGAGCATCCCTTAACAAAGACATTTCACTAATGAAACTCTTTGGTTATCTGCACTGACAACCTGACGATGTCTATTTTCTCTTTTCAATGGCTTAAAACTTTCCCATAAAGTTTCAGAACATAATGCTCTTAATGTAGAAAGTGCCTATTTTGATCCAAGGTAATAACAATCACAATCAAGTCATTTACAGCATCATTATTAGGATCTTGTCAACACTGGCTTTAACTACTTCACACCTTATCTTGTGAATTTTAAAAAGTTATGAGTGAAAGTTATGATCTTTTAAATGTCAGTCATATTTTTTTTTAATCATACCAAGTGCACAAGTTCAGTAAGAAGATAAGGCGTACTTAATGTCCTTTATTTCCATAAATGTCTTCTGCAAGCAAAACATACATATTTGACCTGAAACAGATGTTCTGGTATAGAATGCTGGACATGTAAAGTACAGGAAGCTGCCCTATATGAAGCTGCCCAGACTATTTAGCAGACTATATCTCCCTGTATGAGTCAGCCTGGGCGTTGCAGACCTCAGGATAAGCCATTCTCTCAGCCCACCACCATCACAAGCATGGCTGGTAGGGATGTGTGAGAGGGCCTTCTCAGTGGCTGCCCCAGACTCTAGAACTCCCTTCCCAAGGAAGCCAGAATGGACACTCTTTGTTGTCCTTCTGGCAGCAGACTAAAACTTTTTTATTCAGACAGGTTTTTAACACAGACATTTTTAAAGAATGGGCTAGGGGGTGCTCTACTGTTTTAATTTTAACTTTTTATATCTTTTAAGCTGTTTTAATTCTTTAACAGTTTAATTCCATTTTAATATGCACTCTTTCCAGAGGGAGGTGACCAAAATAGTGAAGGGTCTGGAACCCATGCCCTATGAGAGGCAGCTTAGGGAGCTAGGTATGTTTAGCCTGATGATAAGAAGGTTAAGAGCTGACATGATAGCCATTTGAAAGGGTATCATGTTGAAGATGGAGCATGTTTTTTTTTCTGCTGCTCCAGAGATTAGGACACAGAGCAATGGATTCAAACTACAGGAAAAGAGATTCCATCTAAACCTCAGAAAGAACTTCCTGATGGTAAGAGCCATTTGACAGTGGAATGTGCTGCCTCAGAGTATGGTGGAGTCACCTTCTTTGGAGGTTTTTAAACAGAGGTTGGATGGTCATTTGCTGGGGGTGTTTTGAGTATGTGTTCACTAGATGTGAACAGATAGATGTGAATATTGTCCATCTATCTGTCTGTCTGTCTAATCATTAACAAATACAATTCAACAACAACAACATTCCTTATGATTTGTTTAATTCCATTATTAAAAATTTAAATCCACCATTCTTTCTTGAGTTCAAAGACATAGCCATGTTAGTCTGATTCAGTAAGCAAAGGGATCTTATAGCACCTTTGAGACTAAAAGAAAGAAATTGGTAGCACACACTTTCATAGACCTAAGTCTAGCTCAGCAGATGCATAGGATGAAATACCTTCATAGTATTTCTTACAGTATATTATCTACTATATTAATTAGTACTTGCAATTAAAATCGTTTGAATATGATATTGACTTTCCCATTGACAACTAAATGCAGTGTAATCAAAGAGATACTCAGGCCCTTTCCACACGGGCATATTGTCCACACTAGGGCGACCTCTCCAGGAAGTCTTCTTCACCGCAGGTGCGCTAGAGCAGTTTGAAAAAGTGAGGCTCTACACCTCAAACTGCTTTAGCGCAGCCGCGGGGGTGGCGCTGCGAGTTTTATAAAAACCACCTTTGCAAGTGGCTTTTACGAAACTCGCCCGCGCTGCTCTGCAGCAGCCCCCGGTGAAGAACTGCAGAGACACGGTAGCGCGTCCCTGCAGATCTGCCCGGGGGCGGGCTTCCGGCTGGCGTGCTGCCCTGATAGGTGGAGCGCCGCCGGAAGCCGCCGGCTGCCATTTTGGGTGCCGCCAAGCACCACCGAGCACCGCCAAAATTCGGCGGCATTTAGAATGGCGAATCCGTGCTCCTCGCAGGGACGGAGCAACCCACTACGAGGTAAGCTCCTCCCCTGCGTGCGGCGCCCCGTTCGGCCCCCCCACATGAGGAAAGGGCCTCAGTATCATAGCATTTAATCCATTTTTATACTGGCTACAATGCATTTAGATGTTCACCACTGAATTTGGATGACAAACTATGATATTAGTTTTATTTTTATTTTTTTAAAAAAATGACAACCATAGATGGAGCCCTTCACAAATGACTTGAGAGATGCCTGTGGCCCTCAGGCTGCAATGTGCCCATTCCTCATTTACTGTAACCCAGTATTTATCTCCTCTGTCTTGGAATTGGCCAAAGACTTCCGGATCACAGACAGAAATCTTTCCCAGGACCATCAGAGATTGTATCTGGAACCTCCTGCATTTCTACCACTGTGTTCTGACTACTGCTAAATATTAGACCTCAGGTTTTCCCACACAAATTATTCAAGGGTGAGCTCAGAAAAACTGAGCTAATTATGAAAAGAAATGGGAAAAACTTCCTCACCATTAGTTCCAATTTGAAATGCACTTTCTTAATATTCCTCCCTGCTCCATTTGGTAGTGTAGCAAAGTAGTTTTGCAGGTTAACTACCAGGCTATATTATTCCACTGTGAAACAATCGGGGAGTGCAAAGGCACTGACAATTAGTCAGTTTTGAAATGAGAAAGAGCCTGAGAAAGAATAGATGTTCCATTCCACTAAAATCTTTCCTTGTCCTATACATTCACTATGAGTTAAATTACCTCAGGCTTAGAATTAGTGTGGCTAGGGATTGCAACGAATTTGTTTGGTTTTTTGTTCAGTATATGTTCTGCATGTTTATTCTTGTTTTCCATCTGTAAACCCATTTGGCCATGAATAAACATACCCTATTTTGAGTATTTAGTGCATTCTCTGGAGTGATTTCCAAAAATGTCCTCCATGCAGATCTCCTTCGAGATGTCTTATCCTCAATTCTGCATGCTATGTTCAAATTTATAAAGATCAAGGCTGCTTCCAGGCTAGCCAAGGGAATATTGCACACAGGCACTAGAATGGTAGCAGCAATAATAACTGAATAGCAAGAGAATCAAGAGTTATTAATAACCTATACATTTCGGTTTTCACAAAATAATTAAAAGATAATGCCTCAGACCAAAAAACATGAACTAGAAGCATAGTTGGAGGCTATTGGGTTTGGGAAAGAACAAAACAGATAAAGACCAGATTATCTTGACCAAACCAGGCAATAAAATGTCACAACGTATTAATCCAATATTTACAACAAAGTGTCTCTGATTGTCTCTCGTCCACCAGGAGAAAATTCCCAAAGACTCCATCTCCTCCAACAGGTAAAATATTTTAGCTTCAACTGGCTTTAAAAAAAAAATAGTGCACCACTTATAATGTATTCTTTGCCTTGCTTCTTTAAAAAATTCCTGCTTTTTTGTACTTCTTTGCTGACTCAGGGATGTTATATGTTTTGCCCGAGGCAAGAATGGGATCTCTAAATTGCAAATGGCCTTCATGTTTTCCCGGAACAGAGGCTGACCACTGCTTCTTTGTCCCAGTATACATTGCTAGGTGTTACCAGAAGCCTGCAACCTACTAATGAATTATTCATTCTGCAATCACCATAATAAGACTGAGACTTTCTAATCACAAACTTTGACCAATTTTGTTGTTACTGTTGTTTCTTACCCTCCTTTTCATATTGATTATTCTGATAAAAAGTCCTAGAGAACCTGAAGGCTTGCATACTTACATTAAATATTGGCAAGTCTCAGTAACCAAATAACCATATTGCCCAGATGTGGATTTTGACTTTTTTGTTTTTTCCTCATGGAACTTTCCTTCCCCTGCCCCACTGTAAATATAATTCATTATACTTGCTTAGCAACAGCTTCTGCTTTCATATCTGCGAAAGAAATGTAAATGTCTTAAAATCAAAGTAACTAGAACCAAGGTACATATTTCTGCCATACATACTGCACATCTTAATATACAATGTCAGCTGTTTCTATTATTCTGCAAATTCTTTGAAAACACTTTATCATTTAGCTTGTATACTGAGACAGCATTTTCCATTTAATCCATACAGCAACAAACACTATACCATATAGCAGATTTTATCATTATATGTTTCACATTTTAACAAAATATTTTTAAAAGATGTGAAATTCTTTATTAGGGCATGAGTTACTGACCAGGTTCTGTTAGGTCATTTCCACATGGTGTCACTGTCCCACAATGGGGATGTATTGGCAGCAGTCTACAAGTCATGCTTTCACACAATGTTGTTGCAGTCCTGCTCCCAATGCATCCTCACCTGTTGCAATCATGGGCTTTTCCACAAACAGGAAAAAAAAATCCATTAATGGCCCATGATCGTGCAGTGCTCCTATCACTGGTGGCCATATAGAATGCGTGGAAGTGTGATCTAGGCATTTCCTTCCCAAGTGCAACATGGGAAAGAGGCCAGCTACAGTGTGGAAAAAAGGTACATGTCACTCATGCTCCCATCTGCAGGCAGCTGGCCAGGTGTGGAGGGGAGTGTTGGGGACACATTCCCATCCCAGCAAAGGGACTGCTGGGATGACACCGGAACCATGACAGAATAGGGTAAGGTGTGGAAATGGCCTTTGTTAGCTAATGTATTTGAATTTCTACAACCATAAAAAGAAAGATTTTACAATATGTTCATGAAGTCAGAAAAGGGCTGAAGCTACCATTAGGTGTATTGAACTAGATGCCTCAGATAGCTGCTTTGGGATGTCACAAAGGATGATAAATCGTTATTTAATGTAACCTTCCTCCTTATGTGACTCCTTCTGATTGAAGGGGTCCATTCTCAATCTAAAGTGCCACTGAGGTACTCTTCAGCCTAGACTCTGGGGGCTGGCCAGAACAGTGAGGGTCTTTTCTATGGTGCCTTCATAGCTTTTAGCTTTTTGCTTTTTAGCTTACAGAAGCATGCCTCTGGCTGCATTACTGCATTTTCAGCCCCACACTAAGACATTTTTGGTTTTGTTCTTCTCACAGGTCTTTTAAGCTGTTTCTATTTCGTTCTCTTAAGTACTGATGGTGCTTTTACCTCATTAATTACCAAATGTTTTTAATTCCTGTGAACTATATTATATTTTAATTTGCAGTTAAAAGAGTTTGGTAGTTTGGAGTTTTTGTACTTCTACAAACTTTGGTTCTCTGAATCCTGCTGATACTTCCCTCTTGTACACAGTATCATTTCAGTTACATGGTGGACAAGTTTGTTACTGATGTAGCTATTGCCTACTTACTGCAAAAGGAGAAGAAAGATGTTTGTGGGAAAGAGCATGAGGAGAGGAGGGGAGAGGAATGAAGCTGAGTGCTTTCAGCTGGGATCACAAGGAAGCCATCTGGCATTTGCAAGATCAGCTGAAAATGCCTCATTCTCCCCCCACCCGCCACCCTTCCCTGCATGGATTACACTAGCCAACTCATGCTATTTAGCCTGCCGAGGGCTGCAGATTCTGGATCCCCAACAGAGTTCCCCACTTCTGCTGTAAACACTGCTCTTGTACAGAATTCTCTGGCCATTTCCTTCCAAAACTGACAGGCTTCAAATTCAAATCACATGGCCTCTGAATCAGAACAAGTTGAATCAAGTTGCTTTCCAAATTGCCAGGTCATGGTTTGAAGCAATGACTGTGGCATATGGAAATCCCCAGCCTGAAGGACTCCATTGCCCAAGGAGAATACTCTTTTTTTGGGGGGGGGGATGGGAAGATGGCTGCCACCACAGTTAAACATACACACACACACATGAAAACCCACATCTTAGTAAAAGGAAAATTTAATTCCTCAGTGCCATTGGCGTTTTCCCTACTCAACAAAATGTTGCTAAGTAATGCCTTCTATGCACACTCACCCACACAAAGAAAGATTTTGTAAGGGGAAATGGGTATCATGAAAATCAGAGGGATATTCTCAGCAGCTGTAGCTCATATCCTGTGCTGTAGATGAAGGAGGTGCTAAAAACTTGCCGGCTTAAGCCTTTAACATTATACTATTAGCAGTATAGAATAAAATGTTTTTTAAATAGAACAGACTGCAGAATTGGGTGTTTTGTTGGGTGAATTTCATTCAGCTAGATTTGTGTTTCAGAACAGCCAAAATGGAGGGAAAGCACCAGTGAAAGGCAGTGGTATGGAAGAAACAGTGGATAGGAAAGGCCAGTGCATTTTGACAAAAAGGCAGCACAATGTAAGATAAAATTGTGGATCTGCACATCTGCCAGCTCGGTTGAAAATAGAGGTGCATGAGAGACGTTGGTGTGGCCGTGTTTGCAATTTGCCACAGACGGAAGAAAATATATTTGGTTTAATAAACCACCTTTTTGTGCACTCTGTAGTTCTGAGCTAATTTTTATTCCCTTTCAAGCAAACAAGAAAGAAATCATATCGCAACCAGAGCAGACAGATGTCATTTTCTATTTTTCTCTAGGTACATGAGGACTGGAAAGAGAACCCTTCTCTGAATACATGCAAGATACAAGGTCCATGTTTTAACATGGTCAGGCTTTCCCCAGTACAGTACACTCCACATGGTATGAACTTTAACTTCCATGTTCCCTCACAATCAGCCATGGGCCAATGGGAACTATTGTCTAATACATCTGGAGGTCACCACATTGAGGAAAACAACCATATATTAACCACAGCAAGCTCCAGCGAATCCAAGAAGCAGTAGTTCCAGGACATTGGGAGTCCTACATATCCCCCTTTGATCCTCACCACCTCTCTCAAGTTTTTTTAGCAAGCTGGTAGTTTGATGCTAGAAGCAGCTTCATAGAAAGCACACAGGTAAAAGGAATGTAAAAGTAGGTCAGGTATGCATGCAACCAATGCAAGGGGACACTGGTCTCAGCCCATAAATATTTAAGTATGGCTCCATCATATCCAAATGAATGAGATCTACTTAAGCATTTAAATGTGCCCTGAAAAGAATGCATGACTTTTTCTGCCTCACATATCTGTTAGGCTAACCAGAGGAAATTAGGTAAATCTCAATTCCCATTTAAATCAATGTGGCTTAAGCAGTTATGAACCTGCATCTCATTGATTTCAATGCTACTACAAATGCTTACATTTTTCTATCTTGTGTACAATTGTGATAGTTTCTAATGACAAGAACATCTACAGATTTCAAAACAAGAAAAAAAACTGCCTGAGAGATTTGTAACAGAAAAGAAGTGCCCTGATAAATGCAAATATGTGAATGTATGTTATCAGTTGAGCATGTACTTTCAAGTGGTGAAAGATTGTTTTGCAAAGAAAATTGTCTTTTCCTACTACCAACAAAAGATAGTGTTAACATACAATTACTGGAAGATTAGGCTCATCTTCTTATCAGTTGTTCCACAATAGTTCTAAGCACTGATATGTGCCTTAGAACACTATAAACAAGTCCAAAATATGTTCTTTGGAAGTAAAGGCTACTGAATTCAATGTAAATTGCATTGTTTTTCATAATTTTTCATAATTACATTATCTAAAAATTCAAAAGCATCTTCATATTTAGAATGCTGCATGGATGGTTAGAGGAGCCAACAACGGATCTTGGCTATTACCTCCTCTCTGCAAGTTCAAAACCCAGGACTCAGATCTTGAAAACATATAAGATGGTTACAGAGAATTTGCAGTACTCCAGATGTTGTTCAGCTTTTAGCATCCTCCACCACTTTGCCCATGGTCAGGAATGGCAGTAGTAGTATGCCAGTACTATCTAGAGTGCTGCAGGTTCCCAGCTCTTGACATATATTTACTGCTTTTAAGATGTCATAGAGCAAAATAGAGAAGCAGTAATGGATAATTTGTTTCTTTAGTGTTGACCCGACTATGGCCCTTTCCGCACAAGATGCCTTAAATAGATCTTTTCTGTAGTTAAGCCTGATTCTCTTCAAACTCAGTAGTGATGCTGTGTTCCGCACCTCTCAGCATTAATGAGAATGAAGCAGAGCATCTCTTCTGCATTTTTCCCCACCCCACCAGCCCTGATTCAACTCCTGCAAGTGGCATCATTTTCTTAATGTGCAGCAAAGTGCATTTAACATTTCTGCACTGAGGCAGCATACAGGATATATGCAGATGAGGCAGCGCAAAACGGATTGTTTTCCGTAGTTCAAATAATGCATCCAGCTATTGCTTTTAGACAGGGCAGCTACTGGATCGCTACAACATTGTGTGGAACTGTGGCCACTGAAACGAATACTGCTAATAGTTTTACGGTTTAGCGATGCTATGCCTAAATGGCCTATGTCTTTGAAATATGCTAACTATATGAAAATTTATTTGTACATGTTCCCACTGCTTTTGAAATTTTGCTTAAGATAAATAAAAATCTTACAGACAGACTGGCATGTTACTGATTAAAGCTAACTTTATTTCTAAACAATATTTTGAGTATTGAGGTGTAAAAACTAAGAAAGGAGGTTAAAAACAGTAATATATCAATAAACTAAAAAGTATATAATTACAGTTATTATAGTTGTTATTAATCGGTGTTGAAACTGTAAGTTCTTTAGGCAGAAGAAAGAGTGGAAGAGGGCTAAGAAAATAGGCCCTCTTTGACCAAAAGTATAATAACAGAGAATAAGAATTATAGGATATTAATCATGGTGATACAAATCTAATGTTCATTTCTCATTTCAGAAACACAGGATTATTTGTGTGCTTTTACCCCAGGAAGACTGAATAGGCAGGGCTTCAGGGATATAATATTTATTGATGTGTTTATCAAATGCAGGAAACCTAGCAACTCACTCTGTTCAGAGATATAGACTATCATTGTATAGACTTGCAATAAATAGTAAATATGCTTCCAAGTTCAAATTAAAAGGTAGTTCAAGCAAATGAATAGCATACTGATGAATCTTCTGGAAATCAATCTTTTCAGTTGTTTTCAATGTTCTAGAGACTACAAGCATGAATCACAGATTTGACATTCCTGAATTTCTTGAATTGACTGCAAATTTAAAGCTGTTCTTCTGTCTGATTAGTCAGGAAACAGTTGTCTCAGAAAAGAGAAAAATACACTACTATTACTTTCACCAAAATTATAATTAAATACTATCACAAATAGATATGGGATGCTTACTGCTTTTAAAATAACTTATTTTGCTTAAAATCTCAGCATGTTTCACTTGAGTTTGTCATTTTCAGTAGCCTTCCCTATAGATTTTCAGTGATGTATTTAAGTCTTTTACTCCAAGTCTCAAGTCAAGTCTCAAGTCTCTACCTTTAAGTCTCAACTCAAGTCTCATGTCCTTGAAGATATCTTCAAGTTAAGTCTCAAGTCAAGTCTCAAGTCTTGCAGCCAACTTTATACCCCAATCTATATTCCAGAATTTCTGGACAGAATTGAATAAAGTCAGTTTGAACAATTTAAGCAGAGTCGACTCTCCACATTTGCAATTTTGCCAACTGCAGCTTTGGAAATGGGGAATAGGATCCTTCCTACTCCCCCTTCCCAAAGCTGGAGGCTTTTGTGGCAATGGCCATAAAAGAGTCTGCAGTTTCAGAAGTGTGGAATAGGATCCTTCTTACTTCCCATTTCTGAAGGTGGAGTATTTTTCAGAAGTAGGGAATAGGATTCTTCTTACTCCCCATTACTGAAGCTTCAAAAGCTTTCGAAGGAAGGATCCTTCCTCCTCAAGCACACTGCCTAACACACTTGCTGTTCTCTGAGAAACATGCCCTATGCTTTGGGGATAAGTTTTGCCTTCTGCTGTTAGGAAAAGTTTTAGAATCCTCCTCAAATATGCAGCAGGGACAGGCTGCTGAGCAGACCTCAAGCCCACCACAAGCTCATTGCCTAATCTGTTTGCTATTTCCCTCCAAGAAATGTACCCACACTTTGAGATTGAGACAGACTGTCATGTGACCAGTAGGGAAAAAAGAGATGGAAGTGCTGTTCAGAGTTGTAAGGTTTCTGGATGAACATGTTCTGTTACTGAACCAACGGCAGCAAGTCAGCCACTAAAAATATACAAGTCTTAAGTCGAGTCAAGCCAATGCATCATTTATTGCCAAGTCGAGTCCGAGTCAAGTCACCGAAGAGACTTAAGTCCGACTTGAGTCCAAGTCACTTGACTTGAGTCTACATCACTGTAGAGTTTATCTTTTTATTTGATCCACAGGTTCAGAGCATTCTGCATACAAAACAATTTTAGTCTTCTTCATAGTGTATCAATTCTTTGTGCCCAAAGATGGGAGCTCTCTTCATTTGAGATTTTCCCTCTGTTACTATGTCATTGTCATTAGCTCACACTGTGTTCTCAAGCTGTTACAATGTTCTGCTTAGACTTTTAGGCAGGATCAGGAAATTATCTATATCAAAGGGCCACACTTGAGACTTTAAAAAAAATGTTTATTCAAAATGACCTCCCCCACATCCTCAGGAGTGTAGGGGAATTTTGGCTGTACTTTTAGCATCTTTCAGGCTCTTTTAAGCCCAAGAGACACCTTGAGTTTCCTTGGGCCTTTCCACAGTACATTGTTAAATTGCTATTATTCCACTTTCAACACCCTGTGGAATTCTGGGGTTTGCAGTTTTCTGAGGCCAAAGAGATCTCTGGCTGAGAATTCTAAATGACCCTTTCTAAACTGCAAACCCCAGGATTCCACTGGATGTTGAAAGTGGAATAATAGCACTATAACAGTATAGTGTAGAAAGGCCCCTTGAGGTTTGGGAAATCCTAATGAAGAGAAACTTGGACTGATGAAAATCTTTACAATTCAGTACTCATTCTGTACAAAAGTTGCACATAGGATATTTTCCTGGGCACAGCACACCATTTTCCATAAAGGAAATAGCATTTTCCACCAGAAAATAATATTTCTGAAATCATATCTACCCATTTAATTTTCATAATGAGCAATTTACAATGAGCAAATTAGGCTGAACAGATTTGGGGAAACTGCAATATGGCAATACTATGTTGGTGTCAGCCTGTATGCAGTGAAAAAGCAACAGCAGTGAGGACAACAACTGGGCAGCTGTGATGACTGTATATATCAGTAAATATTCTTTTCCAGCCCTTTTATCCTGCCCAGAGAATGAAAGGGAAACTTCGAAAGACAACATGTATATGAATATCATGAAACTTGCTTCTATGGTGCTAGAGCTGAAACAAAAGCCAGAAAAAAATTAAAAAGAATCATCTGATTTTTTTAATATCAAATGCTTTCACTTTTCATATGTAGAATTTGGCTTAGATAGGTACTTCAAAAAAGTTGAACCTGATTATTGAAACCTTTAACATTAACATGCTAATTTTATAGTTTTAGATTTATAGCATTTAATGGTTAAATACATTTTATTCTCCTGACAGCCCCAACACATTTATTGCTGAAATATTATATATGTATGGGAACAAGACAGGAAAATAATTCATATGTTTGCAAAGAAATCTGAACTAAGGAAATTGTCAGACTTTCTTTTCCCTACAAATTTATTTCAGCTCTGCTTCACAAAAGAATATATGATGTTGAAGGCGGAAATACATAGAGGGACTTTGTTTGTTTGAAATGCAAAGTATCTAAAGTGTTCCCAAAATATGGCTTTTCAATATAACTAGAAATGTGCTCAGTGCGTTGGCTCACTCATCAGAAAACATTAAGACAATTACCAAACACATGTCCTAAAACTGTAGACATGCTTGACCTAAAGCCATCTGTCCTCAGCACAACTACCTTGCATGTTCTGCTTTAGTTTCTGCCAACATTTGCTGGATCACAGCCTAGCTGTATAGATGGGCATTACCTATTCCCACCCATTTTTTGTATGTGATTACAGTAATCACAACTGGCATACATCACAGAAATAAGATTAAAAATCTGAAAGCTAGAACCTGATATAGTTTTACAATATAACTACCAAAGACATCAGCTGACAGTCATCCTGATTCAGAGATGGATGTGTGTGTGGAAGGCTACCTGCTGCCAGTATTTAGCCATACTCAGACCTTGAGTTTTACTTAAAAGAAACAATGTAAAAACAGCAAGACTTGCAGCACAGCCAACAACCCTGAGAGGCCTTCTGTCTCTCAAGAACCTCTTGTTACAGGCCCAGCATTGGAATGCTGAAGATCAGTTGCCTGGACTTCTAACTAGGGCCCTTTCCACACAGGGGGGTGTGAAACGTGGGGAAACGCATGCGGGAACGGAGCTTACCTCGATCCGTCACCGCAGAGAGCAGCGCGCGTTCGCTGCTCTACATGGCAGCGGCGTCCGGTGCTGTCCGGCAGCGCCCAAAATGGTGGCTGGAGGCTTCCGGCCAATCGGAATTCTGCCAATCGGAGAAGCACGCCAGCTGGAAGCCCTCCCTCGGGCAGCTCTGCAGGGACGCGCTTGCGCGCCCCTGCAATTCCCCACGGGGCGCTGCGACAGGCTAGCACGTGTGTGTTTCATAAAGACCACATGAAATGTGGTCTTTATAAAACACGCGGTGCCACCCCCGTGGCCGTGCGAGGGCGGTTTGAGGTGGGGAAACTCCACATTTCTAACTGCCCTAGTGCACTCCACAGTGTAGACGACCTCCGGATGAGATCGTCCTACTCCATGTTACCCTGTGCTCCCCCCCCCCGTGTGGAAAGGGCCTAGGTCTCACACACACAACCACTTCACCTCCAGAGCTGCAGCAGCTGAGGAACTGACAAGCCAGTGAGGGACTCAAAGGCAATACACCCCTCAGGGCCACACTAGTGGTTCCAGTAACAACCACCACCACCACCACAAGATTTACCTGTATTTTTTTTTTGAATAATTTTTTATCTGCTGTATAAAAGTGAAAGTTTGCGAGTGAGCTTGTCTGTTTGTCTGTGTCAGGCAGCTGAAGACCTCATACAGTTGGCTGTGTGAGGTGAGAAGATCTCATATGATTGGCTGGCTGTGAAGATTCTATGGAATCCTGGGGTTGGCAGTTTAGGGAGGGGCCTTCAGAATTCGCAGCTTGAGAACTCCTGGGCCTCAGGCTGGTTGCTATGGAAATGAGGATTACCAGCAAGAAGAAGGGCAGTGTATTCCCTCAGAAACCAAGCCTCTGTTATGTTAACAACTCTGAATACAGATTGGATTGGGGAATATGGGGATAAGTTACAGGCACTGGAATAGGCTGGTTACTACGTAGATGAGGCCTAGCAGCAAGGAGGAGGACAGCGTATTCCCTCAGGAACCCGACCTTTGTATGATAACAACTCTGAATACAGATTGGATTGGGGAATATGAGGAAAGTGACATGTACTGGAAAAGACAGTTTGGTGAGTTCTTAAGAGGAAAATAAAATAAAATAAAATAAAATCCCGGGCAAAGCTGGGTAAATATGCTAGTTAAACACACATAGCAACACATAAAGCAATACACAACCAGGCATAAAATTTGAAAAAAAACAAAACAAAACCACAAAATAATATATTATATGACCTAATTAAAATTAACTAATTAAAAATTGATTCCTACTCTTGCTGCAAAGCAGCTCCTACTAAATAATCATATTTTACTTATAAATCATTACCTAAAATCTAGATTAATTTTGTTGCTAATTTATGCTCTTTACTAAATAGCTAAAGGAAATTCCTAGTTAGTAACAGCAAAAAGAACAATAGTAGTAATAATATTGGATTACTAATAGATTATTGTTATTGTTGTTATTTTATATTGACTTACTAATATAATTCTGTTATTTTGAATTTGTTCTAAGTATTAATCTTGAACTATTATATTTGTAACATAATTAATGAAATCATATCTTGTGAACCAAGCATTATTGCAATGATACAATACTACAAAATAATAATAAAAATAGTTAGATCTTGAAAATTATTAGTAACTTTTAACCAATATTATGTTAACTACCCATTGCATATGATGAAAATATTTATTTTTGACCTGCTTCTTCCTATGGATTAAGTGGGGGTGAGGGAGAACAAATTAAAATATAACAACATATAAAGACATGAACACCAATTAAAAATTCATAATCAGTTAAAAGGGCATAACATCCATTAAAAAAGAATACATATTTAAAACAATCAATTCATAATTTAAAACTCATCCTTTCCATTGCTTTAATTCTTTTGAGTGTTTAATTATGTTTTAACTTTTATATTCTATGAGTTTTAGTTATGTTTTTTAATTGTAAGATGCTTCGAGTCCCAACCTGGGAAAAAAGCAGGGTACACAAATACAGATAAAAATAATTTAAAAGCCATCTAGATAGTTCTGCTGGAAGAGATTGGTCTTTAATGCTATTTTAAACTCAGGCCCCTTCTGCACGTGGGGTGTGAATCAGGCAGAAATGGGACTCATCGGATTTTTCCTCCGTCCAGGCGAGTCCGTCGCGAAGAGCAGCAGGGCGAGTCCGTCGCTCCGCAGTTCTCTATATCCAAAATGGCGGCTCCCGGTTGGTGGAGGCTCTCCACCAACCGGAGAAGCTCACCAGCCGAAAGCCCGCCCCTGGAAGATCTGCAGGCATGCACTTGCACACACCTGCAAATCTGCTCCGGAGTGCAGCGACAGACTCGTGCGCTCCGTGGTTTTTAAAAACCTCTGTTTCAAACAGATAACGGAATTTAATAAAGGACAGAAAGCAAAATACTTGGGAGTTTGATTTCCAAGAGAAACAATGAGCTTTTTCAAAATAACTATGAGAAAAAATGGAAAGAGATATCTAAAGATTTAGAGAAATGGACTCAAATGCGATTATCTATGTTGGGAAGAATGTCCGTCATAAAAATGAATATGCTACCAAAAATGAACTATCTTTTTCAATATATTCGTATTATCACAAATGCTAAGCCTTTCATACAATGGAAGAGAGATATAACTAACTTCATATGGCAAGGTAAAAATCCAAGAATAAAATGGAAAGTCTTGACTGACATACCAAGAAGAGGAGGCTTCGGATTACTAGACTTACAAATATACTTTAAGGCTGCAGCATCCACTTAGATAAAGGACTGGATGGATTTACAAAATACGAGAATGCTGGCTTTAGAGGGAGCAGATTTAAGGACGGGATGGCATGCCTATATGTCCTATGGAAAAGCGACAATTGATAAAGATTTTATGCATCATTTTGTAAGGAAATCATTATATAAAATATGGAATGATTATAAGAATAAAAACATTAGGCAGCTACCCACCTGGGTCTCCCCTCAAGAAGCTTTTTTTGGAAGATGGTCAGTCCCAGAAAAATGGTTGTGATATAAAAATATATTGGAGAAAACAAACGCAGACACAAATACAAATGTTTTTAAGATGAAATCAAGAGAGAAATTGGAAATTGAAGGTATAAAGTTAAGCTGGTTTCCCAACAGACAACTATCAGAAAGATTTCAGATGGATGTGAAAACCCAAGGAATAGAACAGAAAGAACAAGAGAATCTGTTGAAGTTTTTACAAAAAGATCCACCTCATTTACTTTCATATTTATATCAAGAGATATTACAACAACAATGTGAAGACAAGACAATTAAAATAACAATGATACAATGGGCACAGAACATTGGACACCCAATTCAGTTGGAATGGTGGGAACAAAGCTGGCAACGAACAAAGAGGTTCACAGTAGCTCAGAATCTTAAAGAAAACTATTATAAGCTTTTTCATAGTACATGACACCCAAAAAATTAAAAATAATTTATAAGACGGGTACAGGTCAATGTTGGAAGTGTCAAAAGACTGCAGGCACACTATTTCATATGTGGTGGACATGTTCTAAAGCTAAAATGTATTGGAATGAAATTCATACGATAATATGTGGTGTATTGCAGGTTCAAATTGATAAGACTCCTGAAATGTACTTGTTAAATATGACACACATGTTAGAGGGAACCGCGGTAAAGAAATACTGGAGAATAATACTGGATATGGTCTCGACTGCCCGTATTGAATTTGCAAGGCTTTGGAAGAGTGATGTAATACCAACGGTAGAACAATGGTGGGCAACTTTTATTGAAAATAGAAATGCAGATATTGTTTCACAGAGATTAAAAGGGAAATCAGATGATGATATCTATAAAGAATGGCAGATGATTTCGGAAGCAAGATGGGTCTTGACAGGGAATAATATATAATTCATGGTATTAAAGGTTCTTACAAGATAAAATTCATGGATATGAATTCCATGAATATCATGGAACAAGTAAAGTTGAGTAGAAAAACAGGAACTAACGAATTAAGTAGATAATACTAACAATTTATTGTGATGCATTGATAACCGTTCAATGGAATGATAAAAATTGTAATCCAGAGAGGAAGGAAGGCAGTTGTAATATGACAATTAAGAATACAATGATAATTGTTTGTTTTATATGTTGAAACTGCAATAAAACCATTATAAAAAACCTCTAAAAAGAGGTTTTTAAAAACCACGCTGCGCTACCAGTTCTGGTTGCGCAGAACCGGACTGGGGTATGGAACTACAAAAAGTAGTCCGCTCCAGTCCACTCTACGGTGTAAAGACCTCCGTTGGAGGTCGCTCTACACCATTTTAAAAGCCCGGTGTGGAAATGGTCTCAGACAACTTATACAGTTGTCGAATCTCTTTGAGCAGGTCATTCTACAAGTTTGGGGTAGCCAAGGAAAAAGTCCTCTGGTTAACCATTCCCAGCCTAGCCCTGACTGACTGAAGGAAATGTTTCTTATAAGATCTGAGTAAACAGGGTAGATTATATGAGAGGAGGTGATCCCATAAGTAACCTGGACCCAAACCACATAGGACTTTAAGAACCAACACTTTGCGCCTTGCCTGGAAATGAACTGGCAGCCAGTAGAGTGATAGGTATGATATGAGCACTCCTAGATGAACAAATAACCCATTTTGCTGCCATATTTTGCCCTAACTGAAGTTTCCAAATTTGATACAGAGGTAGCCCAATGTACAGCACATCACAAAAGTCTAGCCTTGAGCTTACTAGCATGGACACTATCATCTTTAAGTCCTCCAGCTCTAGGAAGGACCTTGGTCCTGACACAGTATTATCTTGGATGCTACAAAAAAGGGCTCAGAGGCATTATGGGGAAGATGGTGGCCACCTCTTTTATTGCTCAGTCCTTTAAAAAGAAAGATTAAATTAAAGTGGTTTGGTATTTGCACCACTGTCCCTAACGCTATGGACCGCCTTCCTGCTGTTCATTCTTGCTCCCTCAGTAAACTTGCTGGAGAGTCTACAAAGTAGGACTTGAAGGAGAGAATATCTTACCCAGGGTGATATCATACTCCCCTGGAGTCCAGGCATATTGTTGCAGCATTTACAGCCCACTCATTTGCATGTCTACTCAGAATTAAGCCAAGTAAACTCACTCCCAGCCGAGTTTATGGCCATTATTTACTTTGTATGTGAAAAAGCACTGGACAGTGTTGGCAGGTGCCTCTTATGTCTGTGGTGTGATGGATCTACTCCAGGTTTCAGCTAGCTTCAATTCTATTTAAGGATAGAATTCAGCACTTTGAAGAGCTGCTTTAAAGCATGGTTAAACCTGGAGTGAATTCACTGCCTCACCGACATGGGAGACCACCAACATGGTCTAATATTTGTTTTCTTTCCATACTTTAACAAGCAGTTTCCTAAAAATGGCAACATAAACTCAAATAAATACAGCACAAACTTTTTGGCAGCCCCCTTCAAAGTAATCAAACACTTCCATTTCAAAGTAATGGCACACCTTGAATGTTATTGTTTTAGACCACTCCAGCTGAAATGCTTACAGTTCTCTGTCTCTGCCCAAATTCAAAATGCACAACTGTCTTTGTCTTTACAGATATATTTATTTTAATTAAAAATTAATGCTAGGTACAGGATTTCAAACACAGTTGTGTTTGCCAGACTTTTTAAATGATCCATTTGATTTAGGGGTAAGGCTGTTCAACATCTAGTTATGATACATCATTCATTTAGAGAAAAATAGCTCAATTATTTTTCTAATCTTATTCTAACAGTAATTTCACTTCTCTTTCTCAGCAAAATAATCAATACTCTTTGAAACAAGAATGCCAAGTGCCAGAGCAATTAGTATTTTACTAGAATGTGGTTCTACCTGTAAAAACATGGCTGGCATTGGCATCACAGAATATCATGGCTAGTTTGTCTCAAAAACAAGTCTGGGAATTTTATAGCAGATAAGTAAATAACATTCACAAATGTTCTTGTCCTTGACAGTAGGGATAGAAAGAATATTTGAAAATATTGGAGAAATATTGGGAAAAACACTTTTTTCTGGGGTTGAGAAGAATCCTGGACTGGTAGGAATAATCACAGTACTGGACTTATTCAACACAAATTTCACACCTTGTGGTTTTGCATAGAATACAGCACTTGCTGCAAAGAAAACAACATTTGCATACAAAAATATTATTTCCTCTGCAGAAGATGCTATTTCCCCTGCTGAACATGCTGTAACTGGGGATTTATTCTGTGCAAAATTAGTACATGATTGATTTGCATAGAAAACAATATTTTCTACAGATGAAACTACTTTTTTTCTACATGATTGATTTTATTTTCAGTGCAGAAAATACTGTTTCTTGTGCAGAAAATGTTGCTTGCTGAGAAAAACAACTATATGTGAATTTTGCAAAGAATAAGTCCTGGATTGCAAAACAGCAAGAAAATTGTTAAATTGCTTTCCTCTTCTTTTGAGAAGAAACTTAGTGAAGAATTACATCCCTACTTGATAACAAAGGGATAAACAAGATGGTCAGCCATCATGAGATTTTTCATATTTGGTTGTTTACTATTGTGTTGGCTGGAAAGAACCAACACCTCCAAACCCTGCACTTTGTCCAGATAACTTTCTTTGCCCCACCTCACCCTTCCAAAAAAAATCTGCAGAAAACAATACACTGAAGATTTTATTTTTTCTGAACCAAAACAAATTTTTCTGCAACTCAATTTTTCACAAAAAAAATCTTAATAGTTTAAAAAAAGCAAGAAAGCACAAAAATTTCCCTAGAAGAAAATGTTTGAAATTATTTATTCATGCATTAAAGAAAGAAATAATATCCCTCAGTACGTAGCTAAGGCATTCTTTTTTATGGTTTAGAAAGAAAATTAGTTATAGCCAATTGCTGGAAACGCTAGTGTGTAACTGATCCACATACTGAAAATGTATTGAGATTCACATATTGCAAATAAAAAACTAACAAAATGAGATACAGATGCTACCTTATTGAACAGAGTAAACACAGAGTGCAGATTCATTCCCATTCATCATCACAGTAAAGAGACGAAATTCTGAGTGTAGATGTAAGCACTTAACATACTGAAGTAAGAGATTTATAGGCTGCCATTACAATCATCAGCATTATGCTGATTCTCATCCTTCCCCTAACTGCTAATATTACATCCCTCAAACGTGGTGGCATTTAGGTGAAGGGCCAGGAAAATCCACAGGTCTAGATCTAGAGTTCACTTGAATAGAACTCAGTTCACAAAACATTTCATATGGAGGAAATGGGGAAGACATGTTCATCCATCTATCCTCCTCTTCCAGCCCAAATGTGATCCAAAAATCTGTTCTAAACTAATGTGAGACCATACAGAGTTCTACGGGAAATTCTGTGAAGGACTTCAGAAAGAAAGAGGAAAATGGTTAAAAATATTATTACTCCTACAATAGGATTTTTCTCTAGATCTTGGTCATTTCCACAAGTGGAAGGACCCTTCCATTCATTGCAAGGTAACTCTGGATTAAACCTATGAAACATCAGCTGTTTCATAGTATTATATTTTGCCAGGAAAAACAGTAGAGAGAGAAGAGAAACTCAGGCTTCCACATTTAGTGGATGCTACAAAGCTCTTGTAAAGTCTAACTCCAGAAAAGGACTTGAATTTTATTAGATCTAATTTTACTAGATTAAATGTTCTCTAAGAGTACAGTCTTGCACATTCAACTCAGAAGTAAGTCTCATTGATTCAAATTAGACTTACTCCCAGGTAAATGGGTTTGTAGTAAAGTTAATAGAAAACTTAAATCTGTGAATGCTTAGTTATTTGTTCCATGTTTGACTACTCTACGTTTACGGAAGGCACCAAAGCAGAGTCAAAAACCAAAGTCTGCTGTGACTTATGTCAGTATTTTTTGTACATTAATAGTATAACCTACAATAAATTTCCAGGGCTATCTTTCCAAAAATGTTTACAAGAAGATAAGTTGTTCTGCCATAAAAAGACTTTCTTTAATAGACTAATCTCTTTTCAAGGCAACTGCTGCAATTCTCTTGTCAACTAGTTTAATAACCACTGTAACTCACAAAGATACACTATCTAGTCATGGGGGGGTGGAACCATAAAGACCTCATGAAGAAAATCTTGCTGTCTTCCAACAGTGGTAGCAATAGACCATTCGGGTTAAGCTTGAAGGTAGGAAGAAAGGAGCATAGGTTAAATCTACTTGAGAGAGGAAAGTGTATCCCCATAATCTGTCAGTCCAAACCTCCAAGAGCTAACTGGAATTAGCCATATGACAGGAATCTCATACTAAAGTTCCACAGGCTTTCTGAAGACCAGTAGAGCTCTAGTCTTCATTTTGTCCAAAACTACAGCTGTCAAGGAGCCAATGGGTAAGTTGAAGAGTAAACTTTACAGGGATCTGGCCCAAGGTGTAACTGCATTTACCAAGAAGGAAAAACTGAGGTGAAATAATCCTTGAAGCTATTTATAGAAATTCACATCTCTGTATTTATACACCAAAATCTAGATCTTACAAGATTTGCTGGCACCAGTCAGAGTAGCATTACCAATTAAAATTGAGTTAAAGTAAAAAAAGTAGCACTCTTGAGTTGTGGGCCTCAGCTATTCTCTAGAACAGAGACAATGTGCTTATGCAGTTAAACTTCGGCCTGTAGTGGGGAAAGGAGAGAAATCCAAAGTTTCTAGTGCAGAGGAGGGAGAAAAGAACCATTGATCAGAAAGACAAGCATCATAACTGTCAGGGACATTAATCTCAGGGACACTGGGAGCCCATGCTTCTGGTCTAATTCATGGGCCAAAATTAGAACATCTAGAGCATATACTCACACCATATTGGTATGTCTATCGGTAAGTACAGACTAAGTATGAGTGGTAAAATAGTTTCTATGCAGGAGAAATTGTATTGTAAAATTGTATTCAAGACTCTCAAATTAATGTCTGAGCCTTGTAGGAGCATAGTCCCAGATTTTTAAAAAAATAAAAAAGATTTAGAACAATTTAAACTGATTAAAATCATTCTAGGTACCATATTTTAAACTGGCTGTAAATTAAATAATCAGATATCACTGAAACAATTAATGCTTTTGCCCTGAGCAAAAGCTAAAATGGCTGGCACTTCTGGTGGAAAGACCAGAACATTTTTTTTTTTTCATTTATGGTGAGTATTGCATAGACAGAAATATTTTTGCATGGAAACACTGTATTTTACAAAAAATGTTTTGTATTTCTTTCTTTCTTTGCATAACTTAGCATAGCATACGTAACTATGTAGCTGATGTAGAATACTGGCCATAATTTTTCCAGAATGTCTGGCTTTCACTGTAAGAATTGAAGTTGGAACCAGAATAGAACTATCATGAAGAATTGCTCTTGCTTCACAAGGCAGTATGTATGAAATTTGTATTTTGAATAGAATAATTGTGAGAGTAAGGCCATTTACACACTAAACTGTTATAGTGCTATTATTCCACTTCCAACAGCCTATGGAATCCTAGGGTTTGCAGTTTAGTGAGGGGCTTCAAAATGCTGGAAGTGGAATATGTTGTTGGAAGTGGAATAACAGCACTATATGTTGGATGTTGGAAGTGGAATTACAGCACTATAACAGTCTAGTGTAGAAATGGTCTAAGTGATATCACCTATGAGGAATTTATTTTACAACATAAAATTAATTTTTTAATGGCATGATTTTTAACTGTGGGGCAGCATTCTTTGTTTAGATAATACAACTGGCATTTCCCCATGAATTAGCTGCATGAGTAACAATTTAATTCCTATCTCCCCCAGGTTTAACTCACACTATACTATAATAAATCTGATAGCAGTTACAGATCATCATTCTTTTGAAAAAAAATAAAGACATTAAATTAATGGAATGCAGTGTGGGTGTAACTTAATGACTCAACTGAGATAGGAAGTTATTTTCAAAATAATCAGTTTGTTTACTTATTTTTGTATCGGCCTATCAGCAGGAATTTGGTGATAGCAAAGCAATAATAAAGGCAGCAGGTTGGTTCCAATGTTGTCTCAATATACATCTAAATTTCAATTGGCCTTTTTTATTTGTAGAATCAAAGTCTAGGGAGTGATGACTGCAAAGGCAAGAACTGGCTCTCTTTTCTCTAGCAATCTAATCTAATTTTCTCTAGCAATCTAATATTTCATTTGCAAAAGAATGCCTTTATTGCCAGTTCTATAGCTGCGACATTAGCATACTGGTGGGGTAAAAGACAACAATATAGAAAAAAGATAGGTTATAGCCATGAGGTGTAAAATAATTCCTTTAGCATGTAGTTGCCTAAAGTTAGGTACAATAGAATTAAATAGAAATAATAAGGAAGTAGCACAGCAAGCAGTACTGGTCAATATCATAAATACTTCCAGATCAGACAGTTACAACAATCTCAGAGCTGGGGAAGGTTGCTTTTGAACAAAAGTTGGGAATTTTATCTCTTCAGCTGGAATGCTGCTACCAGGCTGTTGATGGGGAATGGCTATTCAAATCAGGTGACGCATGTAATATCTAGATCCATTTCAGTTTGGTTTCAGACCTGGTTATGAGAGAGAGGCAGTTTTGGTCATGTACACAGGAAATTGGATGACATACCCAGGGAACTGGTCAGGGGGAGTCTGTCCCTGTGGGTTCTGCTGAATCTCTCAAGGCTGTTGATACCATCAACTATGGTATCTTTTTTCAGTCATCTCATTGGGATGGGATTTGGAGGTACTGTTCTAGGGTGGCTCTGTACTTTTTTTTGGAGGGGTGCTCTCAGAGAGTGGTGCTGGGGAATTCCTGTTCCACTCCCTGGCCATTGGTCTATGGATTCAATCTTTTCCCCATGCTATTTAACATCTACATGAAAATGCTAGAGAAGTTGCCCAGAATTATGGAGTGAGGTACCACTAGCTTGCTGACGATACCCAGTTCTATTACTCCTTTCCACATAATTCCAAGGAACCTGTTCCTGTGCTAGACCAGTGTCTGGGAGGTGTAATGGACTGGATGAGGACAAACAAATTGAAGCTTAACTCAGATAAGACAGAAGCATTTTTGGTTAGATAAAAGACAGATTCAATAATAGATAAGGTTACACTCCCCTGAAAATACAAATTTGAAGTTTGAGGGTACTCCTGGATTCAGCTCTGGGCCTGGAGTCCCAGTTTTCAGCAGTGACCAGGAGTGCTGTTGCAAAGTTAAAGCTAGTGCACCAATTGCACCCATTCCTAGAGAAGTCAGGTGGCACATGCCATGGGTACATCTTGTTCAAATTACTGCAATGTGCTCTATGTGGGGCTGCTTTTGAAAAGTACTCATAGACTACAGTCGGCCCAAAGAGCTGCTCAAGGAGCATACAACTCTCTTGTTGCAACAGCTCCACTGTCTGAAGGTCTATTTCCAGACACAATGCAAATTGCTGGTTTTAACCTATAAAGCCCTATACAGCTAGGGCCCAGGTACATCTCCCTTTATGAGTCTATTAGAGCTCTGAAATCATCCACAGAGGCCCTTTTCTCTGTTTCACCACCGTCTCAGGTGCATTAGGTAGAAACAAAGGAGAGAGCCTTCTCAGTGGCTGCTCCAAGACTTTGGAACTTCCTCCTTAGAGAGGGATGGGATGGCCTCATCCTTACTCTCCTTCCAACGGCAGCTCAAAACATTTTTGTGCTGCCATGCTTTTATAAATTGACTAAGTTTGGGCTTTGTAATGCAGTGTGGTTCCGTTTTTAAGGTTGGTATATTCAGTGGATTGTAATTCAATTCAGATTCAATGGATTTTAATATTTTTTAGTATGTAGGTTTTAACTTTATAAATCATTTTACTGTTTTTTAAATCTTCTATATATAGCCACCTTGAATAAAATGATGATGATGATGATGATGATGATATAAATAGTTATTCAGTGTCCTGGATTCTGGGTATATTTCCAGGCCGCATGTTCATGGTACTGCTTTTCATTCTGAAATCCTATACGATTTGGGCCCAGGTTTATCTACTTCCGTGCACTTCTGTCTGTTCATGATGATCTCCAAAGGAGAGCCTGGAAGGGAGGGAAGGGAAGGAAGGAAGGAGGCAATCCTTCAGTCCTGCCAATGCCCAGATAAACATGTGGGACAAGGTTTTCTTCATAGTGGGGTCTGGGCTCTGGAATGTGCCCATTCATTTTAGATGTGCTTTTGATGTGAATTTCTTGAGGGTTTTTTTTAAAAATAACACTACTATTGATCAATTATGAATCCTCGTCAGTGGCCCAACAACAATTATAAACAGCAGCCATTTCCAAATACTCTTCAAAGCCAGCCCCACCAAAAGTAATATTCTGGATGATAATATAACCAAAGGACGCAATATTCTGAATGATCATATAACCAAACCATGGCCCTTTCCTCACGGGGGGGGGCAAAACAGGGCCGCGCACACAGGGGCAGAGCTTACCCGCGAGTGGGTTGCTCCGTCCCTGCGGAGAGCGCGGATCTGCCGTTCTAAACGCCGCCGAATTTCGGCGGTGCTCAGCGGTGCCCAAAATGGCGGCTGGCGGCTGGCGGCTTCCGGCGGCACTCCGCTAATCAGGACAGTACGCCAGCCAGAAGCCCGCCCCTGGGCAGATCTGCAGGGACGCACTACCGCGTCTCTGCAGTTCTTCACCGGGGGCTGCTACAGGGCAGTGCAGGTGAGTTTTATAAAAACCACTTGCGAAGGTGGGTTTTATAAAACTCACAGCGCCACCCCGCGGCTGCGCTAGAGCAGTTTGAGATCTAGAACCTCACTTTTTTTAACCGCTCTAGTGCACCACCCGGTGAAGAAGACCTCCAGGAGAGGTCGCTCTAGCGTGGGCAATATGCCCGTGTGGAAATGGCCCATATGTGATCATGGCCAGATAGCCCTGCTAAAGCATTTACCTACTGAATACTTTGGGGAGCATCTCCTTCCTGACTTATGCTAGTGTAACCAGTGTTTACCAGTGTTCACTCCTAAGTACTTTTTTGGATGTTGTGTTAGGAAGACTCCAGTACTACCATGTGTAATACCTTTTTCCATATTATACAGTGGCAGCTGGATGGTGCCTAGGCACAGCTCCAGCCTTCCCACCACTGGCCACTGATTGGTCATGGAGGTGTGCCAGGAGAATTCCCTCACATCATTACCTGACCTGCTGCCAGCACTAACTGGGATCTCAGCAGATGCTTTTAATTTGCCGTTTTCATTATTAGCTGCATTTTTATTATTTTAAATCCATTTCTAATCAGATGCCATCTGAAAGCCAGAAAGCAACATACAAATACATGAATAATTCACCTAATATGTCTTACACCACTAGTTGATATTACCACCCCCACCCCCTAATTAGGACCTTTTTCTACTGTACAGTAAGGCATGTAAGCATCTAGTTAAGAATAGTAGTATATCTCTTCATCTAGTGAAATTAGTGCTCTGAAATCCTCAAATTGATGGATGGATGCAGACATATCCAAAGAAAATAGACACATGTAAATGAAGTATGCATCAATAAATGCACACATTTCAGGTACATGCAAACATGTTACCATGTTTTAGTCAATGATAAAAAAAGTGTTCAAACAATGAGTACAATTTTTAAGACGTGCACAACAATGCCTATGTCCAAGGTGGTGGTGGGGGAACAACCTTGAGTTTTCATGAGTTAAATCAGATTTAATTTCTCTTTCAGGCAGAAGAGTCTTGGCTATCTCCTGTGAGGCTGTGTTGTGGCCTAGTCAGTCAGAACTGAATTCCCCAATGAAGGCAATTTGGGATGACAGAGATAGTCATGGAAAATTACCTGTTTGCAAGTGCTGGATTATTTAAGGCTTTCAGCTTCTTGATGTATTAGTTGAGTCCAACATAACTACCCACAGTAAAAAATATAAAATCCTTCATTTTGTCCACGCTTATTATAGCACTATGCCTTTGTACACTGTACTGTCATCCCTCCACATCTGCTAGTGTTAGGGGCACAGGGCCTCCATGAAACTGGAAAAACCATGAATAATTCTAGGCCCTCCCAAACCATATTTAACACACAAAAAAGTAGGACCACCATATTCAACCCACCATGGATTCCTTTGAGGCATCAGGGTTCCTTCACAAGGCAGAAGTGGGTGGCTGGTGGGGCTTACTGGAACCTCCACTGCTGCCCCACACCATTTTTAACAGGCACTTACAAGCCTTGTTTGCAGTTTCTCAGTCTTACAAGGCTTGCAGTCCCTATTAAAAATGGCATAGAGAGGCAGCAGAGGTGACAGCAAATAATCCACGAATAATCAAATCTGCCGAAGTGGAGGGATGACTGCATTGGTGAATTTTGAGTTTGCCATTTTACTTGCCTGGTTTGGAAAGTGTCCCATTCTGTATATACTTTGTTTCTGTGATCTGACATTCATAACCGTATGTACAGCTAGTTTAGCCACAACTGCTTCATTTCTGCCTGTTATAATTGAGAGTCAGCATGATATAATGGTTTGAGTGTTGGACTATGACTCTGGAGACCAGAAGTCAAATCGCTGCTCAGCCATGGAAACCCACTGGATGACCCTGGGCAATTCACAGTCTCTCAGCCTCAAAGGAAGGCAAAAGCAAAACCCTCTGAACAAATCTTGCCAAGAAAACCCCATGATAAATTTTCTTTAGGGTTGCCATAAGTTGGAAATGACTTGACGGCTACAACAACAAATAATAAATTATATTTCTTAATGTGTATTCTTATTTGCATATGGTTATTCCTACTTAACAGTTCCTACCTGGCTTTATCAGTGCAGCACATGGAAGTAGTGGGCCAGAAGACAAGAAAGGATGTTATCCCATGAACAACAGGTCTTGTCACAGACTAGACACAGAGATGGGAAAATGAGGACATCTGTGGATGCATCCTTTATAGACGTGAATATCCCTACCTCCCAATTCAGTTTCTAAAACTCCATGAATAATCTCTCTTCTTCCTGATTGTCTCACATGGTGATCATTTTAATACTTTTGAAATCTACATGTTTGAAGTTACCTGTGAAATAAACAAATCTGAGAAACGACTTATTACATTAAGTCTCTAGGAAGAGATTTTGCTGAAATATCTGAGGAAAAAAATGCTAGGTATCGCTAAACAGATCGCATAAATTTATAATTACCATACAGATGCAAATAAGATGTACAAAGAAATGTGCAATCAATACTCCTCAAGCATGGGGAAAAATCTATAACATATTTTATACTCAGATTCTGTTAAAAGATAATAGCAATAGCTTACTTAAATATCTGGAACCATCTTCCCCGTCAACGATTGGCTTCAGCCAGGTTGATCTAGCAACAGCTGCAGTTACTAGTTTGAAACCACGAGGCGGATATAACATGAAGGCCATTTCAACTGCTTGAGTCTTATTGATGCTTATTATCTTCAAACCAGAGCCTAAAAAGGCAAAAGAGCTATGCTGTGAAAAACGTCATTTTAAATTAATGTATGGAGCTCATGCAAAAAGGTGACATATATATCCCCAACTAGTCATTATGGATATTCATTGACAGAGTTTCTCCATATATCGGTTCCTGAACAGCTTGAGCAGCAGAACTGGGCACAACTGTACTCATGTCCTACTTGTGGGTTTCTCATAAGCATCAGGTTGGCCACTCTGGGAACAGAATGTTGGACTAGATAGGATTTTGGTTGGATCTTTGATTTATTTATTTTTTATTGGAATGATTACTACCTTAAATAGCTTTCAAGGTGGGGGCAACACACATTCATGGAATAAGAGCCTAGCAAAGGCTAGTAGCCCTGAGGGTTACATGGGAATTTCAGACTAGGGATTTGCTCATCTCATGCATGAGAACAATAAGAAATTTTTTTTGTATGTTCTTATGAAGATTATGCACATTGGAAGGTCACTTTCTGCACAAACTGCACAAACATTTTTGTACTTCTACCCTCTTGCATGCAGTTTTAAAAATGAGAAACTGATGAGTTATTTGTGCCTTTTTGTTGAATCAATCCATACTTTTTTTGCTTTCTTTGTGCGTGTTCATGTACGTTGCTTCAACAAAGGAAAAAGAGACTGGCACAAATTGCAGAAACCTGACAAAAATAAAGGGTGCGTTGTCTCACTTTCACACAGGAGGCAAGAAATCTCACAGGGGTTGTTGATTTCTTGACAGGGTGTCTCAATTCATCAAGACATCCTGTCTCATTAAGCAGTTAAAAATTAACAACAAAAAAAAAATCTTCAGACCACAATTCCAAATTGAAGAGACAGCACAACACTGAACACCAGCTACAAGCGGACAACAGCATCAAGTGCACTGTTGCTGAATTACTGTACTTGAGCAAAGCTTGGAAAAGTTATTCTAGTACCTGTAATGCCTAGAATTTAACCATAGTCCAAAAAGGTAACTTTTCCAAGCTCTGGTTTTGACAAACTTGTTTTCATTCTACCTGTATATTACACATGATACAGCAACAATTCCAGATTGATGTGACCGGGCAAAATATAGGAACCTATGCCAGCCAGAGCCCAGTCCTTGAATTCTACTCCTCCCTTGATGGCACCAAACTTGCATTTCTGGCAGAAAGATGTTTCTTTTATGAGCTTTAACCACATTTTTCCTGCTTAAAGAGTGCTCAAAGCAGTTCACAATTAGCCTTGAAACAAGAACTATCAACAGTAATAACCAAAACAAATAATTACAAAACACAAAAAATAACATTACTGACATTATGATAAAAGAGGAAGGACATTGAATATGCAAGGAGTTTTGTAAAAGAAATAAACAAAAGTTATGTTCACTCTGGAAGAAAATGGGATATAAACTCTATGGAATAACAAGGCTTACAGTCTTCTGGAAGCCATTTTAATCCTGAGTAATATCTGGGTCCAGAATATGTGGTTTAAACTCTGTAACTGATGCTGCCCTGTTTTCATTCACAATTAGTTATGAATGAAGACATGGAGCAAAGACAGCAGTCATATAAAAGCATCCAGTTGGAATACATACTGGTAGTCATCTAGTTCAACATACACACACATACATGAACACTGCAGGATTTACAGTGTGGTGTGTAGTCACATACCCCTAACATATCGCTGTCTGGTCTTTGGTCTCCATTGAAGGAAAACTCATCATTTCCTGAAGTGGTATTTTGCATAGTTGAATAGCTATTACTATTAAACAGTTTCTCCTGATGTTTAGCTAAGTCAGCTTCTCTGCAATATCTACTCATTGGCTTTAGCCTTACTCTCTGGATTGACAGAAAACAAATTCCTCTGTATTCTGCATACCAGCAGCCTTTCAAATGTTTGAATACCGCTATCAGTGGGTAAACTGGAAAGGGACAAATTGTAATGGCGATTTTTTTTTATTTTCCTTTTTCACATTTATTTCTTATATTATTATTGCCACATGTTTATTAATATTTCAGTATTCTTATTCTTATCTTATTATGTAATGTCTACTATCTATCTATTGTTAAACTTCCATCTTTACTCATTTTTACAGCCTTATTCCTCTCCTTTACATAGGTTTGACCAGTTATTATCCATAAATTTTTTCACTGTTTCCATTTCTCTATTTTTCTTATTATTCTTTTCTCTTCTCATTAATCTTGTTAAAGTGTCACAATTTATCAATTCTCTAATTTTATTTAACCATTCTTCCAAATCAGGTATCTTATCTCTCTTCCAATGTTTAGCAAATATAATTCTCACTGCTGTCACCATATATAATATTATATCTTTGTATTTGTTGTAATCTTTATCTTTTTGATGATTCATGTTTAATAGAAATATCTCTGGTAAGAATGGAATGGGCATTTTAATGTATTTATGTACTGCTGTAGTACCACCTTGATCTGTTGGGAGAGGCAGAATATAAATAAATATTATTATTTTTATTATTATATCTCCATCATATTTTTATGAATATTATTCCAATATTTCTTTGTTTCTGGACACATCCACCACATGTGATAAAATGTTCCAGTTTCTTTTTTACACTTCCAACAATGTTTTGATTTTGTTTTATATATTTTACTCAGTTTATTTGAGATAATGCTGGAAAACTGGGGAAAAAGTTGGAGAGATACTCAAAAATTTACTTTGGCTCAGAGTCTAAAGGAAAACTATTTCAAAATTTTCTACAGATGGTATTTAGACCCAAATAAACTATGTAATGGCAATTTCTGACCCTTCTGTCATCCAAAAGGCTAGAAATATGAGGTGACTAATTTTCCATTAGTAAGATGATTTTGCTGCACACAAACACTGGAGCCATGAACATTTGCTTAGTAAGTAGGGAGGCATAACAGGAGAAGTTGTGTCAATTGATTAGCTGACTGAGACGATTAAGTTGAGATCATGCTTAGTGATGGTTCCTTCACTATAGATGGCAGATTATTACAATTGCCATGGGGAACATTCTATGCAGTATTATTCATCAATTAATAAAAGGATTTTCTGATTATGTATAAACAAGGATTCTTAGCATTTCTAAAGAGAGAATCTTTCTTTCTTTCTTTCTTTCTTTCTTTCTTTCTTTCTTTCTTTCTTTCTTTGATGTATGGCCCAATTTTCTCCTTACAGGTTCAAGGCAGGATATTGTACAACCCAATAAAATAACACAAAACCACCATTAAGATCTCAGTTTGTATCAATCCATTTGAACTTAAAACAAATGTATTTATTTGCCATGCCAAATACAATTCACTCTGCTCTCTTTTTAAGAAGTTTAAGTATGGTTTTCTGACATATCCATTCTAACTCACATTCTTTCTCTGTTCTAATTAAATCAGCATCCTCCAACGTGCTGCTCTCCAGACCTTGTTAGACTAGAACATCATTTTCAGGCAGCATTCCTCATCTTTCCCAACCAGTCCAACAGAATCCGAATAGATCACAGAGGAAGAAGGCTGAATAAAACTGCACTACATTTGAATTCAAGACCCAACATTCTGATTTCAACTAGTTATCAAACTAATTTCAAGAGCTCCCAAATTTAAACTCTAAATGTTATTATCACCCAAGCCATTTCAGCAAGAGGGTTCATTTTCTCAACATGAAAAAAGTGAACGTCTCACATTTTTGTCATGTCATTTTTATTGAACACTTCTGTTCATTAGTAGTAAAAATTATAAACAAGGCAATTCATTCATCAAAGTGAAAAATGTTGTGCTTATATACCAAGAAAAGGGGAGTCAAAATAGGCTGTCTTTATTCTTAAATTAATGGAGCATCTGTTGCTTAGCTACAATGTTTTCTCCTTGAGCAGGAATATAACTGTACTCTCATTAATGAAGATTCAAAAGGTCACAGTTCTAACAGCTGAAAGGTGAAATGGCAAAAAAAAAAAAAAAAAAAAAATCAAAGGCAGGTCAACAAGAGTTTTTAATTTGGAGAAATAAATAAAAAGAAGCTAGAACTATGGTTTGAGAATGCTAGTCGTACAGCCCTCTTCTTCTGGCAAAATATAGTCCTCCTTTTGATTCTGTAACAGAAGGGAAGGGATGGTACAGCAATATGTGAACATGTTATGCAAGAGCTGATAATTCCCCTCTCTTCCCAAAACTCTGTTAACTGTTTGTAGGACTTTTGCCACACACTGTAGTTTGGATTGCTTGAATAATTGGGTTGTCCTATAAACTGAGGATAAGCCTTCGTATTGTCTGAACAGGTCATAATAAACATTCCAAAGGAATAAATGTGCCCCACCCTCTCTCTCTTTATATGAGTTTGAGTATATATGAGTATGAGTTTGAAAATATAGGAACACTATACTAAAAGTCCTCAAATAACCTCAAAAATATTGTTTGTGGGGAGAGGGTTTTTTTTAAAGTTTCCATTAACACTGACTATCAAATATGCCATGAAATAATGATAGACAAGCAAATATTTATTTTTGGTTTTCACAGATAGTTTGAATATGCCTGAGTACGAATAATGACTAGGCGTGGGGCAAGAATTTGAGCAGGGCCAGTCAACCATGCAAGTATGCCTTCCGAAATGTTGCAGTGCAGGCCTAATGGAAGAGGGCACTGCATATGACATTTCTGGTTGAACAGTGTATTGTTATTAGGTGTCTTCAGGCTGACTCATGTCACAAGTTTTTCTTGAGAAGTCTTATTTAGAAGAGGACTGCCATTGCCTCCCCGTAAGCCTGAGAGACTGGCACTCAGTGGTTTCCATGGCTGAGCAGCAGTTTGAACCCTGGTCTTCGAGAGTCCTAGTCCGACACTCAAACACTAGACTACACTGGCTGTCTTCATAGACACTATACATAATCTGTATGTCTTACACAGCATATGAGCATATATACACATATGATGACCAGCCATGGAATGAGATCAGACACAGAAAGCTAGGTTAAATGAGGGCATTTTATCTAACCTATAATCTATTTAATCTATGCTGAACCTGGAAAGGAGTGAGAGGTGGGAGCAAGCTAAGGCTGAGCAGTCAATGTTTGACAACCTCTTCACTCTTCCCTTGGGAAAAACACTAAAGCCCCAAGGGTAATCCAACAATTGGGTTGCTCACCAACAGCCATTTACTGGAAAGTAAACTCAGAACACTCCCATCCAAATCCCAGGACTCTATAAGTGAGAGAAAAGTCCCAGGTAAGCATCAAGGATAGACCCTTTCCCACCCCCATCCATCTGGGTCCTAGGAGTCTAGGTTCTGGGGCAACAACATGACATCTATTACCTAAAGAGGCCATTCCAGAGCCCTACCCTTCACCAAAAGGGGTACTAAAGTATACACTGGACTCATATATTCTCCTCTTGCTACCTGCAACAGACAAGTGTCTGCTAAGTCCCTTTTCCCCACCAGGCCAGCCAATAGCGTACTCACCCTGTTGCAAGTCTTCCAGGAGATCATATTTCTTTCCTCCAATAAGTGAATGCCATCAGCCCTGTAGACTTCTGGCAGATGAAATACTATTTTGGGATATGCAAGAAAGTGGCTGAAACCTCTGTGTAAAGCATTATGTATCTCTGTTAACTGTTCTCAAGGTTCTGTTGAGACACGAAGGATCCCCTCACCCCATCCAAATTTGGTGTGGCAAAATGCCAGAGCAAATATCCAAAGCAGAATATGAAAAGTCAGCCAGGCCTTAAAAAGCCTCTGGCTCTGCCCCATAGTGTGCAGCATCCAGGCACTGTTCATCTCAAGCAACAACCTCTGGTCTCTAGATGTAGAGGCCATCACACACTGTCATGCCCTGCTTCCAGAACATGGACTCTGACTCAGAGTCTGAAACAGGGGATATGCCAGAGGCTGAAACAGGGGGCATGCCTCGACCTGCTGTACAGGAAGAGGTTACACTGCCACAAACAGAAGAGGGTGCAGTGTCAACTCCAGCAGAGAGTCCTGCCCCTTCAGACACAGAGAACAACTTGACAGTACCTACCTTTGTTGAGCACAGACAACAAAGAGAGAGCTTATGCCAGTCCCAGAGAATATATAACTGGCAACAATTAATCAGACAACAGTTGCACTAAGTGACTTACCTATATACCTGCCACCCTTCCCCTCAAGGGGTTGTCAGAGCTTATCTGACCTCTCTGTTTGCTGGATGCCTTGCTCTGTGCCTGACTTTGGATTACCCTGACTCTCGATTACCCTGACCGATTTTGGACTTGTTGCCTTTGAATTCTGTTGGACTTTATTTTGAACTTGTACTTACTGAATAAAAGCAAGTAAGGAGCTGGGGGCTATTCAGTTTGTTTTGTTTGAATTATCAGCTGTGCTGCAGGGACTGAGATAGGACAAACAGATATCTTCCTCTGCAGTACCATTTACTATGCAGGCACAGATACATAATATATATAGAATGATACATGTAGAGGCTCACCACTCACCCTGATGTAGCAGAAAAGGAAACTTCTCTGAAGATGGAAAGTTATTGGTGGGTTGCTCAGCTGGGAGAAAACAATGAGAAGTCTGTCCTTTTTTTCCCATTGGGGAAGTCATAGGCAATACAAGAACCTCCTTGATTCTGCAGCAGGAAATGAGATGCAGACCACCTTTTCCAGACACAAAGGGCTTCCTGGCTGCTCCCCCAATTGAAGAAGACTTCCTCCAATTGCTGCTTTCCACTATCTTCATCACCTCTCCACCCTCGGTGAGCTACATTGGCAGGATCATCAGTAACCAGAAGTAACATTGCTACATGCTATTTTTAGACACTGTTTTTGCTTGTTTCAGAGGGAGAGTGACAGCATTATTGGGAAAACTAGAGGCTATCTTCAGCCAACAAAGTGTTTTTCAATTAAAGGTTTGGATCTGTTGACCTAGGAAGGCAGAGGTCACACGATATTTCTGCAGGGCTGCATCTGATCCATAGACTACACAATCCTACCCCATACCCATTCCATCTTGGTAGCAGAAGGGAGTGCTCACAAAAAAATTTCAGAGCTTGCTTATGTAACACTATATCACTGAAAATTTGTAATTACATTCACAAATCTATGATAGATTTGCAAGCTAGGACAAATGTATATTCAACCATCCCTGAGTGTTACTGCTGTAACAGTTCAATACAACTTTCCCTGTTACTGTGGTAACAGTTCAATACAACTTTCACTGCAGTAGTTCCATCCCATGGTACCCTGGGATCTGTATTTTAGTGAGGTACTTAGAAAACTCTGCTGAATTCCAGCACTAAGGTGACTAGAGAAAGGTAGATGAGCTACTTCAAATCAGTCTTAGAAAGTAATATACATGCTAGCCATGTGCTGATACAAATTATTTCTTCTTGCAAGATCAGTTGAAGAATCCATCTAGATTTAGTTACATTTGTTTACACACTAGCAGTGCAGGAAAAGTGTTGTCTGATGCATAATAACAGGTTCTTAATTTTTCTAAGCAAAAGCATACAACAGATCTAGGTGACTTGATTTTAGAGAGCTTTAACAGCTCTTAAAGTTATAGGGACAATACATCAGTATTTTAGTCTATATTGCCAATTACCGTTTTCAGTGTTCATATCATATTACTTCAGCTAATCAATGAAAAAAGTTTGTGACCATATGATCAATTTTCAGTTCCATCCAAACCATAAAGATTTCTGTTAAGATATAAGTAAAGTTGTAAGTACCTGCCATGGTTGAATAATATGATAGCTGGAATAAAACTGACAAAATGCAGAAAAAATAATTCAGAATTTTCAGGTCTAGAAGTAGCATCACTTCTACCAAAATTACAATTTATAAAATTCTGAAGTACTAAGAAAGCATTTCTAAAAAGAAAGAAAAAGAGAAAAACATATGTCATATTATTTATCTGAAAGAACGCAAAAACAAGAAACTGGTTGATCTAGCAACTGCAAAACAGAATGTAGAAACTGTGGTGCACATGAAAGATAGTAGACATATAAATTAAGGATTTCAGAGACAAACAGTGTTTTCTAAAAGCCCATTCTCACAAATATGTCTCCACATGGCTGTCAGAAATTTATTCTCACTTCATCGTAAGGATGATTGAAAAAGAAATCTGTGGCAAGTCCTCTTGAGGCCTCAGATTCAAGAATGCATGTGAACCACAGCTATAACTACACAGGCATAGCTCTTGTACAAAGCTGGAATCTCACAGATTAACTCATAGCAATACACTGTCTTAAAGTTATGATTACAACATTTGTCTAAGAACATCTGAAGGAGCTATCATTTACTTTTTATTGTTTCCCTGTAGTGTATAACCAAGAGCCAGCATAGGCCCTTTCCACACGGGGAAGTTAAGACGGGCCAAGGCATCCTGTCATAGAGGTCATCCGCACATTGGATCAGACTAGGTTCGGACTATTTACCTTAGTTCCGCACCTTAGTCTGATCCAAAACGCCCCCAATGGTCCTCCAGCACGCTAAGTGAAGACCGGAAAAATCGCTCTTTCAATCTTCTGGAGCGCGCCATTGCATTCCTGCTCACTTATGCAGATGCGCAGGCTCGCACCAATGCGAGCCTGCGATCAGCGGAGGGCGGGCTGTGGGCACAGTCAGCACCAGTGGTTTGTCCAGACCCATGAAGAACAGGAAGCCACCATTTTGTAAGCCTGAGCAGTGCAGATCTACAGACCTCGCACTGCTCCGATTCGCCCTGGACCAAACGGAGGAGCACTACAGAAGGGCTTAAGGGAGAGTCCACGTTGCTTCAAGCCAAGAACCACCGGTGAGCAACGGCACGGAGCGATTCACTCGCCTCATGGAGAAAGGGCCATAGTGTAGTGGTTCGAACATTGAATTGCAACCCTGGAGACAAGGGTTCAGTTCCCTGCTTGGCCATGGAGGCCCACTGGATGACCTTGAGTGTGTCCAGAAAACACTGTGATAGGATCACCTTAGGATCACCATTAAGTTGGAAACAACTTGAAGGCATGCAACGACAACAGCAGCAGCAGCAGCAACAATGTGTAACCATATGTTTTCAAAGACACATGGCTAAATGTTACTTAAAACCACATTATTCATATGGTGAAACATTGCTTAATGGCATACTAAGGTCAACTGATGGGAGCTAATTGTTAGGAGACACCCAGAGCTTGAAACTAGTTCAATATGGAGAAGCATATTATTCATTTTTGATCAATGAGCACCCATGTCATTACTTTTAGCATAATAATAACATTACCTTTTGAATAACAGCTGTCAATACTCATTTCTTTAAAATCCTATCTGGTGAAAACATGGGCAATTTGTGATCATTCTGGTACTTTTAATTAATTTGGTAAAAATATAACTTTAAGAGTAATGTGTTACTAAAAATTAACATGACCCATTACTTTTCCAGTGACAGAAATAAGAACAAAATTCCTATAAAATAATACTAATGCTAACATTTTTGCTTCAGAATTAATGATTCTGTGTAATGTTCTAAGATACTCGGCAATTCCTGTGTGTGGTTTCTATTATGTACTTCCCAGTTGTTGTTTTTCTAAATGGCTTTCCTTACCATTGAGAAATGTCATCAAGAAGAATAACATCAGCAAGATTCTCATAGTTTCTCCCAATATCCAAATATCCTAAAGTATTCTGGAGGGTTTTCTGAGCAAAAACAGAGTTTTTAATATAAAAATTTCACATTTTCTATGTACAGGATTCATTCCCTGCACAGAAAACAGTTTCTGCACAGAAATATTTTCCAAGCTGAGGAAAGAGGTAGTTGTAAAGGGTTGTAAGTTTAGAAACAGCAATCTGCAGGGGGGTTTTTTTTGGGGGGACAGAAAAAGAACTGCAAATTAGCTAAAGACATCTCTGCAGTAAAAAACCTCTCATTGGGAATTTGATGTGAATGGCTGATTTACTCCCCTGTAGACTACCTGCTCTTTGCTTCCATTTGTGTCTACATAAATATTTGTAGAGAGCCAGCATCATGTACTGGTTTGCTCATTGGACTAGGACTCCAGGAGACCAAGATTTGAATCCCCACTTAGCCATAAAAACCCACTGGATTACCTTGGTCAAATCACACTCTCTCAGCGTCAGAGAAAGGCAACAGCAACCCTCCTCTGAAAAAATCTTGCTGAGAAAACCCTGTGATAGGCTTAGGGTCACTTGAATGCACACAATAACAACAACAACATATTCGTAAATAAAGAAAATTTTTACAGAAATGTCATGTATTTCTAGCACTTTCTCATTCTAAAGGAACCAAATTGAAGTAATAACTATTCCCAAACTTGTCATCACTCAGGTGTGGAGACTGCAGTACTATGTTGTGCTTAACAGAAACAGAACACACAAAAAGTAAAAACAAAATATTAGCTTTTATATATAGTTAAACTATTGGTCGTCCCATCCATACTTTCTTATATATTATTTTATAACGATATACATAGTTAATCTATTAAAGCACAGAAACTGCTGATTTTTTTTACTTTATTAAATCCTCTTGATTCATATTGCATAACAGGATAGTCATTATCATCAAGACAAACAAAGTTATCTAAACACAATTATCAACCCCCACCCCATCTAGCATCATCAGATTTCATACTATAACAACATATATGTGCCATTGAGAAAGAGTTTCACCAAAACTTCATCAGGGAGGTTGGGGGACTCCATAGTGAGGACTCTTTGTTAGCACATACAATAAAGGTAAACCAAATATGTTCAAAATCATCTTTTGTCTTCATGTCTCCAGCTCATCTCAAATTATAAGCAACTTTCTCAGCCAGAGCAATCATCCAGACTCTATCCCACCAGGAACAAGCGGAAAAGATGTTGAGCATCTTCCAGAGTTGGGCTATTTCCATGCATGCCACCACAAGAAGAAAGGATATTAGCTATTCTGATTGCAAGGTTGCTTTTTCACCCAAAAGATGGATTACAGGAGTAAAGCACTGCTCCACTTGACATTTTTATTGGTTATATTAGCACTTACCTGCATGATCTCAGAATTTGCTGACTTTCAGGCCTTCCAGACAAAATTGTTTTGGGTACTTCTGTTGCCACATCCCCTCCAGCACAAAGGAGAGACATCAGGCAATGATCTTAGTAAGCTTGTCTGGAGTCCAGTGCCACCTATGCTCTAATTTTAGTGTATACTCCTTTCTGCTGGAGGAGATATAGCAGTAAGGATGTGAAGACAAAATTTTGGACCATTGTTCATCTGTGGTTTCTATAGTAAGATCTATATCAAGATATCAAGATCTGTTTCCAAAGTATATTTTGCACCAGATGGGTTTCCAAACATTATGTCCATATCAGTTTATAAAGCAAAGAAGTTAAGCCCTTAACACAATCACCATATTTAACACAAATCTGTTCAAACTAGGTAAATGGCTTTAGATGCCTAATCCATGTGCTGGTGATTAAGCTTAATTGGACTAATTGTAGCCATGATAGCTGCAGATCTTTTAACTTAGTTTGAATGTCATTGAGACACATGGCCTCACCATTTTCAAAAAAGTCACTAATCATCCATAAATCGGATTTCCGAAGAGCCCTGAGCTGATTACATGTGTAGTTGTGAGGGAACAGAGAATGAAAAGAGAACAGTTGTACAGCAGACAGTTGGCCTGTCAACTATTTCACCCACCATTGCCAGACAATGAGGACTTGTTTCAGGAGAGAATTCCCTATTCTGTTAGCTGCCTTGTTTAATTTTTGGAAGAAAATATCTATGAGAGTCTAGTTTCATATTGGTCCACTGCAGATAATCCTCTGATTTAATAAGTAGGGCTGCTTCTTTTAGCTAAAATGCTCCAAAATATAGTCAGATTAGGAATGGACAAACCACCCAAAACCACTCATCTTGTTTGCATGTACTTTACTGAATTAATAAATCTTTACTTCTTTCGACTGCCTATGAAGTTTTCAATTTGCCTCTGCCAGAAACAGCTGATTTTTTTTTTTTTGTGACAGCATACTAACTGATAACCCAAGATTAACAAAATAGCGCCTGCCCCCTCCGCCAGCAATAGTTTTAATTGTAACAAAGGAATGACAGGAACTGATTATTTTCATTCCTCCAACTGCTGTTGCTTACTGTATCTGCTAGTCTTCCAGTTTTTCAAAAGATTGGATCACAATTCTTACTGAGGTATGGAGTGAAATATACAAAGATGAGAGAATAAGAGAGTCTTTGACTGTATTACTTAAGTGGTTGCCTCAGAGATAGATGCCAAACAGATTGCATATCAATTAAATCAATTTAACTTATATTTGTATAAGCATTTTTTAGACAGACCTACTTACTGTACTGAAATCACTTCAATTCACTGAAAGTTGTTTCAGACCAAAATACAATAAATTTGCTGCCCCATCAGTTAAATTTAAATGTAGCTGATAAGAGGTACAGCAGTAGAAAGCAGGGCTGATAATAAAAGAGACATTATCAGCTGATGGTATAAAGGTTATTACCATGCATTATAACATATTACCTTGCATACAACTATTTACTTTTATTTCAATAATACATTTCTATTTCTCATGGCAGTTGAATTAATACCTAAATTCCAGACATCTGGTCATTTATTTATTTAAACTATTTCATAATTTTATGGAAAATATGAGCATTTGCAAGAGCCAGGATTACCATGGGAACCAAAAATTTTAAGTTCCTAAAGGATAGATTAAAAATTGGTTATGAAATCCAGATGGCTCAGTAACAAGTCTGGAAGAACTAACTAGATGATTCTAGTTAGGAAACATACAGTTCAAACACTGATGATTATTATAAGAGCTGACGTTTTAACAAATAGTCGTTAGGAAGTAACAAGGAAAGCTGGCATAGATAAACAGATTAACATATGCATAGTGTCCAGCTCAAGTACAAAGAAATAGAGTTTAATTTCTAGATCAGGGTAGACAATTGTGGTAGGCCCAGGAGCCAATTTCTGCCTTGGAGCATGTTGAGACTGCATGGACAAACAATCAAAACAGAAATACCCAATTATGGCCAGAAATCCACTTCTGAGTTTGAAAATTTTATATTTTATGCTAAACAGCACTGGGGTGTAGCCTGAAACCTATTTAAAGGAGGAATTTCTGTTTCTGGAGAATTTTTAGCGAGGTAATTCATCCTTTTTCTCTTTTACCAGAAGACCAGCCTGCAGAATCTGGAACAGACTTTGGAATCTGGAACACTTTCCCCACAGTTTCCCTACTCCTGCTGTAGGCAACCTTTTGTGAGTAAGGGACTGTGATTTGAAAAGGCAAGGAAATTGAAATACAAAAATGGCAGGCAGTGAAAATAGTGGTCATTAAATAAAATTTGGGTGGTAACACGCATATGTCGGTACAGAGGATCTGATTAACGTATCTAGGAAGCTACAAAACCTTTAGCTGTGTAAACTTTACAAATATACAACCTAAATCAATTGTAATGATTACTCTTTATGTGACACTTGGCACTTAAATAGCATGCTGCTCTTCCAAGTCCCTTTACAGGTATTAACTAAGCAGTCCCAAATGAAGGAGACAAGCTTCTAAAACACCTCATGTTTTATAACACCCTGTGGCCTCTCACTCTGCACACAGCTTATAATTTACTCTACTAGGATTTATTAATGAACCTAAATGCATGGGTATTGGAGAAGACATGAAACGCATTAACCAATCCACTAGTTACATTTCTATTTTTCCATAGCTGTTTGAAGAGCATGAAAGAAATGAATAACAGCCCCCCCATAAAATAAAATCAGGGTTACCAGTCTACTTTACATGCTCAAAATATAGCCAAAATACATTAAGACATCATGCACTTAGCCACAGAAACCCTAAAGGCCATTGCAATTTCTTATTTATAAATGTTCAAATCTGCTCAAAGTGTAACACTGAATGACTCACTGTTTTTCCCTTACTTGAGTGCTTAAAACTCTCTACCACAGTTGTCTCAGCTACAAAACATTCAACTGCTGCCATCAAAATAAAATAATAATAATAATAATATCAATCTTGACTATCTTCTGGAAATCTAGTAATAATTTGGTCTGCATGGGATGGACATCACCATTAGAGACAAAATAAACAAACAAAAATGATTATGTTTGGTACTCAAACCTGCCAGTTGGGTTCCAAGGTTTTCTCCTTCCTTCTGTTCTGAGCAATCATTGTTTAGCCAATATTAATCCTCATCAACTGCCTAACAAATTCCTTTTTAAAATATCCTGGCCATTACCATCCATATTTCTTATGAAACTTCTGACTGCCTATCACATTTCTTGTTTAATCTCAGTCAATCTAAGCAAACGTATCTTCCTTTATTAGCCATTGCCAAGTTCAGCATGAAGCCTCCCTTGACCTTCATAGCAAGTACAAGCAAGGTTTATGCCCAATACAGAGCTAGGCTTTTAATCTACTCATCTACCAAAAATGTCCTTCAACTGTTGCTCATGGCATATCAACATTACAAAACATCAACAACAGAACTAAAAAAGGGTGTTTCTTCACCATGTACACACACATCCTCACATAAAAACCTGGATCTCTTGTGTCATTGCCAGTTTAAATGTATATTTATAGTGGTGTGTATTCATGTAACTGATAGATGTAATGAAGGCTTGAAGTTTATCAAGCTCTTGTTCAGCAACTATACGTGGATGGCAGGCTGTAGTCACTTAATAAGTCACACATTGTGCAACTCTGTTGAGACATAGAGCACTTTTCCAATCTGTAAACGCACAGAACTACTGAGCAGCCCCCTTTCTCTGTTCCAAGAGATCAGCCCTTCCCTTTCTGCTGATTCAGCAGGAGAGGGAGAGGGAGAGAGAGAGAGAGAGAGAGGAAGCGGACACACATACCCTTTGTAAAGAAAGAGAACGGGGAATTATAACTAAATTAATATGATATTATTTCCCCTCCATATTTTTTCTTCTCCATTTTTCAAATATGGAGAAAAGGCAACTATAGAAAAAAGAACTCATCATTTTTGTATCAATTGCTTATCTCTATTTACTACCCCCCCAATAACTAATTACTATGATAATACATACTGGTTAAATACATAAAGGAAAATGAGTTTTAAAATAGCAAATGGAAAGCATGTTTATGTTTGGAGGAAGGAGTCAAAGAAAGAAGCAAGCATTTGGAAAACAGCTGCCAATTTCACTCTATGACATCTGGAGCAGACATTGGGGGGATTATCCATTAAAAAAAATATTTGAAGTGAGAATTGAGCTTATTTGAAGTCGCTTATGCTTCCGAAATCCTAGAATTACCAGCATTTATCCTACTTTGCATGTTTCAGTGCTCTTCATCCAACATCTAATGCCGGATAATGGGGCTTCTAACAGGAAGCAGACCTCAGTCAACATAACAATTTGACCCCACACTGGGATTCTGTTTCTTTGCTGTAGCTTAACTTAAGTCCTAGATGCTCAACAGAACTATTATTTCATGTCTTTGACTGTGCTGGGAGGAAGGATGCTGCACCAGTGCATTGCAGTTCCTTATTTCATTACATAATACAGTACTTCAAAAGCTACACATTGGGAGCTATTAGGCATTTATTTACCATGGTGGGTTAATCTTGTTCAGGGAGGTATAGAAGCTCAATAATAAGCGCTACAGTATATAAGCTAATTGCACGGATAAAACCAAATGAATAATTACTTAACTCCAGAATGGGGCCTGAGGGAATTTTTCTTTAATAAAGGTTTAACTCACCAGTGATAATGAATGCAATCTCACATACTACGGAATAACACTATTAGCATAATGGCTGAGATACAAGAACTATAATTAGAACTGAACGGAAATGTTAATTAACCACCAGGCAGGTAGTGAATAGAAAGGGAATTTTTACCCCTACTCATAAAAAAGGAGAAGAGTTTTAGGAATTTCTACTCTGTTTTTCCCACCCACAACCAAAAGATTAACAGGCATAAAAACTAATAATAAATTTTCCTCAAGCTTTTGGTTTTTGGCACCATTGTGGCCTCACTAGTTTCAAGCAATATAGAGTTCTATGGAGAGGCTATGGCCATTTCTGCACTACATTGTTATAGCGCTATTATTCCACTTTCAACATCCTATGGAATCCTGTGATTTGCAGTTTAGGGAGGGGCATTTAGAATTCTCATCCAGAGAGCTCTTTGTCCTCAGTAAACTACAAACCCCAGAATTCTACAGGATGTTGAAAGTGGAATAATAACACTGTAAGTGTAGTGCAGAAATGGCCCACATTTATCCCATTGAAATCAATGGCATGACTAAAGCTTAAAAAAGTTGTTCATCTCAACTGGAGTAAAAACATTAGATCAATAAAATATTCCCTGACATACCTTTTTTTTTTTTAATTTAATGAGTCTACTCTAGTTTTGACTGATGGATTTTGGCCTTATATCCCATTGGTGTCTATCATTATCTTTATTCACTTTACTTGTATTCCGCTTTTCCTCCCCAAAACAGGGAGTCAAGACAGCTTACAACATTAAAAACAGACACAGCATAAATAAAAATGTACAGAAAGAATATCATTAAAATGGAATTAAACTACCAGTAACTTTGAAAACAATTCAAAACATAAAAAATTGAAAATGGTAAAAAAGGAGTGTAGCATCCTATTAAAATATTGTTCTTTTAAAATAGTCAATTCCCAACCCCCTCCCATAGATTACTTTTTAAGTCTTTGTCTTCCAGCAGGACATCAAAGGGTGCTAGGAAGGGAGTTCCAGAGCATAGAAGAAGTCACTGGAAGGACTTACTACCAGACTTATCTAGGAGAGTGTCAGGAACAAGAGAAGGCCTTTCCCAGGTCTCAAGGTCCAGGGCAGGCTTATGTGGAAAAGTAAAGCATTTCAAGATAACCTGGATCCAAGTAATGAAGCTAAAGCCAAACTAACTTTGTCTGAAATCAATCTTTGGAAATAAATTTTTAAAGTTTTCAAAAATGTACAGGACAGAAAAATCACCCCTTCAAGGTGAATAATTATTATCTTGCTTTTGACATCAAATAATAGATAAACAGTATTTTATGTCCTGACATTCACTTTGTCATTATACAGAAGGCTAAGACTGAATATATAATGTAAACAGGTAATTGTCCGTGGAAAGATACTGGATTAATAGAAAATCATGCAATGCATTGTTATTTTTTTCTGTTATCAAGAAAACCTCCAACATATCAAACTATGCTGCATTTTAGCACAGCTAGAATATAGTAACATATTTATTTATAACCTGCTTTTCAAAGTAAAACCTTTCCTAAAGTGGCATACAATAACAAAAAACAAATTATTATAAAATTCGGTAGAGTGTGCCAGCAATTAATTAATTATATTCACACAAACTGGTTTCTAGACACCTGTTCAGGAATTCCAGACTTTCTGGTATTATTGGGGAAAATGAAAGGTAGATCTGTACATTACTAGCATAGTGATGAAACTTTAAGCTGGGTGAGCTACTGTGGAAAGCCAGTGAGCTATACTGCCTTTCTGGTAGAATTTGGAGGACTTCACCACACATACCTCTACTGGCAGAGGCCCTTTCCTCATGGGGGGGCGAAACGGAGCCGCGCACGCAGGGGCGGAGCTTACCCGCGAGCGGGTTGCTCCATCTCTCTGAAGAGCGCAGATCTGCCATTCCAAACGCCGCCGAATTTCGGCAGCGCTCGGCGGCTCCCAGCAGCGCCCAAAATGGTGGCCGGCAGCTTCCGGTGGTGCTCCGCCAATTAGGACAGAGCACCAGCCGGAAGCCCGCCCCCAGGCAGATCTGCAGGGGCGCGCTACCGCGTCTCTGCAGTTCTTGACCGGGGGCTGCTACGAGGCAGCGCGGGTAAGTTTTATAAAAACCACTTTTGAGGGTGGTTTTTATAAAACTCACAGTGCCACCCCCGGGTCTGCGCTAGAACAGTTTGAGGTTTAGAACCTCACTTTTTTTAACTGCTCTAGCGCAGACCCCGGTGAAGAAGACCTCCTGGAGAGGTCACTCTAGCGTGGGCAATATGCCCATGTGGAAATGGCCAGAGATAGAGAAAAAGAAGAAAAATCAGAAAGATTTTTTGTTCACAAATGCCCTCTTAGGTGTATGGGGACATTTTCACCATGTTTTTGGGACTTTCTGGGCCACTGTAGGCCCAGGAGAGTTGTACAATAGGAAGTGAGTGGGAGTCACTTCCTGTTCACTTCCTGTTTTGAAAAGGTTTCTCTAGAGTCTAAAGTGTTCCAGGGCCCATCTCAGAATGTGACAGAAATGTCTCCATGCCCCTAGAGAGCACTTTTAGATAAAACATTTTTTTAAAGAAATCACAAAATGTTTTTGACTCCTAGGGTGGACCACATCTAGCTCCACAGGCCAGACTTCCTCCTTCCCCCACCTTAACCCATACATCTGAACAATTTCCTCCAAGAGCCTCATGTAGATATTAAAAAGCTTAAGGAAGAGAATAAACTCTTATTGCGTCCCTAAAGGCCATTCATTTGGTATGTGTCTCCTAGCATGACTGACTTAGTAAGAAGACACATAAAAGAATGTAGTCCATTAATGCAAAAACATCCAGCTTTTACATTCTCTCCATTCATTCTCCGAAAGTAAGTCATCCACCAAAGCTGTATTATGACCAACACAAAAAGCAGACTGGATGGATCCAAAATCAGTACCATCCAATACCATTCATGGAGTTTAGATGCCACCTTGCTCAATAATGCAATGTTAGATGGTGAGCACTAATTGTCCACTGCATAGGCTTCAAATCACATTTTTCCAATAGAAGTTTCATCACCATCTTGTAAAGAAGCATCTAGTGTCATATCTGCCCTGAAAGAATCAAACTCCTCTGAGGTCTATGCTGCAGGCTACAATCTGGCAAATTTTATAAGGTAGGGAGGGTGAGGGTCCACAGAACAGGTAGCAGATCTCATTTCTACAAGCAGGAATCTTGGGAGTTGTAGTACAAAACAAGTGAATAGTTGTTTTACCTTACCACCACGTCTTTCTATTAAGCCATCCGATACTACCAGCAGCAAATTCAAGTCAAGAGGATTGCACTCCAGTTTCCAATATGCCTAGTTTTTAGCCAGAAATTTGCAACTTTTCAACGTCTGCATCCACAGGTTTAACATTTGCATATTTGATTATTTGTGGATTATTTGCCACCTCTTCCACTGCAAAGTGAGGCTTGTAAGTTTACTGTGTATTGCACATTTGAATCTACAGTGGGTTGAATCTGTGGATTGTACTGTATTTTTTGTGTGTGTGTTAAATATGATTGGGGGCCTGTACATATTTGAGGATTTTCCACTTTTGCAGGGGTCCTGTGTCCCCAACCCCACAAATGTGGAGGGATGTATTGCCATTTTGTTTTGTTAGCACATAGAATAATGGTATGATTTTCTATATACAGCATAATTTGAGTGGTTTAAGTATGAAAGAAAAACACAATAAGAGTGGTTCTTAATCTTTTGGACTACAATTTCTGGATCTAAGCAGAAGAAATCCTGTTTGTGTGCTCTCATTGATCTGTTCAGGTTCTGTCTTTCTGTTTCTGACTGGTTATCTGCACATTCTTCCACTTCAGACTTTAGTGAATCTCACCAACACTTGAGTGATGTGTATCCGTGTCTTTGACACATTGCTCTCTAGCTTTACTTTGTTCAACTGGCCACTCCTAGCAGCTCCTGAGTTACATTATTCTCAGATGCTTTTGGCTACAAGAGAACTCAGAAGTCCCTGAGGAAACAGTGTCAGGTTTACTCTTACTACCACTATCCATATTTAACTGTAAATATTTCTCTAAAGAAACATGCACTCTTTAATGTGACTTTATATGTAACAATATGAATTGTTCCAGACAAACACAGCAGTGGGTTGATTTTCTCAGCACCAAAGAAGCCAAATAAATATATTATTTTAGAGGATACCACAGAGCTGTCTCAGCATGTCATAGCATGTTATTTCCTCCTCCACCTAGTACCTTTCCTGTAGGTGCAAAAATATATTAGAAAATAGAATTCAAGCTGCCTCAAATTTTGCCTCCTGACAACCATTCAATATCCAGCTGTTTTAACTCTGAATCTTCTTTTAACAAACTTCTGACTCATTCCTTTGGCTGTTTTGGATAGCAGAAGCACCACAGCTATAGGAGGATTGGATTTAATGTCCTGTAAAAATTAAGCTATTTTCAAGGTCGCTGTAGCTCTGGGTCTCTCTGCATAACAGTAAATGAAATGACCTATTTGATTAGCTTGCAAGTTCCATGTAAATATAGTGTGGCCCCCTGGAGTTCTGAAATCATTATCGACAAGGTGAAGTAATATTTTTTATGAAATTGTCCTTCAGGCCGAACATGCATTTTTAATCTCGCAAAAGATTTTTGACAAGAGACAGCACAAGTAACAATTAATCAAGGATTTTTGTTCCAGCAATGACAACATGTAAATATAATGTTATTGACATTACAATCTTGTGTGCAGTGCATTAGGCTGAGAGGTGGTGACTATTGCAAGACCAAGTTTCATGGGTGAGAAAGAATCTGAAAGCAGATATCCTCAGTCCAGGTCTGCCACATTACTCACTACAGTAGAAGTGGCAACATTTTCTTTTCGTTATTATTATTAAGGGTTGCACTCCCTTGGCCAGAGATGGGCAATATACCACATACAGCCCCTAACCTATTTTTATGGTAGGTTTACATTATTTCTCTTGCAGTAAGTTGCATCCATATAAACTAACATACAACAGCTCAGGTATGACACAAAGCACATATTTATTGGCTAGTCAAACCTACAGTAAAAACTGAGAGACATGACAATATTTAAGTTCCAGCTGATTATTGTTTGCTGGCAAATGACTAATAGCTTGCCTCAGCAATACACAAACACACATACACACATACAATTCCTTCATGGAAATAATCCTTATTTATTATCCAAGTTCACAGCTGTGTGCACTGCAGGCAGTATCTAATGAAAAGCTTAAAATTCATATTTTTTCATCCTGCAAAAACATATGAAACTATGAGCCACACTGAAGATTCATTTCCTTACTCAAAGACAGTTACTCCTCCCTTTCCCCTTTAGGATTTTTGCTGCAATCTTACTACAATGTATTTGCATTTACCCTTTCCCAAAAACAATGACATCAGATCATGAGAGTATCTGCAGCAGAAACTTTGCCTCTCTTTCATCTCCACACTTTGTTACTCCTGATGCAATTCATTACCTTTTCATTGTACTTCATACAGTAAATGACTGACTGGTACTACCTTCCAGAGGGTAAAGATGATATACTGCTTCATAAGAGCGCTCTAGACCATCTGCTTCCATTTGGGAGTATAGAAACAATTGCTGTTATTGTCCTTTCAATATGATGCCAAAAGCATAGTTTCCAACTATGTTGCAACTGAATTTTTCCTTGACCAGTGAAATTTGACTTAACAGAGAATTACCACTGGCAGCATACAAGATGTGCAAGGGTAAGGGCACTACCTTTATTCTCACTGAGTTGCCCAAGGACAATCACTGAAACCAAATACAGTTATTCAGCACATGTATATGATCACTTCATATGGCACCTATGCACAGCTCACACAAATTAACTCCCTGCCAGTTCATAGGAGAAATGGTGACTTACATGTAACACAGTGGCAGCATGATCTTTACAGGAAATGGAGTACTAATGGTGTACAAAAACTCATCCTCTTCTATTTGCATATTCTTCCCCCAGGTACTATGTCCTGCATTTCTTATTTCTTCCAAAGCACAAAGCCAAGTAATGCAGAAAGAAAGAAAAATGCCCATTGTAACAGCAATATAGCCCACGCCAGTACAGGGACTTGCTTTCAAGGAAAAAATTCAGCTTAGCCTACAATGAAGCAACAAGTTATTCACACTACAAAGCAAGACCAAAGCCAACAGTTAAGTAAGGCCAGATGAAATCCTATTAGCTGACTGGGCCACCTGTTCCCAGAAGTAACTAGTTACAATAACTAGTACATGACTCATACATAATCAATTCTTTTTCACAGTAACACAAGATATAACTATATTGCGTTACAGTTGTAATTTGTAGAGAGACAACATTACTCTTTTAGTTATTTTAATAGTTATTTTAATAGTTTTGGCCTCACAAACTAGTAGGGAAAGAAGGTTCATTTGGTTCAAATGCTGGCTAATGGTACATTTCATTCCAGTCCACAGTGCTGTGTTCTGTATATAAGGTGGATGGCAGAGCACTGTACTTTGTATCATAAGCTCATAGGCTGTAACATTTAGACTTAACTGGAAGTAAAAATTTAGTAACTTTTAAAAAACGGAGAAGCAATGTCTCTACTTCAGAGTTATATCTATAGAGATAGTTATAGAATCATAGATCATAGAATCATAGCGTTGGAAGAGACCACAGGGGCCATCAAGTCCAACCCCCTGTTATGCAGGAAAACACATCAAAGCATTCTCAACAGATGGCCATCCAGCCTCTGCTTAAAAACCTCCAAAGAAGGAAACTCCACCGCACTCCAAGGCAGCATATTCCACTGCCGGACAGTTATCTATTTTTGAGGGTTGTAGAATTATCACTGACAGTAGTTCCATTCTTTTTTTTTTAAAAAAAAATCAACTTTCCAAGCTCTGGTGAAACATCAGAGGCTGAAAGATACACTACACCTCCTGACCTTCTGCAAAGAGCAGCCTAGTCATTCTTTAAACCTGCAGGTAGCCACAATGATGCTGGCAATAAGGGGCCTGGAACTCTGTGCTTGAATTCCTGCTTCAAGACAGCCAGTGCCTTGCCTTGCACTCTGTAAGGAAAAGCTAAATTCAAGACATTCCTTTATGCTTCCCCTGTTAGTTAAACATGTTTTTCCTCTGTCATAAACTGAGAAAGTGCTAAGTAGATGTAGGCGGCTCAGGTTACAAAGAATTTTCTTGTTGACAATAGCATGACAGGAGAAGCAAAAGGTCAGTTTTTTATCAAAATGATATTCTATGCTCAGTATACACCCAGAACCCCAGCTGTCAGAACCCAACATTGTTGCTTAGAGGTATTCAGCCAGCTTTCATTCCTTCTCGACTCATGCCTTTCTTCTTCTGTTACTGAGATTGTTAAAATAGACCAGATAGGTGATAGGTAGGTAGGTAGTGGAAGGAAGGAAAGGAGGAAGGAAGGAAGGAAGGAAGGAAGGAAGGAAGGAAGGAAGGAAGGAAGGAAGGTGGACGAAAGATAGACAGACAAACATATGGATAGGCATAAATATAAATAAATTCTGTGTATGCTAGATATGAGGTGATTTTTACAATAAAATTATTGCCCCCTGCAAAAAACCCAAGAAAACCTATGTATGAAACATTTAGGTAAATGCTTTCGGAAGCCTCAGTTATACCTAACGAAAGAAGGAATCATTTGAGTGTAATACACTGCTAAAAAGCACAGACCAGAATCAGCAAGAAAAAGCTATGTGTGACTGTGCACATTCATACACACCACACAGCCCTTCAAATATACAAGATGAATCTTCCAATGTTAGTGGGAATGCATACTCCACTTAAGAGCACTTGCTGTTATGGGTCACTAAATATCTGTACTATAGCTTTTAATTTTGTACATCATCAGGCTTCTCAAAGGAACTGTTGATGGCTAAAGAGTTCCAAAAGCCGAACAACTTTATCAGAGTTTGGTATATTATCAATAGCCATGCTAGCCAGGACATTGTAAGAGCCGTGATCTGAAAAAGTAGCTCATTCAAGTTCTGTTATAAACCCAATAATGTTTTTAAATTTTTATTCTCGTAGAGCTCCTGTACCTTTAACAGCTGGTATATGTAGAAATTTAGCACAGAGGGCTTTCTCCATTGGTGTTATCTCCATGCCTTCAAAAGTTTCATTGGCCAAACTTTTACATGTTAAACAGCTGTTAGAGGTGTGGCAGTCCTGCAAAAAAAGAAAGAAGGGGAACATAACTCAAGTTATGGCTCTTTTCCAGAAAGAAGATTTGGCACCAACTTTCCCCATATAAATTATCTATCTGATATAGTACACTCACAGAATTCATTTGCTCTGAAATAATTTTGAGTATAGTTATATCTTGGCATTTACCTGAGAAAGATAAAATTAAGGACCTGATCTGAACATTTACCTGATGACATACAAGCATACCTCAGTTAACAAACACTTTGACAAAGAAGCTCCTTTTTCAAAGTCTGTTTACGTAGCCCAGCTACCCCTCACCTTTGCTTCTCAGCCTCTGACTACCTGGGAGGTTTTATCAGCATCAGCCCTGAGAAGATGGTGAAACAGAGCTGGAGAAACACAAACTTTCCATGCTTGGTTGCAGCAGCCTGTATGCAATAACCAATGGAATAAAGCTTATGCTGGGAAAGAATCATAGAAATGTAGAAATGTAGAGTTGGAAGAGACCACAAGGGCCATCCAGTCCAACCCCCTGCCATGCAGGAAAACCCTCAAAGCACTCCTGACAAATGTCAGAAGTAGTATTGGAACATGCATTTGCTGAAGCCATTCTGTTGGCAAAGATGCATTGATTGAACAATTGAAACATGAGAAAGTCACTAATAGCATGAGAAAGTCACCAATAGCATGTAGGTGGTAAAAGTGGAAGACCACTCTTCTGCTGTATCTGTACCCCTTCAGTCCAAAGCCACACTCCTGTCAGTGATTCAACTTTATATCAATTGCAGGCCAGCTGCAGGAATTGTCTCTTCCACTGTCTTCAATGGAAGAATATAATAATTAAGGAAATAAATGTTCATAGAATCATAGAATCATAGAAATGTAGAGTTGGAAGAGACCACAAGGGCCATCCAGTCCAACCCCCTGCCATGCAGGAAAACCCTCAAAGCACTCCCGACAAGTGGCCATCCAGCCTCCGCTTAAAAACCTCCAAAGAAGGAGACTCCACCACACTCTGTGGCAGCACATTCCACTGCCGGACAGCCCTGACTGTCAGGAAATTCCTCCTGAGGTTCAGGCGGAATCTCCCCTCCTGCAGCTTGCATCCATTGCTCCTTGTCCTGGTCTCAAGAGCAGGAGAAAACAAGCCCACTCCCTCCTCGATATGACATCCCTTCAAATATTTAAACATGGCTATCATGTCCCCTCTCAACCTTCTCTTCTGCAGACTAAACATACCCAGCTCTCTAAGTCTGTCCTCATAGGGCATGGCTTCCAGGCCCCTCACCATTTTGGTTGCCCTCCTCTGGACCTGCTCCAGCTTATCCATATCCTTCTTGAATTGGGGTGCCCAGAACTGGACACAGTATTCAAGATGAGGTCTAACCAATGCAGAATGGAGTGGTACCAATACCTCCCTCGATCTAGACACCATACTCCTATTGATGCAACCAAGAATTGCGTTGGCCTTCTTGGCTGACGCATCACACTGCTGACTCATATTCAGCTTGTGGTCTATGAAGACTCCTAGATCCCTTTCACACGTACTGTTAGCCAGCCACGTGTCCCCCATCCTATATTTCTGCATACCATTTTTTCTGCCTAAGTGTAAGACCTTACATTTCTCTTTGTTGAAGTTCATTTTGTTAACCTTGGCCCAGCTCTCCAATCTGTCCAGGTCCTTTTGAATTTTGATCCTGTCATCAGGCGTATTAGCAACCCTTCCCAATTTGGTATCATCTGCAAATTTGATCAGCGTGCTCTCTATTCCTTCATCCAAGTCATTAATGAAGATATTGAACAGCACCGGGCCCAGGACAGAACCCTGTGGCACCCCACTAGTCACTTCTCTCCAGGATGAGAATCTGCCATTGGTGACCACCCTTTGGGTACGGTCAGTCAACCAGTTACAAATCCACCTGACAGTAGCTCTGTCCAGCCCACATCTTACTAGCTTCTTTGCAAGAATGTCATGGGGAACTTTGTCAAAGGCCTTACTGAAATCAAGATATACTACGTCCACAGCATTCCCTTCATCTATCAAGCAAGTAACTCTATCATAAAAAGAGATAAGATTAGTCTGGCATGACCTATTTTTGAGAAATCCATGTTGACTTTTCGTAATTACGGCATTGTTTTCTAAGTAATTAGAATGGGATTCTGCTCTAGCCGGTTCTCCTGTAGTTGTGTGTACCTGCCTACAGGGTCCAAGGTAAAAAAATAGCTGCCTACAGAATCCTGCACTGAGCATACATGAAGAGCAAAACAGAAATTAAAGGGGAAAGTAGACTGGCCTGCCTCACCATTTATTCCTGGTATATTAAAAAGCATAATTATATAAGTTTGGCTACCATAATGAAATTATTAGAAAAACGGTGGGGGGAAAAATCCACTGGATGCAGTTTGGAAGAAGTTTTCATGTGGTCTCCAGATGTTTCCATTATGCAAGGCTTACCTGACCTGGTTGTTTCATTTCATGTGACTATATTATTAGTTTTGAAGAAAAAGTCTACTCAGATATGTTAAACTGCTTTTCTTTCTTGTGGTGTAGTAACTTCTCTCCATTCTTTCCTGGTTATTTCTGCTTCTGCTACACAATTTTCTAGTACAAAGAAGTAATATCTAGGAACATAGAGTATACCTGTAATTCTAATTCTGAGGAGGTGCAGAAATGCCCTATCTCACACTGAATATAGTGCCTTACAGGCTCAACTTCTTTTCCTCTCAAAAGTGGGAAAATGTACAGGGAAGCCTCACATGTGGAGGCCTTCCTGCACATGGGTGTGCATCTCTGAATGTGCGTCCTGTTGAAGCAGTGCAATGCTACAAAAAGTATTGACAGTCAGCTGTGTATTAGATGTTGTGACAAACCACTGTATGCTCACCAGACTCAACAGAATCCAAAATGCATTTCATTTTATTTTTGTTCCCCTAGAACTGGGCTAAAGCATGGAGCCCTGATTCAGAAACTGCTTAAGTAGCTAGAAAGACTTAAGATGTTTAAAGAGGTATGTACTCACTGGTGGCAGACAATAGTACTTCTTCCCTTGGGAGACCTTTCAAAAAAGAGAGATCCATCAGCAGTGAAAGTCTTTGCCCTCCAGTGCCTTTAACAGGTGTGGATTTAGGTATTCATCTAACTTATGCTTTTGGACCTCAATCCCATAAATGGAACATGCACTGAAGCTTGTTCATGTGCCCAGATATGTGTAAGAAAATCAAGCATTCAGATATCCCAGTGCTGATGCTTGTGTTGAGAAGGATAGACTTGTCAGCATTGCCTTGGGAGAAAATAATAATTTATAGCCCAGGTAGGAGCAGAACATAAATTGGGACTGACTGATGAATCTGTGAGTGATTTGTAGTAGAAATGCTGACTTTAACTCTTCTTTGTTAAACAGAGGTGATAAACTAGCCCTGTCTTGAAATCTGATTAATATAATGAAGATAGCAGATGGAACTGGAGTAGAAGTCAATCTTTCTATGAAAAGAACTGGTAGCTGACATGGTACTCACAAAAATTCTTGGCTTGGGATCCAGGCTCAGAAACACCTTATCCCTGAATGGTTTATTTCTGTGTATATCTGAAAGTTTGTATGTCTCACCGTGATCCTGCTTTGGAATCCTTGGGGGAAAGCTTTCTCTTGACCACACCACAGTCACAGGCCAGCTGGTAAGAACATGGAAGTGGGCCTTCTAGGTGCTTGCTCCTTTATTATAGAATACCCTACCCCAAGAAGCTAGGTTGACCTCTATTTCTCTATTTCTATGACAGACAAAAAACTTTCTGTTTACTTAGGTGTTCGACTGTTAGTTGCCTTGCGCAGAAGGCCTTTTAATTGGGAAGTAGTGTATTTTAAAACACTTTTAAATTAATTTTTAATACAATTAACTGTTTTTATATATATAACAGTTTTCTTTTAACTTTTACATTATTCATTGTTTTAACTGCACTTTGTTACTCATACAGTCAGCCTCACTGGGGCCCAGAGGGGAAGAAATATAAATTAAATTAGATTAAAATCTAACTCATTGAACCACTGTTTGGTTCCTAGATCCAACTGGTAGACCTTGAAATTCTTCTTAAACAGGGGTGAGGGCCATAAGGTTTAACTGCTAATGTTCAGAGATCAAACAATAACCTTGGTGCTGAGCTTGGCCAGGACTAAAATTTAGGCCCTTTCCACATGCGGCAAGGGAAACGCTCCCTGCTGCTACTCACCGGCTTTTTAGTGGGTCCGGGCGAGTCCGTCAGGATGAGGAGCAGTGCAAGCTCATTGCTCCGGCGCCCAAAATGGCAGCTTCCGGTTGGTGGAGGCTCTCCACCAACCGGAGAAGCTCGCCAGCCTAAAGCCCGCCTCCAGCAGATCTGCAGGCACACACTAGTGCGCGGCTGCAAATCTGCACCAGAGCGTGGCGACGGAGAGACACGGGGTCGTGCGCTCCGTACTTTTTAAAAACCTTAAAAATCTTAAAAGAGGTTTTTAAAAATCATGCTGCGCGACCAGTTCCAGTCGCTTCGGAGCGGACTGAGGTGCGGAACTACAAAAAGTAGTCACCCCAGTCCACTCCACAGTGCAGAAGACCTCCGCTGGAGGTCGCTCTGCACCGTTTTAATAGGCTGGTGCGGAAAGGGACTTATATGCTGCTGCTTCTGCTGCGACCTCTTCCAAGACTTGAGTGCAAGTGTTATGTCTCCCACTAAAAAGAATCTCACTCTCAGGAAGTCTCTTTCATCTGAAGAAAGTAGCTACTGTGGAGGAGACCTTCTGGGAGGTTGGCAGTTCTTTTGATGGCTTCAGGTTCACCCTTTGGTCCCATAGAGCGAGAGGAACTTCATTTCATCCTCACTAGAGGACTCCTCCTGTGAGAATATTACAGCTGTATCCATTATAAAATTCTGCTTATCTATAGAATGCATGTAGATGATAACAAAAAATCAAATGAAGTACAAGTGGGATTTTTAAAAGCTGCGTTTACTCATTCAGTCATAATAAAAGATGCAATGTTTCCCAATAGAGCCTGTGGGATAATTAAACTAATTTTCCAAAAATTATTCTAGTGTATTCAATTACAGATTTTAATTATTTTAGAAAAAATAATTCACCATGTTAATGAAGGAGAGAGCAGTAGCAATCATGGTAGAGGATGGGTTTCCTGTCCCTGAATTCCGAAAGCTTTATTAGGAAATGTAAATCAAATATTTGATGAATACTAAGAACCTTTGGGATGCTACAATTAACATTACCATTATGACACCAAAAATCAGGCTAAAATATGATAGAAGTCAGTTAAGGTAAGTGGATTTTAGAGAACATTAGCTCTTTTTAAGAGACATCAAGTGAGCCACCTGGTATTAAAAATATTTTTAACAAGACATGGGTCTTTGTCATAAACAAAGCAAGGCTAGTAGAAGTTCAAGTTACAGATCCTTATAGGCTTAAAAGCCATGAAACACATACGCACATGCACACACATAACAAATCTAGAAGAGCATTTTAACTTATTTCCTTTTGTCCTACTGTTGTTGTTTTTTAATGAATAAACTCCTGAGAACAAGCAGACCTCCCCTGGGGTTTTCTTTAAAGAATGCCTTTGTGCTGATGACACTGGACGTAGTACGTCTAATTCCTAATAATAGTAATAACAACAATAGGAAGAAGAAGGAGAAGAAGGAGAAGAAGAAGAAGATTTCAGCCTTGTGCTCACTGACTTAGGAGTACTGGAATTCAATGAAATGCATTTTTGAATAAACATCCATAGATACAGGCTACATATCTCATAGATTCCAATGAAAGATTTAAGGGTATATGGCTAAAGCAACATTACTCTGTTAAATCTATAGCTCAATTTTGCCTTGATGTTTTCAATCCACTCCCCATCTCAGCCCTTAAAACTGATGTATCTAAAATTAAAAAAAATACAACAATGTAAGACTGAAAACAATACATACATAAAAAGTTAATAAAACACCACCACAAGAAGGATCATACCAAGAAAAAAGTAAGCACCTTCCCTCAAACAAAGAGAGAAGCAAACAAAACAAACACCATTAATGCGAATTCTGGCAAAACAAAATCATTTTCAAGGAGCATCAGAACACCAATACTTTGTAGGTCATATAAATCTCCCAGGGTGAGTGTTTCTTAACAGAGGCACTGCTACAGAAAAAGCAATGTACCATGGCACAGTCAATCATACTTTGAACAGTAGTGAGACACAGGGCAGGAATTCCATGTTTATGTGGCTAAAACTAGTCCTTTAATAACCTTATCTTATAAAGCCTTATTCAGGCATTTGGAAGACCGCATGAGGATATCCAGCTCTCTCACTTGCCCCGTGGCAAAATGAAGAAGAATGTTCCACACAGTTGCATTAAATACACCCACTTGAACATGAGTATAAGCCTCCACATTCAGAGTTTCTATTAGTATTCAGCTGAGCCTGAGTAGAACCTCCATTCTTTTTGATTTAGCAAACTTTGCATGCCTACACTATACTAGTTTGCATGTTTGCTGACTGCTTGTTTGCTTGTTTTACACAGCCACTTTCTCACCTGCAGCCATCTTCTTCCCTTTCTCTCTCTCTCTCTCTCCTCCATTACACCATATATTTGACTATGCATAAGTATCAAGAAGTAAAGTTACTATATATGTTTTATAGAGATTAAGCTTACTTCTTACTTCTACTTGAATCTGGGAGTGGGGGTGAGACTGGCTGCTGCTCACCTTCTGCCTTGCCAATTTCATTATTCTGCTTGTGAGATTCAGAGCTATCCCTTACATTTTCCAGGACATTCAGACCTTGTGTGCCCATGCAGAAAGATTGGAGACTGAAGAAGCAATGGAGCAAGGCCACTATCTGTGGCTCTGTCATCTCGTTCAAGCCTCACACACTCTTCTGAATGCCTGAAGAAGGCTATAATATTTCTTCCATGCTTGTGGTTCCCTTAGTCAGACTCATATGCCCCAGTAGGTTCTGCTTTCAGGTTAGCGCTCAGCAGAGACAGATAGGGTCATGGCAGTTTTCCTTATATTGGAAACAGCATGTGAAAACACAACTAGCTCATAGCAGGGCTCAGCAATTCATGTAGCCATCCATTTACTCATACATATAGAAAAGGGCACAAGAGGAGAGAACAAACAAGAGCCACAGCTGGTGGGACTAACCAACAACAGGCCAGTACCAGAGAGGAAATACATACAGCCCCATTACAAGCTCTGTAAAAACAAAAAAACTGGAATGTTGTACTCATCCCCTGGTATCATGCTCAGAAAAAAAAATTCAGGTAATTGTTTCTTGTACATTCCCATCCCAGGGAGCCAGAAAAGTGTAAGTGGTTTGAGTTTTGGATTAGGGCTCCAGAAGGCCAGGGCCTAAATTGTCGCTCGGCCAGGAAAACCCACTGGGTGAACTTGGACTCTCAGGCCATTTCCTTTGAGGCCCCTCCCTAAACTGCAAACCCCAGGATTCCATAGGATGTTGAAAGTGGAATAATCGCACTATAATAGTGCGGAACTGGCCAAAGTCTAAGAGGAAGGCAGTGGAAAACCCTTCTGAGTAAATCTCATCAGGAAACTCTGCCTCCTTAGTGTCACCAATAGTAAAAAAATAAAATAAAAAGACACAAAGACACACAACAGTAATAACATTTGCAGTCCACAAGTGCACAAATAAGCAGATTTTCACAAAATACTGTAGAACATTAAAAAAAAAGCAACCCTGGATTTTCTACATTCCAGGAAGATTAGCAGAGACACAGACACATACACACACACACAGAGAGAGAGAGAGAGAGAGAGAGACCCATATCAAAACTGAATGATACTGGCACATCTTTATAGGACAGAGGCCTATATAGCAAGAGATAGGACAATGAAAAAATTTCTTGACAAAGCCTGTTAAAGAAAACAGGTGTGACAGTCTCTTTCTGCTTCCGGCAAAGAGTGAATACATCAAGAACATTCTCAAAATTTTTAAAATCTCAGTTTTTCCCTCCGTTTTGAAGTTTAAAATGTTGTTCATACATATTTTAGTTTTATGCCCCTTTTAACTGCTTTTATGTTTCTTGAGTATGTAATCTGCCCCAATAATGCACAGGAGAATGAGATGCAAATATTGACATAAAAATCACTCATTTAAAAAGTCATATATAATGGTTATTATTTGCTATGTTTAATAAGTGGTCTGGGTAATATTCATCTGTATCTCTATGATGCCGATTAACATAATATAGGATCTGAAGGCTATCCAAATAAGATGTGCATTTATTTAATAGTTAATGTTTTCAAATATTATATCTAAGAAGAATCTTCTTTATTGCTTCTGTAGGGGAAAAAAACTGAAATTTTCTTACCTTCTATGACCAGTTGCATAATATTGTTCATTTCATTTGGAGATGGGAAACGACCGCAATCCCTGAAAAACTTAGGAAGTTCATTCTGATCCATCGCTTTCAAGAACTCTCTCTTTGCAAACATAGTTTCATAAACTAGAAGGTGAAAATGGATTAAATAGGTATTAGTTTAGTTTCTTTTCATTGTTCAAGAACTTCCACAAAATCCAAATTTTCAGTATCATTTCAGTCAAGGTGTTGAAAATAATTTAAGTATGGATTTCTATTTTAAAAAACCAAAATTAATGATATTATTATATTCTGAAATACCACCCTCTTCCTTTACAAAGCAGAAAATTACTGGACACAACTATTACTCACCTTAGTAGTATGTCAAGCTGTAGTTCACTCTGAGAAATTTAGTCCTTTCAGGGGCTCTTGGAACATCTGAAAGAACCGTGTGTTTATCTGCTTTCAAGTCAACTGTTGACTTATGCTGACCCCATAAATTTCGTAGGGTTTTGCCTGTTCCTTCCTTTGAAATATACCGTATAGCATCTGGTATTCAATGGTGGTCTACCATCAAAGTCTTAACCAGAGCTGACCTTGTTTAGCTTCCAAGATCAGAAAGGATATGGTGCCTTCAGGGTATTTAGGCCCTCTGAAGGAAGCATCAAGGTTTGAGATATAACAAATATGCTAGAGCTGTGGCAGACCTCTCCTATTTAATGCTTCCAAATGGCAACTCAATGATCTGCAGAGGAGATGATCAGGACCACAGGTGGATGTGGGACCATTTTCTGTTTTGGAGTCCCGTTGGGAGGGAAAGCATTTTGGGGGAAGGAGGAAAAGGGGGAAGAAAACAAGAGTATCAGTTTTGCTTTCCCTGTGTTCCAGTTTTCTATTTGAATTGATTGAATCTTCTACATTCACTGTACAGGTAGTATTTGGTGGTGATCTGAACTCAAAATATGAGGCTGCTACCATCAAATGTTGTCCCTCCACAGAAAACTACCAGAATACATTTTTCAGGAACTATAGATAGCTAAGTTAGTCTGTTGCAGAAAAAATAATCTTGCATCATCTTCAAGATTAGTGATTTTTAAGCTTATGTGAACTATAGCCCACAATTCTACAGCTCAGAACTGAAGAAAATAGGAATGTGCCTTATGCTAAGTCAAACTAATCCAGTATTGTCTATTTCAGCAGACAATGGTTCTACTGTACCTTAAGGTGAGACTTTTCCAAGCACCTAATCATTCTAACTGAAAATGCTAGACACTGAACTTGACATTGTTTGCAAGCAGTAACTGTGCAGTGTAACTTAACAATGTTACCTGTACACCTCTATCTCTTAATACTTAAGAAACTTTCACCCAGAAAGAAAGTAGGCTTTGGGACAGTGGGCTAGCTTGGCGTGAGCAGGGTGGGGCAAGCAGGGGCAGAAGGCCATGGGTGGGGTGACAGTGCATGGGGGTGAGGCGATGGAGCACAGGGTGATGGCACATGGGGGGGCAGGCAAAGAGCAATGGTGTCCTCAAAAATGTGCCGCCCAGGGTGCACCGCCCCTCTACCCCTCTGTCCCTACACCAATGCTTTGGGACAATGCAATAAGCCCTGGAGAGTACAAGAGAGTGTGCTGCATCTTCTAACAGTTTCTGGTTCTGATTTGTAAGCAAGCTTTTTAACAAACAAAAACAAAACCCAGGTACTGTAATGGTAATATCAACAAAAGTTTGCTCTGTAAAGTAATATTATTAATACCTACATAGTTTCTGGTCAAGCCAGTCTTCTAGTTGTGAAAATACTAATGGTGTACTTAGGTCCAAGATTCCACACCGCCGTTTAATGCGAGCCATCATTTTACGGTATTCTCTTACAACAGCTAATAAAGTTGGCCCATGACTCTTAGCCTGTAATTACAGATATATATCATTTTAATTTATTTTGGAAAAAAGTAAGTAAAGGGTGAAAGAAAGCAAATGAGGAGCAGAAATGATAGATGTGTTAAGTAAGAAACTATTCAAAATGATAAAAAGAAGCCCCCCCTCAAAAAAAATATGGTTGGAGTGTAAAACAATCCACCAAGGATTGCATCAGGAAAATGCAACCGAGGCTGAGTGTAGAGATGGACTACTGAACAGGCTATATTTGCTTAAAAGTGTACACAAAACAGAATGGGTGGAAGTTCCATTGCCACTGGGGAAGTGAATCCTCCCTCTTTTTAGGACCAAGCCTCTCACAGTTGTTCTAGGTTGTAGAGAAGCCACTCAGGTACTGCACCTTATTCCTGACAGAGTTTCAGTACCAGAGCAGTTCCAGGACACTCTGGAGCAGCCAGGGATGGAAGGCAACTAAAATCAAACATGGATTTGTTCTCCCCATACCAATAGGTCTGATTGAAATCTGTGATAACTTACTACATTTAATGTAGTTTTGGGTTAGGATACCATGATCTGCACAGTACATGCTTCAGTGAAGCACAGGATTGAGCAGAGATATGGAACCTCAGACCCTGAAGCAAAATCCAGTTCTCTAGGTTTCTCTAGATGGCCATGGCTCTTCTCCATGTTACCACCATTTTGGGGTTTCCCAGCTTTTGTATGGGCTTTCCCCCCATTCTAAAAAATTGAAATGCTGCACCTAAAGCTTAGTATCTTTCCAAAAGAGCTCTAAGCTAAAATATGCTTCTACTGCATGAAGTCTATGGCACCTCTGCATTACATGGAAGGAAAGAGATAGATGTCTCAGCTACTACTAGCCTTTTGTCTCCAGAGACAGAGACCTACCATTTTGTGTTCAACCCAGCTAATACCACTAGATGTCATATGACAAATGTTTGGACTTCCATGCTTGTTCATCAACCCCTCTATTTTTTTAACCACTTAGCCTTGTGAAGAGTTCTGGAAAATTCAAAATGTCGCAGACTATGGTGGAGTTGTAGGTCATCCTAATAAAGATATTGTAGGTCATCCTAATAAAGATTTTGGATTGTGTTTTGCTAAAATATACTAGCACTGTTTGACCTACCCTTTTTCCTTTAGCATTATGCATCACTGGAATGAGAACCTCTGAAAACTTCTCTGAAATTGAATTCAACCATGAGGCTGAAAAAGTTTCCACACCCTTGGCTAGACCAGGGGAACAGAGGTAGAAATGAATATACCACTGCCCCTAAAATCATCTCCTGACCAAAATGCTGAACTAATACATTAAAATCATCCATGTTGAAGCTGCTTAGGGAACTGCTTAATGCAAGTTTCGTTAAGGAACTAAGTATAGTATCCATCATTGCTGCACGATATATTCAAACACAACATTACCTTCATCCTTAATCTGTTCAATCGAGTACGATCAAGCCATCCTCTGATAAGTTTTTGAATGCAAATGGCAGCAGAAACTATCTTATCCTTTGTAGGTGCCTTTCGTAGCCGAGTGAAAGCTTCAAATATTTCAAGGTGTGGTCCAATCCTCTTGACTTTCTCAGTAACCAAACCAAGAGCATCTTTTTTACTACAGTGAACAAATGTAGAAGGTAACATGCACAATGGTTTAGCAGCATTCTAAAAACTCACCGACTAATGTGAACAAATGAACAACATTTCAATCAATAATGTTTTATACATATTGGTTTACATGAATCCTTTTCAGTGAGTTCATGTTTGGGAAAGGTAATACATAACTTTTAAAAGGTAATACATAAGTTTTAAAGTGTTGTGGAAAGGGTGAACTGCTGGCTCTTGAGAAGAGCTGCATAAGATATTTTCCACAGTTACCTTTGCTGCAAATGTTGAATCTTTCCTCTATATTCTAAATACATCATTGTCCTCCTCTGCGTGAAAGTTTTTACTAGTTTTAACCTTTAAAACTTGGAATCCAGGCATGAAAGACTGCCTCTTTTCTTATGCACCTGGACAATTACTAAAAGATTATTTGGGAGTCATTGTCCAGACACCTCAACTTTGTCCAGACACCCCAACTTTGTTATTTGGGAGTCATTGTCCAGACACCCCAACACAGTCAGTATCTGACTGTGTGAGATACTGACTGTGTGAGGGCCTTGTTTGGTTCAGCACCCTTACTGTGCTACACCTTCCCCCAGCAAAAAAACCTCATTGAACTAGAACTTTCTTTGTTACTTTTTAGAAGGTAATTCTTCAGTTTGACCTGATATTTTATGACTGCTGATTTTGACCTTTTCCTGCTATGTTGTTTTATTGTTTTTCCTCTGCAGCTCTTACGGGTTTTGTACTTATATTAAATTTTAAATGACATATCAGTTGGAAGGGATGCTATTTTGGGGGTGTTGTCTTACACATTTCTTTGAAACAGTGGAAATCACATCTGGTAAATTAATTAATATAAAGACATCAGTTTATTTATTAAAATATTTACCTTCTGCCTTATATCCAAAGATCTCAGTGCAATATAAAATAAAACCAATTTAAGACATTTTAAAAACATTTAAAAGTTTAAAACAGTTAAAGATAATTTACAGTCTAAAATCATATTAAACTACATAACAAATGAAACTAGTTAAAACAGTGAAATCCACATTCATGTACAAACTGAGTAAAATTGTTAGAACACAAAGGTTTTAATAGAAAAGCCATATTTTAGTAGGAGGTGGAGCTGAAGCCAACATTGGTATCATCAGTCCTCTAGGAGGAGGACATTCCACAGCTGAAGCACTACAACACAGAAGGCTTTTTCTCATATCTGTCCACACTGTAATGTCCTTACTGCTGGGACACATAAGAAGATCCCCGCAGTAGAGCTCAGTCTTGGCCAACACAGAAAGAGGCACTCCTTCAAATGTCAAGGTCTGAAGCCATTTAGGGTTTTAAATGTTGTCACTAACTCCTTGAATTAAGATTGGAAATGTATTAGAAACCAAGGGAATGTGCCTGCTGCATTTTGCACTGGTTGCAGCTTCATACCTGTCTTTAAAGCCAGCCTCCATATAGAGCACATGGCAGTAATCATTCTAATCATGAAATTAACAGCGCGTGAAAATAAATACAAATTTTTCCCAATATGCCCATGAAAAAATGGCCCTGTGACTATAAGCAAATCCACATTTATACTCTTTTGTCAAAAAGGAAACTTTTTGAGGGTATAATTCTATTTGCATTTATCTGTTCTGTTGTTTATATTCAACATGTAGGTAATACTTCAGAGATGGCCACATGCTTTATTGAAAAGCAATAAAAAGTCTAACTTTTTAGTACTTGGATGGGAGACCATCAACAAATATCATATGCTGTAAGCTATATTTCAGAGGAAGGAACCTGCAAACAATGTCTGAATATTCCTTGCTTAAGAAAACCCTATGAAGGTCACAAGGTTGCCATAAGTCAACAGGCAATCTGAAAGCGTGCGCGCGCACAAACACACACACACACACACACACACACAGTCCTTTTGGCATATCATCTGACTTAAAGAGTACTGTATATAAAGAAAGATGCTTTGAGGGCTTTAAACTAAGTACAACTGGGGAGGGAGACAAGATTATTCAGGACAAGGACTCGGCAAGTGCAGGGGAAAAAGGCCCAAATGATATTGGCCAAGTAGGAATAGCATCCAATCGTGGGAGGGGTGGAAACAATGCTATGGGACTTGCAGGAAGGGCACGGGGACTTAAGTGTCTCTACACTAATGCACGGAGTATGGGAAACAAACAAGATGAATTTGAACTCCTAGTACAACAAAATAAATATGATTTGATAGGCATCACTGAGACCTGGTGGGATGAGTCTCACGATTGGAATGTAGGAATAGAGGGGTATAGCCTATTTTGTAGAAATAGACCAAATAAGAAAGGAGGAGGAGTAGCCTTATATGTCAAGGATGTTTTCACCTGTGAAGAGACTTGAACACCGGAAGCCAGGTCGAGAGCATCTGGGTAAGAATTAAGGGAGCGAGAAACAATAGGGATATTATAGTGGGGGTTTACTACAGACCTCCAAGCCAGACTGAGGACCTCGATGGCGCTTTCATAGACCAAATGACTGCACATTCAAAAAGGAGAGATACAGTAATAATGGGAGATTTCAACTACCCAGATATATGTTGGCAGTCAAACTCTGCAAAGGCGGCAAGGTCCAGCAAGTTTCTTACTTGTCTTGCAGACAATTTCATGGTCCAGAAGGTGGAAAAGGCGACAAGGGGATCAAATATTCTGGATCTGATCCTGACCAACAGGGAAGACCTTGTTAATGACATAGAACTGGTTGGATCTTTAGGAGAGAGTGACCATGCCCTATTAGAATTTTGTATTCAGTGGGGAAGAGAAGGCAAGTGTAGCCAGGCATTCGTCTTAGATTTTAAAAAAGCAGACTTCTGTAAACTGAAGGAGCTGCTGGCTGAAATCCCGTGGTCAAGAATAGTCAATGAGAAAGGAGTTCAGGATGCATGGGAGTTCTTTAAAAGGGAGGTACTGAAGGCACAGGCTAAAACTGTACCATTAAGGAGGAAAAATGGAAGGCATCTGAACAAACCGGAATGGTTGACTAAAGAGCTCTCAGCTGAGCTAAGTATTAAGAAAAACATGTACAGGAAATGGAAGAAGGGGGAAATCACCAAAGAAGATTATAAGCAAGTAGCCAGGAGATGTAGGGAGAAGGTCAGAAAGGCTAAAGCACAGATCGAACTTAGGCTGGCCAGAGACATTAAAAACAATAAAAAGGGCTTTTTTAAATACGTCCGCAGCAAAAGGAAAAAGAAGGAGATGATAGGGTCACTGCGCAAGGAAGATGGTGAATTAATAACAGGAGGAAGAAAAAAGGCAGAACTCCTCAACACCTTCTTCGCCTCAGTTTTTTCCCAAAAGGATAAAAACACGCAACCTGGCAGTTGGGGAGCAGGTGAGGAAGTGGGGGAAATGCAGCACAGAATAGATAGAGAGGTAGTACAGGAATACCTGGCCACACTGGATGAATTCAAGTCTCCAGGGCCAGATGAATTGCATCCTAGGATTTTAAAAGAACTAGCAGAGGTCATTGCGGAACCTCTTGCTATAATCTTTGAAAACTCTTGGCGGACAGGAGAAGTTCCGGCAGACTGGAGGAGGGCAAATGTTGTCCCCATCTTCAAGAAGGGAAAAAAGAGGACCCAAATAATTATCGCCCAGTCAGCCTGACATCAGTACCTGGAAAGATCCTGGAGCGGATCATCAAACAGTCAGTTTCTAATTACTTAGAAAACAATGCCGTAATTACGAAAAGTCAACATGGATTTCTCAAAAATAGGTCATGCCAGACTAATCTTATCTCTTTTTATGATAGAGTTACTTGCTTGATAGATGAAGGGAATGCTGTGGACGTAGTATATCTTGATTTCAGTAAGGCCTTTGACAAAGTTCCCCATGACATTCTTGCAAAGAAGCTAGTAAGATGTGGGCTGGACAGAGCTACTGTCAGGTGGATTTGTAACTGGTTGACTGACCGTACCCAAAGGGTGGTCACCAATGGCAGATTCTCATCCTGGAGAGAAGTGACTAGTGGGGTGCCACAGGGTTCTGTCCTGGGCCCGGTGCTGTTCAATATCTTCATTAATGACTTGGATGAAGGAATAGAGAGCACGCTGATCAAATTTGCAGATGATACCAAATTGGGAAGGGTTGCTAATACGCCTGATGACAGGATCAAAATTCAAAAGGACCTGGACAGATTGGAGAGCTGGGCCAAGGTTAACAAAATGAACTTCAACAAAGAGAAATGTAAGGTCTTACACTTAGGCAGAAAAAATGGTATGCAGAAATATAGGATGGGGGACACGTGGCTGGCTAACAGTACGTGTGAAAGGGATCTAGGAGTCTTCATAGACCACAAGCTGAATATGAGTCAGCAGTGTGATGCGTCAGCCAAGAAGGCCAACGCAATTCTTGGTTGCATCAATAGGAGTATGGTGTCTAGATCGAGGGAGGTATTGGTACCACTCCATTCTGCATTGGTTAGACCTCATCTTGAATACTGTGTCCAGTTCTGGGCACCCCAATTCAAGAAGGATATGGATAAGCTGGAGCAGGTCCAGAGGAGGGCAACCAAAATGGTGAGGGGCCTGGAAGCCATGCCCTATGAGGACAGACTTAGAGAGCTGGGTATGTTTAGTCTGCAGAAGAGAAGGTTGAGAGGGGACATGATAGCCATGTTTAAATATTTGAAGGGATGTCATATCGAGGAGGGAGTGGGCTTGTTTTCTCCTGCTCTTGAGACCAGGACAAGGAGCAATGGATGCAAGCTGCAGGAGGGGAGATTCCGCCTGAACCTCAGGAGGAATTTCCTGACAGTCAGGGCTGTCCGGCAGTGGAATGTGCTGCCACAGAGTGTGGTGGAGTCTCCTTCTTTGGAGGTTTTTAAGCGGAGGCTGGATGGCCACTTGTCGGGAGTGCTTTGAGGGTTTTCCTGCATGGCAGGGGGTTGGACTGGATGGCCCTTGTGGTCTCTTCCAACTCTACATTTCTATGATTCTATGATTCTATGAACATTTATTTCCTTAATTATTATATTCTTCCATTGAAGACAGTGGAAGAGACAATTCCTGCAGCTGGCCTGCAATTGATATAAAGTTGAATCACTGACAGGAGTGTGGCTTTGGACTGAAGGGGTACAGATACAGCAGAAGAGTGGTCTTCCACTTTTACCACCTACATGCTATTGGTGACTTTCTCATGCTATTAGTGACTTTCTCATGTTTCAATTGTTCAATCAATGCATCTTTGCCAACAGAATGGCTTCAGCAAATGCATGTTCCAATACTACTTCTGACATTTTCCATTGGTTTCTCTGCCATTGTTGCTATCAAGTCAACTTTAACTTATGGCAGCCCCATAAATGAGAGACCTGCAAGGCACCCTATCATCAGTAGCCTTGCTCAGGTCTTGCAGATTCAGGACTGTGGCTTCTTTGATTGAGTCTATCCATCAATAATGTGGTCTTTATCTTTACTTACTGCCTTTCACCTTAATAAGCATTGTTGTCTTTTCCAGTGAACCATGTCTTCCTGTGATGTGTCCAAAGTACAACAGTCTCAGTTTAGTCATGTTGGCTTGATTAATTCAGGCTTGATTCGCTCTAGGACCCTTTTATTTGTCCTTTCAGCTCCAGCGTATTCATAGAACTCTTCTCCAGCACCATATTTCAATTTTTTCTTTCTTTCTTCACTGTCTAGCTTTTACAACCATAGAGAAAAGTTGGAATTGGGCAAAAAAAAAATATTCCTGATCTTGTTTTTGCAGAAATAATGGAATTTCTCCATCTTCTGCTTCCAGTTATGTAGTCTATTTGATTTCTATATTGGCCATCAGGTGATGTCCATGTATACAGTCACATCTTTGGTTTCTTAAAGAATGTGTTTGCAATGAAGAAACTGTTGGCCTCTCCTGCTTCATTTCTTAGTCCTAGGTCAAATTTTCCAATAGACATTGATTCTACTCTGTTTCCTACTTTTGCATTCTAATCAGCTATCATTAACAAGTCCTGTTTTGGTATGTGATCAATTTTCTCCCAGACTCCAACACAGAAGCTTTCACTTTCTTATTCTTCTGTCTTTCTAGTTGGAGCATAAACTTGGATTATGGTTATATTGATAGGTTTTCCCTGAAATCTTATTCATATTCTACTGTCAGACTTTAAATTATATTCTCTGACTACTTTTGCTACATACTATTAAAGACATTCCATTATTTCTTAGATTTTCATTTCCTAAGTAAAACACTGTGTAATTATCTGACTCAGATTGTCCCATTCCTGTCCACTGTAGCTTGCTCACTCCAAGTACTGCAATATTCATACATTCTATTTCTTGTTTTACTATGTTTACCTTCTCTTGATTCATACTTCTCACATTCCATGTTCTTATAATGTGTGTTGTAGAGCTTTGGACTTCCCTTCCATTTCTGAATGCATCAACAGCTGAACATCCTTTCAGCTTTAGTGCAGTTGTATCATTAGCCATAGCTAATGATGTCCTCTGCTGTAGTTCAGTAGCTCACCAAGTGCCATCTGACCTGGAAGTTTCATCTTCTGGCACTATCTCTTGTTTTGTTTTGTATTGTGTCATCATAGGGTTTTTGTGATAAATAACATTCAAAAGGGGGTTAGTGTGCCTCCTTCTGTGCAATATAAACAAGTGTTAGCTATGATGCCCCTGCCATTGTCTCTGAGAGATCCTCTGCCAATGTCACTCCCCACTACTGCTGCTGCCCATTAGCTGTTTGGCACATGTAGCCTACAAGCACCACTGCTACTGTCAGCATAGCCCCTTGCCTCACAACAGCATGGAGTCCCACCACCATAGAAAGGTAGTGCCATTGGTGGTAGCAAAATCTGATATTGTACCAACACAGCTTGCCTTCCACCATAACCTTACAGCCTCTTAGGTAGAGGGTCTTTAATATACGATTGTACCCTTAATAGAGAAAAAGCAAATAAGAACTCTAAATTCCTCACCTTTAAATTTAGCCCATCATGATTCTAAAAACCTCAATGTTATTAGTTGGATAGATTTGAAAAGGTAGATCACACTTTTATCTAGATTAATATATATTATTTAAATTATACATTTTAGTTCAGATTCTGCCACTAATTAGTTTTGGCTGATATTGAAGTATTTTGTATGCCCCATTTATTAAAGCTGTTTACCCATCTGTTAATAGGTTGGAAGTGATTAAGGGACATTTATTTTGGCTGTTGTAAAGGCCAAATAGATTTTGAGCTGAAAATATGTGACTAAACCAGCTGGAGGGGTTGCCAAGTTCAAGATCAGATGTCTGCCTCTTCCCAATCCAATCACCTACCAACCCACATTCTCTCAAAGCAAATATTCTGCCTCCTTTAACAGGCCCAGTCTTCCTATTTTGTCCAACTGTAATTTCTAGTGTAATTGCAATTTGCTTTGAGTTGGCTTGTATACTATTATATTCAGCCAAGAAGCTGCTGCTTGCTACACAAGTGACCTTGAAGCAGAACTTCTGTTATTTTCACTGATAACTGTGAAGGCCTTCTTGCCTATATGGGTTGCATATCTACTGAGAACAGTTAAAATTCTAAATGGAATGTTTCTTTTGGTGGTCTCTTTAAAAAGGAAACTCACTGTGTTATTTGAAGAACACACTCACACTACAACAATAGATAATAGTGTAAGCAAAAGAGGTGACAGATGGGCCCTTCCAATTTGATGGCCCCCTCAACTTGTATTGGGATAAAACTCCCATCATTCCTAGCTGGCATGATGGATTATTGTAGTTCAACATATTTGGAGGACACCAGGTTTGGTAATGATATAGTAGGCAACGAAAAAAATGAAAGTGAAAGGTCAGTGTTATGGAGATAGTGTGGGTCTCTAACGAACACATATGATCTTGTGCATTCCTGTACATTTATACTCAAAAATAAGTTCAATTAAATTCAATGGGATTTACTGACAGGCAAATGTATACATGACTGCAGGTCAAATAACTTCTTTTTGACAAAGAACCCCAACACACTATCACTGTTATAGTGCTCTGTTCCACTTTAACTGCCATGGCAACATTGGCCCTTTCCGCAAAAGATGGCAAAAACGTCCCATGGTGTCGTAGGAGCGGAGTTTATGGCTGCATTTCTGCATCATTTCTGTGATGCGGCATTCTGCACCGTCTTCCGCTTGAGGCGGCAAAAACCGCTTTCTCGTTCCACACTACAGCATTCATCACCACTCCCCTGCTCCGCTTATGGCCCACCCCAACCCATTCATTGGATTTTTTTTTTTAATCTTGGGAAGGATGTCCCAACACAAACACATTTGGAGTTGGAGTTTGGAGTTTAGTGAGTCCCAAGAGCTGTTTGACTGAGAATTCTAAATGTCACTCCCTAAACTGCAAATCCCACATTCCATACAATGTTACCATGGCAGGTAAAGTGGAACACAGTGCTATAACAATGTAATGTGATATGGCCAAAACAGACATATTTTGATTGCAAATGCTGTTATCATTTTTATCTGGCAAGCAACTGGGTAGGCATGGGGATACCTGTAAGTTACACTATTAAAGAAATTTTACTTCCATGATATGCTGACACTTCTAACCTTAGACCCCCAATTTATTACATTATTGACATGAGGGAAGAAGATTAAACTGAAAAGCAATAAAATAATTATTGTCCTTCAGATTTTTTTGTCAATTGGAAATGCACATGAATAGTTGATGACTCAAAAAGTGCAGGTGCTAATGTTCCTATCCATCAACCAAGCCTTTGCTCCCTACAACTTTACTTTGCTGCACCAGCCCTTCTCCTAGCTGTTCCTGCCCAGCTTCTCCAATGACATCTAAATGGAAACTTAATGAATTGGATCTGTCTTAGTTCCACTGAAATCAATAGGAATCAACTTAATGTATAGCCCACCACTCTCCCAATATGGGACCCAACGTAACTCAAAATTTGAATTGAAATAAGATAAAGTTAAAACAATGGATAGTATAAAAGTTTTTTTAAAAAAAATTAAACAATTATATATACTATTCTTTGAAAACAAGTTTTTAAAAGCCAGTTATAACAATAATGATAAAAATACAAGCAGAAAACACAACCCAATTAAAAGACATTTTGCAACAAACAATTAATACTCAAAGGACTGAGTAAACTGAAAGCTCTTCACCTGCCCACAGAAAGACATCAGAAAGGGACACCTAGTATCCTACTACAGGAAATTCCAGAGTCTGGGAGCAGCCACTGTGAAGGCTCTCTTCCATACCTTCCCCAAATGCTCCTTTGATTTCAAAAGGACTAAAATATGAGTAATCTAACACAGTTCTAACCCACTATTCAGAGCAATATACTTTTGGAATAAATCCTGAAAGGGAGCCATTTCCCTGAACTCTCAACTAGAATAACTTTCTTTAAAAATCTAGCTGCATCCCCTCCCCTGCAAACAATATTTCTAGTAAAGCTTTCATACACAAACACAAACACTGCTGAAATTCTGATTTTGGCCATTTCCATATCAGTCCAGTCTAAAAGATGCAGGTGAGAAATAGTTAAGTATCACTGTCATCATGCCCTGCTTATAAGCTGCCTAGAGATATGGCCTTTGATCCCACATTTCCTGCTAAAAAAAATCCATTTTACAGCAAGGCCACCTCCTGAGTTCAAATTAGACCGAGATTGGTAACTCAAACTTCAAACCCCCAAACTAATTTTATCTTTAATTTTTCCTTTCAAAAATTCGTTTTCCACACAGATTTCTCCTAAAATTATTTTTACGAGACTTGTCAAGGTCACTGACTGTTACCCCTTCTTCTTGGTCCATGTGGGAACCAAGGACACTGCAAAGCATGGCCTTCAGGAGATTACAAGGGATTATGAGGTCCTGGGTATGAAGCAGAAGACCCTTTATGCACAAGTTGTCATTTTGTTTCTCCTCCCAGTTGAAGGGCACAGCCCAGGAAGGGAGAGAAGAATAGTGGAGGTGCACATCTAGCTCTGCAGATGGTGCCGCTGGGAACAGTTTGGTTTCTTGGATGATGGTCTGCAGTTTCATTAACATGGACTTCTGACAAGTGATGAGTTGTACCTCACAGCAGTTGGCAGGAACATTTTTGCTAAGTGTCTCACAAACCTGATCAGAGGAGTTTAAACTTGAGTTATATGGGGGTGGAAGATTGTATTCTTGAGGGAGGAAATTCATCAAGTGCTGCAGATAATAGCTCAAATGTTATAGGGAGAATTGGGCAAATAGTACAGGAATCCAACAGTGGTAGGGAAAAAATCCTTAAATAAGCAGCTGGTGGGATGATCCATGGTCTTAAATGTCTCTACACTAATGCACAGAGCATGGGAAATAAACAAGATGAATTGGAACTCTTAAAACAGCAAAGCAAATATGATATAATAGACATCACTGAAACCTGATGGGATGAGACTCATGATTGGACTGTAGCAATAGAATATAGCATAACTTATTTCAGAGAAATAGACCAAACAGGAAAGGAGAAGAAGTAGCATTAGATGTCAAGGATGGTTACACCTGTGAAGAGATCCATGATTTAAATCCTGGAAACCAGGTTGAGAGCATCTGGATAAAAACTGAGGGGAAGAGAAACAACAGAAATGTCACTGTGGAGGTCTACTACAGACCCTCCAGCCACACTGAGGACTTGGATGATGCCTTCCTGGAACAGATGATTCAGAAAGGAAAGGTGTAGTTGATGATTCAGCTATCCTGATATTTGTTGGAAGTCAAACTTCCTGACATCAAGAGCTGTTTGACAGTGGAATAAGCTGCCTCAGAGTGTGGTGGAGTCTCCTTCTTTGGAGGTTTTTAAACAGAGACTGAATGGCCTTCTGCCAAGAGTGCTTTGATTGTGTATTCCTTGCACAGCAGAGGGATAGACTCACTGACTCTGGTCTCTTCCAACTCTGTAATTCTTTGATTCTATGATCTTTTAATTAAGTTATTTTAGAAAACACAATTCCCACCCGGCGAATCAATTCATCAATTCAATGTACCTCCAGTTAATATATTAGCCTGCTACCTTCTCTCGGAAGGAAGGTGAGAAGCATGTTGTGCCTAAGCAGGGCTTTTACTCATTTCAACCTGATTCTCTGTATCTCTCCCTCCAGCATAAAGGAGAGGAGAGGAAGGAAAGGCACAAAACCTAAACAGCCAACAGCAGTCAGCAGCCACCAGGTGCAACTGTTAGTCAGCCCAGCCCCATCCTATTTCCGTTTCTGCAATTTAATCTATCTATTCAACATCCAGGGTGCTACCAGTACTGTGCTCTGGAACACATTTTTCTTTTTTACACTATACTATTTCCTTTTTCTTGACTTCAGAGAGTAACTGAAACACTATGAGTGTAGAAAGAGAAAGGCAACATGTAGATCTCTGAGAATCCACAAAATAACATGGAAAACCAACACATTATGACATCATATGCATTCATTATAGAGTTCTCAAACCATTGCATTGAATTATTGGTCGTAAGGTGATGTTGTTATCGTGTGCCTTCAAGTCATTTCTGACTTACAGAGACCCTAAGTAGAACCTATTGGAAGTTTTCTGCTGGCTGAGAATATGTGACATGCCAAAGGTCACCCAGTGGGCTTCCATGGCTAAGTGGAGAATCGAACCCTGGTCTTCAGAGTCATAGTCCAATATTCAAACCACTACACCATGCTGGTGGTCAAGGGGTATTAAATCACTGATAGGGAACCTTTCTGCCAAGAATATGTAACAAATCAAGTTCAGAATATGAGATAATGCAAACTGGAAGTTTCCCTATCTCATGTTGCCTTTCTTACATTTTTTAAAATTAAGTTATTGACTTAAATTGGCCTTTGAGCATTAATATAATTCCAGAATTAAGTTCTCGATTAATTAAATGAGACTCAAGCATATTTCTCAGATAGTTTTTTAACCAAAGTCTCATATTCTTGAATTTTTTTAAAAAAATTGCCTATTGCATTATTAAAAATCCTTTAATCCCTTAAACATTGGAAATTCCAATGTTTAGGTCTCAAAATGTCAACCAGTTACTCAACAGTAATTCCAAGGGATTAATTATGTTACATGATTAATTGTATTACAGGATGATCCCCCTATACCCCCAACTCATTTTTATAAAAAAAGAATGAACAATTTAAATTAAGGAAACCAGATAATTCTGTATATCGATAACATTTGGAGGACTTTGGAAAATTGGAAGCTAAGGAGATTAAGTTATAAGAGAGGAAGAAATGAAAACCAGGAGAAGTGGGTCTTTGGTGGGGTGGATGAGATATGGGGTTTCCACAGATTTCGTGCAACCATTTCCAAAGCTTAAAGCACAGCTGAGGACCAGAACAGTAAAATCATAGGTAACATTTTTCAACTTCACTCTGGTAAAGCTTTAAATTTAAATGTCAATTTATCATAAATGTAATGGTTAAATTCCTCTCTTCCAACATAAATGTAACTGAATTTGGGTGGGGGTTTTTGTTTTTTGTTTGCTTATTAACAATTAATATGTTAACCATTTCCTACTAACACTTCTACTTCTGCACATATCAAGCATTGTCTATTTATTCATGCACTCTTCTTTTTTTAACTTACATCATGTGGTAAAAGAGTTGATGACTACTCCTAGAACAGGCTGTCAATACCTCAGATGTAAAGCTATTAGGAGGCAGACAAATGGAAAAGAATATTTAAACTGTTCTCTCAGAGATGAAAGACGGTTCCATTTTACTGGAAATTCTGTCAAGCACTAACTTTAGTGATTAACCATCTTTGAACTTCAGCAGATGAAAGGATTATTGCTGAAAGCATATTAATCTGTTGAGGATTAGCAGCAAACTGTTGGAGGACTTGAACAGATAATTGGTGATTTATTTATGAACTGCAATAGGAGAGCAGGAAAAAAATCGTATAACTTGTGTTGAACAAGGATGCAATATCTAGAGGAGCAAAGCTGAAATAGGCAGTACAAAAAAAAATACATAACATATACCACACCCTTGGTAGCTGATGGATTGCTATGCATTCCTTTAGAGGAAAACATAACTTGCCAGAGTGCTATAAAATCCAGTTCCCTAATTCCTCCTGCTTTCTTCTTTTAACCTATGCAGAGCAAATATACAGTCTGTCCTAACCATAAGTAATTCTCTTTGATAACAGAGAATAAAAAAAGCAACTCTATAGGAGAAATGCCCATGACAATTTTAGCATGGTATGGAGCCCTGGATTCCAAAATCTAATTCAGAAGCAGGTAAAAGTATGGCCTCACAGGATCTGCAGTATGGCTCTGCCCACCCAAACAGCTTTCCGTGACAACCCTTGAGATCCTCGATATGAGTTAAAAAACCAGCAAAAAAACAGCCAATCATACCTTGAAGATTCCATGTTTAGAAATACACATATAAATATGTATGATGTTAGACATAACAGAGTTTTGCAAATGGGCAGGTGATTGTAGCTGCCCAGCCCTTGTCATGTATAAACTCAAGGCAGTACTGCTAGTAAACATAAGCATCCACAGGCTTTGTGATCTTTGGGAAGAGCTTTCTCTTGATCCTACCACCACCATCACAAGTACATCTGATGAGGACAGAGGGAAGAGTCTTCTAGATGTCTGCTCTCTTGTGAGCAAGGTTTGATTGGCCCCCTCTCTGCTATCTTTTCACCAGCAGGCAAAGACCACCTTATTTAAACAGGCCTTCAGCTTTTAACTATTTGGGGTAATGAAATAGTTGTGCTGTTTCTTCAAATGTAATATGTTTTAAAGTGTTTTTAGCTATTCTAAATTGATGTTTTTAAGTGAACTGTTTTAACTTTTTCTAAATTTTATATTACAGATTTGTTTTAGCTATTTTGTTTCTAATGTACAGGGAAGGATACATTGAGTCCCATATGGGAGAAAAGCAAGATATAAATTAAACAAGCAACCAGTTCTCCTTTTCATGTAAGACATGAATACAGTCAGCCTTCCACATCTGTGGGTTTCAGTTCTGCAGATTTGATTATTCATGGATTATTTGCTGTCACCTCTGCTGCCTTCCTTGGCCATTTTTAATAGGGACTACAAGCCTCATGAGACTGAGAAGCTGCAAATGAGACTTGTAAGTCTCCATTAAAAATGGTGTGGGACAGCAGTGGAGGTGGCAGTAAGGCCCATCAGCCACCCACTTCTGCCTTACGGAGGAACTCTGATACTTCAAAGGAATCGACAGTGGGTTGAGTATGCTGATCATACTTTTTTTGTATGTTAAATATGGTTTGGGAGGGCCTAGTGTTATTCATGGTTTTTTCACTTTCAGGGGTCCTGTGCCCCTAACCCTAGCAAATGTGGAGGGATGACTGTATTGCTTCAGAAGATTGGACAAAAAACCTTGACCTTCCAATCCATTTTAATAGGAATCGTCACACAAAATCTTAATAGGATGATATAGCACAAGATACTATGGAACACCACTAATTTCCCTCTGTCTTCTACAGAAACCTATGGCATAGTCCAGCAATACTTAAAGGGGATTCTATACCACAGGTGCATCGTTCTCTATCAGGCTTACAGCTAAAACTTTCTGTAGGTACAGGCTTTCCCAAGACTTCATTTATTACTGAAAAATTGATATGCATCCCTGGAATAAGACAAGCTTTATTTGTGGTAAATGATGCAATGGAAATCAACAGCAAAGGCAGCATCGCAGTCCTTGAGCTGGCGGGTTCCAGTACATCCTTACAGTAAATGAACAGCAAGTGAGCGGCAGCAATTGAGCCTCTAAACATGACTTCTACCTAGACTATCCCAAGACCAACACTTTAGATTTTGGCAATGAATAATGGATCTTCTGGGTTGTATGCATACCCTACTCCAGGAGAAGAAACTGGATCCCAGAGGTTATATAAGGCAAAAGCAAACTATAAAAAAAATCAATAGTGCAGGTGTGATCCAACCTTATGAGAACTACCTAAGCAAGTTTGTTACCTACTCTCTCAGTCTTTTTCTCAGCCATCAATCTAGTCCCAACCTTGAACTGCAAGTGGAACTATCTAGCAGGGCATGTTAAGATTAAAACAATCATTTAAAGCCAGAGGACAGTTGTTAATGTTGGGCCATGATACTAACAAATTTTCTAGAATCCATCAACCTGGTGGCCGAGGTATCTTTTGGCCAATCTGTTATAGAGTGGAGTCATTCCCAAAGTTCCCATTGATGCTTTGTTCCTTGTTGGATGGGTTGCCTCTGCTTTTGTGTCATACAACCTAAGAATACAGCCTAGATACAGGGGTGTAGTTACAGTGGTGTAGATGGATTAGGCACCACTTTCTCCACTCTGGGCCCTGCAGAACTACATCTCTGCTCATGCTGTTCATCCCACTGCTCATAACAGCTGTGCTGATATTTCTGATAAAGTCTCTTCCCAGTCAGTGTACTTCTTGTCTTCCCAAAGGCTGCTCTCCTCTCAGAATTCCTGTTCCAGCAGCAGCAAGCAAACTCCTCCCTGCCCTTAGGGTTCTCTGGTAGGCTGGCTGCCTCCATCTTTCAGCCTTGAGGGAGAACCTCTGAAGTAAGGTGGTCATGCCAGCTGGGGGGATCTGGAAACACTTAAAGAAAAACTTTAAGGTTTTGCCTATGAGGCTCCTGAATAAATGTTGTTGATGTTAAATAACTAAAAAGACTGCTTAGAAGCTGGCCAAATGACTTTAGGCAAGGACATAACAACCTGTCCCCAGCCTTACCAACAGTCAAATTATTACACCTTTTCAGGCAGATCTTTAACAATGCAAATATGGGGAAGGCTACTGGAATTGCAACTGGCAGTGGAAAGACTTCTTTTCTTATCTGCTGTAGCTCCTTGTCTAAAGATGTTACTTGCATCAGACCAAGTATTCTGTGCCTGCTGGTGTTCAAATAATTATCATTGGCTTTCCAGTGATGCCATTTGTATTTTTAAATCCGGCATGTTAAATGCAGAGATAGCACAACTGGTTTGATCCTTTGGCATTGATCTCACACATTCTGAGGCCAGAGAACATGGGAGTGTGCCTTTTCTGCCATGGCATTCTAGTTATGGAATGCCCTCCCCTAAGGCCTGATGGGTATGTATATTGCTGTCATTTAAGTGCTAAGTGAAAACATGGTTGTTAACAAAAGCCTTTGGGGACTAATTGGTTCCCATGTACATGGTTTTAAAATGTTTTACAGTATTTTAACCAATTTTAATCTGTCTTCTTTTGACTTCTTACATTGTTTAATTTTTTTAGCCTTCTAAAAGCTTTTTGATTGTTTACATTATTTTAAACTGATTGTGTTGTTTTGTTGTACATAACCCTGAGCTCTTCAGATAGAGAGCAGGATATAAATATTTAAACAAACAAGCTTGTTTTCTGCTGCTCCAGAGACTAGGACAAGGAGCAATGGATACAAACTACAGGAAAAGAGATTCCACCTGAACCTCAGGAAGAACTTCCTGATGGTCAGAGCTGTTCAGCAGTGGAATATGCTGCCTCAGAGTGTGGTGGAATCTCCTTCTTTGAAGGTTTTTAAGCAAGTTGGATGGCCACCTGTTAGAACTGCTTTGATGTGGGTTCTTGCATGGCAGGGGGTTGGACTGGATGGCCTCTGTGGTCTCTTCCAACTCTATGATTCTATGAAACATTCATCTTGGAGGTGCAGAGCAGTTGCCATTGTTGCACATGACTGCTCCACCAGCTCTGTTTCCAGTTACATGTTTTACACTGGCCAGTGGACTGGTATAAATACTTAGAGCATCATGGGTGAGTCCCAGCATTCACTTAGAAGTTCAGAACCTTGTGTTCAGCAAAATTAGATTGCACTTTGACTCAGTTCTGTCATATTCCCTTTGTTTTGCACATGTAAAATATGACCACTAAAAAAAAAACACAAAGAAAGCAATCCAATCATAATGCATGCTGCATTCAGAGAAAAATAATTGTAAGCACCTGTAATGCTTCTTTATATGCTGCTTAGACTCTTGCTGGGTCCTTCCCAGTTTGCTGCTTTGCAGATGCACCTAAGAACAAAAAGACTTATGAAGTATTCATTTAAGAAAAATGTATGATTATTCAGCTCAGTTGAAGGTTAATGAGACTTAATGATCCAGTAAAGGAAGGGGCTCTTTAGATCACTTGTGGAAATGTCTTAACATAACCTTAGAACAGTGGTTCTCATCCTGTGGGTCCCCAGATGTTTTTGGACTTCAGCTCCCAGAAGCCCCAGCCACTATGGTCAATGCTCAGGGCTTCTGGGAGCTGAAGGCCAAAAACATCTGGGGACCCACAGGTTGAGAACCACTGCCTTAGAACATTTTGAATCAAAGGTAAGTTGTCCGTAGAAAAACAGCAGCAATAACAAGAGTGGACCTTACACTATCAAACTGTCCCAGTGTTACCATATTTCTCATATACCTCGAGGACAGTTCAAGCCCCAGTTTTTCCCCTCAACTGTACCGTAGTATAAGAATATGTGAGAAACATGGGCCTGAAATGTGGATGGACATGAAAAAGCCAGCCATGAACACCAGAGATTTCCCTGATCATGGAGACTGTGAAAACTGATGTCAGGTTGCAATGTACTATTCGTTTCAGTCTTATGCAACTTTGTCATTCTACTAGTTGCTTCCTACTTGACTCTCAGATTTGTGAAACCAGGCTTCCTCTGATTTACTTTATACAGGACCAGCATTAAACTGGGGGATAGAGAGAGATGATGGCCAACCCATTATAGTAGGGGCTGTTATCTATTGGTCCCTATTGCAGATATACCTCAGTTAACAAAGTAGATGAGTTCCTGGGCATTCTTTCTTTAACAGAAAATTTGGTACCAGAGGCAGAAATTACATAATAAAGAAAGATATAGGTTCCTGCATCACAAAAAAAAGAAGAGCAGTTCAACATATTTCAGCAAACTTTATTCAAGATTAACAATACAGGAAGTCATCACCTTTAGACACCCTGTTATCTTACGACTTGCTCTTTTGAGAGTTCCAAATTAAGGACAAGTTCCACTCTTTCACAGTTCTTGTTGCCTGCAGAGGCTCACTTGAAACCGCTCACATGTGCAGGCTACTTACAAAGCAAGCTGAGAGGGGGGAAAGGCAGCAAGCCAGCTGAGAGACTTTGCAATCAGCACACATGCAGTTGGTCCCAAGTGAGCCTCCATAAGTCCTTCATGCTCCCTACAGTACAGTACATGGGTTCTGCTTTCAACCAACTCCATTTTCTGACAGTGTTCCTATCCCTAACCTGTTAGATAAATGAAGGAAGCCTGTACACACATGCAAAATGAAACAACCAGATCAAATAGGCTTCACATAACATTTTGAATTTTCTAGGGACCACTTGAAAACTTCTTGTAAAATGCATCCAATGATGACTTTTTCTTCTTTCCCAAGCTGCCACTTTTTCTAGTGATTTCCCTTTATAACATGTCAGGACTGATGGATGAAGGAGACTTATCTCCTCTCACCCTTTCCTCTCTGTTTTGCTGTTTCTTGCATACATAGTAAGGGATTCTGGAGGCAACTACTGTTTATCTTGCCTGTTGGAGGCTGGTGCACACAACTACAGAAGGATTGGCTACAGCAGAGTCCTGTTCTTTCCAAGCTTAAGCTTTGTTAATTGAACATTTTGTTGCAGACACATTGCTGCAACCCAACACCACGAATCTGTGTTGCTCCAGCCCTCCTTCACTATTCTCTCTAAGCTGATGATGCTTTAAAAAAAAAAGATCTCCCATCTAGACAGAGGATGAGAAGAAAAAAAGGAAGATGTGTGGGCCTAAGGAAAAAACAATTTGCAGAAAGAAGTTTTTTTTCCGAGGCTCAATTAACTAAGTTGTGCCAGTTTATATTTTTTTTTTCCCTTCCTTCCTTGCACTGACTGGGCTATTCAGTTTTTTTCTGACAGCCTTCTTAGCTACTTGAGTGTTTTAAAGTTTAGTTATTTATTTATTAAAATATTTATATCCTACCTTTTATCTGAAGATCTCAGGGCATTAAATATTGATGTCTCCTGTTAGTAGCTGCCATTTTATTTTCACTATTTAATTTCTGATCCATTATGTGATATAATTTGAAAACAGCCAGTGTTTTGAGTAAGGACCTAAATAAGATCCTGTCTATCTTGGAAGCTAAGCAGAGCAGCCCTGGTTACTTGGATGAGAGACCACTGACTGATTTAGTGGGAAGTCACTGAGGGGTTCACCTTGCCCTTGTCCCACCTCTAACTCTGCAGAGACTTCCCATTTCCATGGAACATAGGGATTCTATACATCCATACATACTCAAACTAAGTAAAGGCACATGGAGAGAATAAGGAAAGGAAGAGATCTTTTTAGGAAAGCTTTTATTCTAAGCAAGTAAATATCAAGGCACCAGATCCCATCTGATCCTGTAAACTAAGTAAGGTCAGTCTCAGTTAGTACATGGATGGGAGACTGCCAATGAATACCAGGTGCTGTAAGCTACATTTCAGAGGAGAGAACTGGCAAAACCACCTCTGAATATTCCTTGTCTAAGGAAACTCTATGAAATTCATGGAGTCTCTGTAAATCAACAGGCAACTTGAAGGCACATATACACACACAATATGAATAAGAAATAAAAGATAATTTTTAGGACTGCTATTTCTACAGTTTAAATTTCTGGTTACCACAGTATAGTGACAGAGAAGAAGAGCCAGTGGTGAAGGTTTGGGGGACTTTTTCTAGCACTGTGCAAGTGTGTACTCTAAGTTCTTTCACTGACATCAGTAACCTGTGCATCAGCCAGAATGATTATTTACTCAACAACCATACTTCAGTTACTATCTCCTGGTGCCTAAACAAGGCCACATTAAGGTTTTTGTAGGCCCTAAGCACTCTTTTATTTGACTCCCCCCTTACCTCGATGTACCACTAGGGATGTTTTCATAGGTCTTAAATTTTCATAGGCCCTTGGCACTCTGCTGAAAGTAACTAATGGATAAGGCATCTCTGAGCAGTAAGCCTCCATTCTCGGATATCATCATGCCACATAATCAGAAGTTATAAATGGTAGTTTCACCAGTGTGGACCGCTTGTGTTGAGCAAACCAATGCCAAGCAGCAAAGGCTGGTGAAGAAGCAAATGGAGGTTACCAATGTACACTTTCTAAAGTTGAAAGGCTTGAGGGTACTTTGGACCTGACATCTTCAGTGCTTCCAAGCTAGGGGTTGAGGGTGCCTCCTCTGCTTTACCTTTTTGCAGTGGGGTTACTCAAGAGCAAAGACCAATATATTAGACCATGGTTGGGATCACATGAGTTGCAGAAAAAATGAGTGCTTGCTCTCACTTTAGTAGCAATCATATCTGCACTGCAAGAAGGTGGGGGATTTAATGGGTATAGATTAACATACAGAACTTTTGATGTACGTAAAACTTTAAAAATAGTATTGCATGCAGTTAACCAATCTTCTGTGCCTTCATTCCAAGTGGTGTTCAAACACTCCAGAACTGGAGAAGGTGGGATCCTTCACTAGTTTTTTTTTTTTTTAATTACATCTCCCATTATTCCCTTCCTGTTGGCTGTGCTGCCTAGGACTGGTGCAAGCTGCAGTACAACAACGTCTGGAGAGCCATGTATTCATCGGCCCTGAAACTGTTTCTTGACACTAGTTTATATTACTACACCATTAGTTGAACCAAATGCACAACAAAATCTCTTTCAGATATATAGGCTTCGAGCAAAAATGTAAAAGATAAAAGCTCTACATGAAGGGGGAAAAGAATACCATTCTAAGGCCAAAAATATACTGAAAACTCAGATCAGCAATATTAATTCCTCTAATAATTGCCAGGACAGAATATGACGTCTCTGTACTTCACTTTGTAATAAATCCCTTTGCCTGTTAAAAGAGTTTACTTTTATAAATTAAGCTATATACATACTTATGTAAATAGATCTCAGTGAATAGCTTTTTGCAGCTGAATGATTAGAACCTGTTTTCACAAATTCAGTCAGAGAGATAACAGCCTTAGAGAGATAACATGTTAAATGCTCAGTTGCAAAGTTCAATAAATGAATTGACTTTGTTTCTACATGAGATATGGTGTTATCTCTTCCACTGAGTTTGTTCAAATAATTGCATAAGAATTCAAAAGTTAACTACCCACTCTAAATTAGGTGCCTCTCTCAATTAAGCATCATGGCAATGGAGTTCTCTAGTTATTATGAGGACTTTAATTGACAGAATGCAATACTCTGATTTCTCTTCCAGTAAAATGGTGAGCCCCTTAACTATTATGTTAGCACTGATACAGCTGTATTGACATTTAACACTGAACATGAGACTCTAAAGATATCTGCCCCCCCAATACTATACACCTGGCAAATCCTATAAAAACAACCTATTTGCGATACAGCTGGGGTAGGCAGCCCTGAGGCTTCAGCTGGCTCTTGTGAAAAAGGGTGAATTGACTCTTCTAGAAGTTATCATGAGTGGAAATTGACTTTCTAAATAGGCTGCAGGAACCCCTATCAACAAATACCAATTTTTAAAAACCAGAAATGGATTTCCAAATACATCCCTGTTTGGGTGGGACTACATTTTTTGCAATTCAGGTGCTCCTAGGGGGTCCCAAAAGCAGAAATTCATCACACTTGATCAACCCTGCTATATTGTATATAAGAAAGGAAAAGAGAAAGGATCAAGGTTTCCTAAAGAGCAAAGGAGTTTCCTATGCATGAATCTATTGTTAATTGAAACCTATTCAGCATTCTTCAGAATGAAGAGTGTAAGCCACACATGTGAGAAGGACATCAAGGATTGTTGTAGTTCATCTCTTCCCTCACTATTTTCCTCATCTTCTCCATTTGGAGAGAATATGTCTGCAGAAGAGAACCTCAAGATGTTGAAATCCTGTTTTTCTTTTTCTTTAGGATTCCTTAGATGTTGAGGAGAGACTACATCAAGAAAGGAAGCTCTCCCCTGAGGAGTGGAACCCTACATATCTATCAGGTTATGAGAATGACAATGGGGTAAAACAGAGCTAATACACTCACCCCAACTTCTTCCTCACGTATAAAACTTACACCCGGGGAGGATGCATGAACAAGGCTTTATTTCTAATCATTTTCATTCCCAAAATCTGGGACAGAATGTCTGTATACATATTAAGTGTTTATCTCATATATTGATTTAATATTTGATGTACACAATCTATTGAACAAACAAGTTTTGCATTAATAGTGTAGGAAGTATCTAGTTAGAGAACTGTAAGAACAACTTTTCAAAAATTAATTGAAGTGCTTCATTGTTTTCTGAAGTTGGCTAGTAAACTAACCATGGATCTTCATGGAATATCAATATTTCATTTGGTTTTGCTTTAATTACCCCCAACTGCAATATTACACTATTCCTGTATTTTGAACATATAAAACTACCGTTCTACTGGTTTTATAGCAGCGTAGGGTGATTGGAAACAACTCTCCAGGTTTTCTGACATAAAGGTTTCCCATGACACATTATTAGGAGGAAACCTTGATGTGATATCACAGATGCACTCCAGTCTTTTTCCTGTAGCACTAACCACAAGGGCCAGGCATGATTCTAGATCAAACCAGTGGCATAGTATGACAGAATTAACAGTTATACACCCATCACATTTTCCACGTAAAAATACCCATCCTCAAAGCTGTTCTTGTTCCCTATAAGGCAGAACATATATACTTCCCTGGGGATATATCAAGTTCATACTGTGATTGTTGAACTGGACAGTAATCCTAGAACTCTGTATGTTCTGTCACTGAACTGTGGCCCCACATCAGCCATGTTTATGGCTTTGTTATGAATATTTCCATATTTTTGAAAACGTAGAAACAAAGCTAGAATTCTCAAGGCTCACACAAGATCTTTACAATTGCCAAGATCTCGTTAAAATTGCCCAGAGACCCTTGTCTGTAGTCTATCATTTTTCTTATATCCCCAGTGACTGGAAAAAAAGCAGGCTTACATACAACCTTGGATCTTTGCCTTCTGGTAATACTCCTTAATCTTTCTTGATGTTCCTTATTGCTGAGCATTGTGTAGGGAACTGTGGTCTCTGACACTGTGATCCCTCTCCAGTCTTGATATGTTTTTCCTATTAGAAAAATCAATACAATTTACAAGAATGCCAGAATATTCAAGACCATCATAAGATACTTAATTATAGAGGCCAGTGTGAGCTAAATAACTTCCACATCCTTGCAAAGGTAGGATGAACATTGCCAAGCTTTTCTTATAAAATATCTATTCCATCGCTATAAGGAGAGTGACTAAAGATGGATCATAGACATGTCTCTTTTTCAGAATTCTGAAAGAGGCCACTATGTTCACTACATTTTCAGAGATCATCTTTGAAAAGTCTGGGTTCTTCACAACTCTTCAAAAATACAAAAGCTCCTGGAATATGTTCCTTGTAAACAATGATCTTTAGCCACAGAATCTTTTCATTCTTGGCTTAAGAAATCAATATTGTTGAACAACCTTAGAAATTCAGGTTTGACAGCTATATGACTATGAAGTAGAAGGCAACAGGTAAAAAAGTTCAGTGTGAATTAGAGCAGTGCATTCAGAAATGCTGACCCTAGAAGACTCAAGCTTACTAATGAACAATCAAATGACCTAGATTTCAACAGAACTAAGCATCATGGTTACTGGCATGGTTATTGAGAGAGACATCAAGTCCTGTTTAAACTACTGGTTACCTTAACAACGCCTGAACACGTAGTCAGCCCCAGGTTTGTTTACAGTTTGTTTACAGTGGAAAATTAGATGCTGAAGTAAGCTGAAACAGAACTCCTTTTCAGACATTCAGTGAAGGCATAGGAAGAGACTCCAGTGTTGGCAGAGTGAAATAGAGCTTTGGTATAGTGCTGCTCCTGAGGCCCCTACCTTCCTACCCACAAACGGGAATCTGATGATACCTTCTGTACAGTTTTACCCACTACCACTATGTCCCAAAGCCATCAATTACTTGCTCCCTTCTCACCACTACCTGACAAGTTATCTCAGCAGATAGCAACAGAGGCGCTATTTATTAGGAGCTGGGATGGCATGCAATTGTGCTCCATGAACATTGTGTTAGATCCCAAATGTTACATAACCCAACACTGACACCAGGGCAAGCGCTGATTTTAGGTCACATAATATAGTGCACAGCCAGCACAGAACCAAGCTGAACATTTATTTAACGGCACCACAGTAATAATATTGGAAATCCTGGGCAAGATGCCTTGCATTTTGGTAGGTAGAGAGCTTCCAGCATAGCCTGATAAAGATTTCTAGATAACTTGAAAGTTTGATGACTTTTTGATGACTTTTTGGTTGCTCCTAAGCACTGACTAACTGGAGATTTTGGTGTGTTCCTTCCTGCTTCATACAGCAACAACCCTGTCTTTGCTTTTCAAAATATCTGAGCACTCAGAGTCTTAGAATATCTGTGCAATCCTGTGCATTTCTACTCAGAAACTCAGTCTCAATGAGTTCAATAAGACTTACTCCCTTTCAGATATGCATACAATTGCAGCATATGTAGCTTTAACTTATTTCAGGGATGTCAGATCCTCTGTTGAGACCAGAAATTATATAGATGTGCAGGCAGTATTGGGTTAAACTGTGTAACATATGTGCTTCAGGATGTCAAGGTGAAAATATATGTGTGGTTTCCTTGTAATTTTTTCAAACTATAATAAATCCCTATCTTACTACTGCCTGTCAAAAGCTTCACTGAAGCCATTCCATGCTTCTTTAATTCCCTTCCCAAGTTGAAAATATCCATGGTTGTAACTGTAATCCTTGAGAGTGTTACATCAGGCAAAGCAGCAAAGCAATAACAAATTAGGAAGAGCTGGCTGATTTCTGCCGTACTGCATTCCTTGGTGACCATTTAATTCAAAATTTGTGCTATCTTTCCATAAACTTTCACAATACTTTAATGCCTTTTTAATTGGACATTTAGCGTTAATCTTTAGGCACTTACAAACAATTAGGTGCATGAAGATAGATGAGGAGCTACCAGTTTATCTGTGTAATTAGAAAAACGAGGAGGGAGGATCTTACATCAATTGAAATCCTAATTATTTGAACAGTTATATTGTGGAGGGTTGATCTGAACAGTTAAGATTTCCCCAGATTGACTAATTTAAAACTAAGGAATATAACGGAGTGAGTAAAAATAGTATCCTGTATCAAGGATGGCATGTGGATTCATTATTCTTATGAACTGCTCATTAAAGGAAAATAAAGCTAGGTTGTTGCAAACATATCTGTGATGTCAGATCATCGGTCAATTAAAAATGCACCATGTAATTTCTAACAAATTCTAGCAGATATGTATTTCCTCCCTCTTTTAATGTATATCATTCATTAGTAAGCTGAAAGATATAAAACATGCTTCACCCACTGATCCACATCAGGGTCCTGAAGGCTTTTGCTTGCAATAGAAATTTATCTTCTAAGAAGTTTCCATCCCTCTCTGGCCTTTCTCCTGCTGTTGAGTAGGAAAGGGACCCCCCAAAAAAAATCTATCTAGCTTCCACTTGCCACTAATGTACTCAATGTGACTTAGTGGGCAGGTGCTGAGGGGTTTAACTTGTACTTTTTCCTACCTCTGACTCTGCAGAGACTTTGGTCTTTGCTGCACGGGGTAAGTAGTACGGCGTGGTGCGACCTCTGACGGAAGTCGTCCACACCTTCGGAGCATACTGGGTCGGACTACTTGTCGCAGTTCCGCACCTCAGTCCACTCCGGAGCGACCTGAAGTGGTTGCGCAGCGTGCTTTTTAAAAACCTGTTTTTACAGGTTTTTGAAAGCCCGGAGTGTGCCACTCTGTCCCACTCTGTTCCCATGCTCCGGTGCAGATTTGCAGGCATGCACCAGTGCGTGCCTGCAGATCTGCCAGGGGTGGGCTTCTTGCTGGTGAGCTTCTCCGGTTGGTGGAGAGCCTCCGCCAGCTGGAAGCTGCCATTTTGGACGCTGAAGCTGCCATTTTGGACACCGGAGGACTGTGGAACAGCGAGCTCGCGCTGCTCTCATGGGGACGGACTTACCCAGCTGTCGGTAAGCTCCGTTTCAGCACATTTTCCCCCGTTTCCCCCTCCACATGCGGAAAGGGCCTTTGTCTTCCCCTCCTATGGGAGATGAGAATCCCATACATATATGTGCTGCACACACAAAGCAAAGACGTGTGAAGAGAGCATTGAAAACAGGAGATCTTTTAAGGAAAGCTTTCACTCTAAGCAAGCAATCTTACAGTAGCAAAAGGCTATCTTGTACATGAAGGCACCTTCCTTCAGGCATTGCTTAGGAGTAGTTAGAAAATTACAAAACAGTCTGAGTCATATTCAGCTGAGCTTAGAAAGAAATAAGCTCTACCATGACTAGTTGAACATTCCTGTTCTACTCGCAAGACAGATGGTTTTCTGGGCCTATGGATGTTTATGGGAAGCTGGGAGCCTGGACCCCTTTGTCCAGCCTATGACCAATGATCCCTAGGACAGTGAGACAGATGGCACCTCACCTAACTCGATTTCAGTGCCAAAGTTTCTCAGTCAGTCCCAATCATTGTGTCTTATACTCTTTCATCTTGGAAGCATCTTGAAACATCTTGAAGCTTCCACACTTCTCCCCAAAGTGGTCATCTAATGGGGCAATTGTCTCTTGTGATCAGTGTTGTTCCTACCTGATACTGGACTCCAACAAATGTAGCCTAAAGCCATCATATCATTAGCACTTTGTTAGCAGAAGAGACTATACCACTCAGCTCTATTGCCCAGATAATGGAAGAGCCCATTATTACAACTAATATAAAAAAAATTAAAAGCCAACTGACAATGCAAAGTCTCTTGACTTGTACAACTTTGGATATCAAGATTTTTTTTACTGAATTTTTAATTTTTATCTATACTTTTTGAACACTTCTCTGAGATGAAATGCAGCATATCGTTTTTTTAAAAAAATAACACTGCATTAGAATCTGCATTAGGATAGCATCACATTATAAATAGATCAACATTAGCTGGCATCCTGTTCAGTAATAATGAGATCATAAACCAAACTTACAATCTTGTAACTACCAGGGATTCACATTTGCAGTCTTTACTGACTGAATCTGACCCCAAAACCCTACTGTTTCAATCTGGCATTGCCTCAGTCAGGGTTTCTGAGGTGCTGCAGATTGGGGCACTGGAAATGACAACTGCAGCACTTTCTTGATTGTGGGGTGATTTGGGATAAGCAGTTGTGGCAGAACCCTGAGGGCTCTCTCCAGCCTTATCTCAATGCAGCCTGCAAACAGGAAATCACTGTAGATGTCATTTTCCTGTACCCAAATCTGCAGCATCTCCAAAAACCTTTGGCTGAGCTGTTACCAGGGTGAAACAGCAGGTGATGGGGAGATGGAAGTGTTTCACTGTAGTTAGATCTGACAATGCAAGATCATGGCCATAGTATTTTAAAAATTCTGCCACCTGTATAATTAGAGGCCTGCAGATCTGCCAAGGGGTGGGCTTCCGGCTGGCGAGCTTCTCTGATTGGTGGAGAGCCTCCACCAATCGTAAGCCGCCATTTTGGATGCCACTGAATGCCGCAGGAGTGTGGAGCAGCAAATGCACTCTGCTCCTCGCAGCGACGGACTTACCCGGTTTCAGGTAAGCTCTGTTTCTGCGTGCTTTGCCCCATTTCTCCCTCCGCGTGTGGAAAAGGCCAAAGTGTGTGCAGACCAAACCACTCAAGATGATTTAGGCAAGGAAGCCAAAACCTATCCCATAATGAAAGGGATAAACCCCAAAGTGATACATTAATACACACTGTTATAGAAGACGCCTTCCTGCTCTTAAGCTATCATTGAGCATATCATGAAAGCCCATCTCAGTCTGTCCAAGGAACTTTCAACCAGTGGAATTCAATTAAATGGAAAGAGAATATATGGAAAGGAAAGAATTCTCTTTCATCCTTCATTTTCAACAGAAGGTATCACTCAGTTTCTGTTTCATTCTCATAATTTGGCGGATACATGAGATATCTGCCAAAATAAGAACAGATGCCAACCTGCAATGCTTCCAGTGACAAGCATGTCCTAAAATTATCATTCTGTGTGTCTTACTTCTGGGTCCAGTGATTACAAATTGATGTGGTAATTCTGATGTGAATTTATTCTTTTCACTCACATGAAAACACTTTTGTGTTAATTTACAGCATTTGCAAAGAATTTTGAATAATGCAGAAAGCCTCCAGTGACATTGCTAGTGAAGTGAAACTTCCTGAGTTTAGGGTTCAAGAACGGAGGCAAAATGAACTGAAGACAGCAGTTTAAGAACACAGTGTTGGTTCAGATGTCCAGCATGGAAGCTGAGCAATTGGCACTTAAACATACACTCTGACATTTATAGTAGTTTTGGAAATCTATCTAGCAAGAACATACAACAACATACAGCAAATTATAGCAGGAAACTAGAGACATATTAACCAATCATGAAATAAAACCCTGTTGTTTCCATATATCCACTTTTGGGTCTGTCCCTGCACAAAAAAAAATATTTTTTCACAAAAAGTGGGCAGCTGGAAATAGCATTTTTATGCAAAAAGTTTTTTTTCCTTTCAGGAAAAACAAGTGTTTCTGCACAGATTATTTCCCAAAACCATTTGGGATATGCACATATAGAGCGAGAACATCACAAAATTGTTGCTTCTGTATTATTTTTCCCAACTGGGTTTCCCAAGTGTCAGGAAACTCATTGTTTGACTGAGAAATGAATAGCACATCATGAAATTAGGTTGACATGACTTTCTCTGTGGCAGTGCCTTGACTGTTGGATTTTCTATCCAAGCCCAAGGAAGTTAGGCTGGTCCCAACTCTTTTAAAGCTTCCAGTAGGCAGCCAAAACAGTGCTGTTCCCAATGGCAATCAGTGTTTGAAACTGCTGTATTAACTGTTTTAAAACTCAATCCTAGGATTGTCTTTAGACTGCTTTTAGGCATTTTTAAGGGGTATTTAATGGGTTTTTAAAATATGTTTAACTTTCTGTTAGTTTAATTGGTTTTATTTGTTCATCACCTCAGGATGAACAAATGGGCTGGGAGAAATACTTTAAATAAATAAATTCAGAAATACTTTAAATAAATAATAATAAATGGTGATAGTAAATAGCAGTGAATATTCTTTCCATCCCTGTCAGAGCCAATATGACACTGATACCAGTTGCTCAGAAAGCAACTGCACTAAAATTCCACTGAATTTATGCTGTGCTTGTGAGATTCTCAGAGACATCTGGATGGCCACTGTAGGAAACAGGATGCTGGACTACATCAACAGCATCCAAGGTCAACATGGTAAGACATTTGCTAATGGTATACATCTTGATCTGGAGACAGTGACAAGAGTTTCTTGGATCTACTCCTCCTCTTCAATATACAGCATTTTGAACTGCTTGTTCACCACTTCTTGCTCTGAACAGTAGTAGTATGAAGGAGAAACTGTAGATACTATGGGATGCTTGATCTTTGGTTTTCTGTCTCACAAGCAGACTGATTGATGGCAGTAGTAATGACAACCATGGCAACCATAATGGTAGACTTAGCAAAGAGGGGTTCCTATCCTGTTTTTGCCAGAAATTGCCCAGAGCTCGGGGGGGGGGGGGCTGAAGTACTGGAGCTGTTAGGTTGTTATCCTGCCCCCGGTCAGTCACAGGTGTCTAACCACAACAGAAGGAGTAGCAAGAGCTTCATTAGCCAATCTGAATCATAACAGCAAACCAGGAATTCAAGGTAACAAGCCAGATGGGAGTCTAAAAGCAGCATTTGTTGAAGCAAGGTCCAAGGTCAGGAAGGAAACATGAAGCTGGACAGGTTGCTAATTAGCCAGATTGGTCAGCTGTGAGCAACAATCTGCCAGGGAAGTACTGAGATATTCATAGTTGGCTGTCTTCACATAGCCTGTGCTTAATTAATTAGTGCCTCTTACTTAAGAGCCATTAGGACCCATGCAAACTCTGAGTCTGCTTTGCTCCATAAAGGTAGGTACCACCTTCTCAGCATCTTCCTCCTCCAGCTGAAGAGGCAGAATCTCCATCTGGCTGCTGGCACTTGGGGTCCACTCCTGCCTCACCCACAGGGACTCTAATTTCCGAGTTTGTGTCTGACTCAGACTCACTCAGAGAGTGAGGCCTGACAGGACCCTTTTCTTCCAGTGGCCTTCCAGAAATGGGAGTTGCTGAGTTAGATGGACCTCAAACTTTGTACTGGTTATCTATCAGGTAAACAAACCAAATTAAATATGAACCAAGTGAATATGAAGAATGAACTACTCCTTCAACTTATTAATCTGACTTAGGTTATACAACATTGATGATGAATAATATTGTCTGTCTTAAAATATTAATTTCATCAGATTAATTTTAAAACATTTGGTTAATTTAAAATGAGTATGTGGGTTTTTTTTTAATTCTCTCAGATGAAATATCCTTACCTGCATCCACCTGCCTTAAACATTTAGCCAGTGATGCTGTATCAAAGGTAAATCTTGTTTGTTTATTCTCTTCGAAATGTACCAGACAGACAGAACAGAGAAAAATAAAGCTTATGAAAGATCACTCACAAAGGTTTGCTTTTCAGGGTTGATATTACAAGCAATTAGCCTGACATTTAATAAATGACATTTCTAAGAACTGCAAGAGCTGACTTAACAGGCAAACAGAACAACCTTGTTTTGTTTTTGAAAGGCAGTTGCATTGTAGCACATTTTACGCAAAATGTCTCTGCCAACTCATGTTTAAAACATTTATGTGCATGAAATATTTGGAATAAATAGCCTTTGTATACATCCAAATCACTGTGCTGCTACTTAGTGAAAGTGTTGAAGACGTGGCTTGCCATAAGACAGGAAATACAGTTCCATATCCAAATTAATTTGTGTGCCTATACAGTAAATTATTAGATCCCTCTCAATATATTTTCCTCAAAACATAACTTAGGTAGCAAAAATTCTGATAGCAATAATATTAATTATAACTTTCATTCATATATCCAGTTACACTGTGTACAATGCCCATACAAAAATACAAAGCTCATGATGTCAGATGGGACAAAGTGGATTTGCTGATGCCCTTACCTTGTGATTTCATGTTTGCCATGGGTATGATTTGCACTCACATTTAACCATGGTAATGCTTTTATTTCTCATGTTCTATATAAGAAATGACCAAGTTCTATACTGACAGGATCCAGAAGCAATACAAGCTTTAAGCTTATTGTGCCACACCAACAATAGTCCTATTATAACTTAGCATAGAATACATGCATGCTGATATGGTTGTGCGAGAGAGAAAGAGAGAGAAAGAGAGAAAGAAAGAGAGAGAGAGAGAGATTAAAAAGCAAAAAAGAACTGTAACTATTAACCATGGATGATCAAAATGAATGTTCTAGATAATTGTAGGACTAAAACTCCCAGCATCCCTCCCAGCGTATGCTGTCTATACCTAATGGGAGTTGAAGTCCAACAACTTCTGGAGCACCATGATTTGGTCAGCCCTGTTGTAAACCACTGCTACTTAAAGTGGTGAAGCCTTGACTGGTGCTGGTTGCTCATCCCCAGAACATTTCTGGGGAAGGAAGGAAGGAAGGAAGGAAGGAAGGAAGGAAGGAAGGAAGGAAGGAAGGAAGGAAGGAAGGATCATAGTCATTGGTCACATTGGGGGGGAAATCCTGCTGGTCTGCAATATCAGATAGCTTAAGAAGCACCACTGTAGACTGCATAATGCTATCACTTAAACCTGCTGTTAGAGGGTTAAGCTTGATTCATACACTTAGGCTGCAGTTCTGCTCACAGTTACCTAGGGTTATGTTCCATTAACACAATGTATGATCATAATGACACTTATTTCTGAGTAGACAAGTTTAGGTTTGCACTCTTTTCTGGGCCTGTAATAACACCAGCTGAATGAAGCATGATGCCAACAGCTTCCAGTCTGAATCAAGCCCTCCACGTGAGTTCTAATTAGACAAAGAACCTGTTTTCAAGTTTCTTGGCACTAAAAAAATGATGACGATAGTTTGAATCAGGCCCCATCTCAGTCAAAGCATGAAGCTTTGTTCACACTGAAGAAATGGAGAGACGTATGTTGCTGTCTAAACTCTACCTCTAAGTAAGTGCATGGAGCAGGGCAACTATTATCAATGCCTGAACAGCAAAGTATAGTTATCCCTTCCTATTCTGCAATCCTTTTTATGCTGAAGTTTACAGCAATCTGTATCAAACAATAAACTCAGATCTGCCCACTGGCTCTTGTTCATGCTAGAAGGTGGGCAAGAAAACCGGTTTGAGAAAGTTTTCAAATCTGTGAAATGGCACATAAAAGTAAAGCAAAAATTTAGAAAAGTAATTTTTAAAAATCCATTGATAATATATGAAAACAGATCTTGCATACAATGATAAGGTAAGCTAGCAACTATGATTTGCTTTACTTAGAGGCAGACTAAAGCTTTCTTTCTTTCTTTCTTTCTTTCTTTCTTTCTTTCTTTCTTTCTTTTTTTTTTTTTTGAAGAATTGCAAACTTTAATACAAAAAGCCATACAAAGAAATGTATCTCCACAAATATTGCTAAAGCTGGACTTCATTATCTGCAAGCGTAAACTGGTTGATCTGTAGATTTATAACTATTTTATTTTTATATACATATGCTATAGTGATGTGTGAGAGACATTAATTTTTGCAATTAAGAAAAAACTCACTCTCTCAAAAATGACACAACTCATAACGATATAAAGGCTGGTTTCAACACAGGTACATCCCCTGTCAGAAATATTCTTAAAGGAAAAGAATGTAATAATGTTCTATTCAGTGACAATTATTTAAAATTTAATGTTACCTACTGAAAACAACAAATATTTACCCTGGCGATTTTTCAGAAGCCAGGCACTCTTCTGCTGATTGCTGGGGGATAATCCAAGTAAATTGCTGTTGCTGCTTTAAAAAAAATACAAAACAAACTTCCATTATTGCTTTGCTTTCAAGTTTTTATGATTTTTGTACTTGAATAACTAATGTACACTGTCAAAAAATAAAAAGAAATGGACCAATGTATTTGGGGGAAATAGTGGCACAAAATGTATGTTTTTTTTAATGTACTCTTAAAATTGATGCATTTCACGAACAGTAAAGAATGATTTGAAAAAGCAAGCACCCTGAAACCACTTTCAGTACTCTAATGGGACTGAAGGAGAGCTATATATTTTAAAAATGAAAGAAAAATAAAATAAACTTAGTATTGATTCTTGCAAACATCCCACATTTCAAGGTTGAACTATGGCCTATGCAAGGAAATAAAGCTGAACAGCATCTGCCCATTATCCTTTGCACTAGAAATCTGTAATGCAGATAACTTTGCAAGAAAGAAAGTTGTCTGAGCCGTCTTTGACACTGCCTTCTGTACATGTGGGTGGAATTGGGCTAAGCCCCATAACCACCATGATGCCAATCTGCTTTGTGATCTGTTCCAGAAACAGCACATCAACACTTTCTCATTTGCTTAGGATTCAAGGCAAAAGCCAGAGTTGAAACATGGCAGCAAATTCACTTAAAAATGCTTTCTGAGAAAGGGTGTGGGGGGAAGCTAAATGTCAAAAAGAAGCACTTATGCTTTCATGGAAGATTAATTTTCATTCAGATGAAGTTTGAGTGGTGTCATGCAGGGCATATTGAGAAGGGAGGAAGGAAAGGACCCTGGCTCATTTTCAGAACTGAGTTTTGAAAGATTTGCATTTTCATAGAATAAGCAGAAAGTCCTAATTTAGTTTATACTAACATGCTTCCATAGTATGCAATGGACACAGTCCAACCAAACCTAAGTCCTATTGATACCCATTGGAAGATGCAAGTGTGTAGTTAAACTGCTCACATTTTAATCAACAGAATACAAAAATGTTTAACTGACTGGTTCATGCCAACTTTATTAAACTTTATTTTGGCTAACATAAACTCTATTCAATTAAATAAAAGTTATATTTTCAAATTGTATCAACACTTGACATTACATCAAAATGTGAGTGAGACTGCACTTTGTAGAGCCAAATCAATGTCATGTGGCATATTACACCAGAACTTGGAAATATTACTTTTTAAACCTACAGTTCCCAGAACATTATAGCCAGTGCAGCAGTGACCATGCTGACTGAGGAACTGAGGAAGTCATAATGCTAAATCAATCAATCAATCAACCAGTCTGTCCAAGCTCTGTCTCATATATTCCCAGGCCTTTATAATAAAGTGCAAATGTCTGAAGACAGAAGACCCACACAGCTGTAAGCACATAGACCTCCCTCTCCAGATGGTTTTCCTATATGTGCAAACTTTGGCCCTTTCCTTACGGGGGGGCCGAAACGGGGCAGCGCACGCAGGGGCGGAGCTTACCTCATAGCGGGTTGCTCCATCCCTGCGGGGAGTGCGGATTTGCCATTCTAAATGCCGCCGAATTTCGGCGGCGCTAGCGGCACCCAAAATGGCGGCCGGCGGCCAGCGGCTTCCGGCGGCACTCCGCCAATCAGGGCAGTGCACCAGCCGGAAGCCCACCCCCGGGCAGATCTGCAGGGACGCACTATCACGTCTCTGCAGTTCTTCACTGGGGGCTGTCACGGAGCAGTGCAGGCGAGTTTCGTAAAAACCACTTGCGAAGGTGGTTTTTATAAAACTCGCAGTGCCACCCCCGTGGCTGTGCTAGAGCAGTTTGAGGTGTAGAGCCCCACTTTTTCAAACTGTTCTGGCGCACCCTGTGGTGAAGAAGACCTCCTGGAGAGGTCGCCCTAGCGTGGGCAATATGCCTGTGTGGAAAGGGCCTTTGAAGGGGGCAATATCGGGGCAGCTCCATCCCTCTCTCATAGGCAACAGAGAGTGGTTACAGCAAAACCTTCATAAGACTTTTGACGGACATTTATATAACAATATGGATCCAAAGAACTATGCACACAGTTCCACACACCCAAGATAAGTTTGGATTTGTTCCTCTCCAACATATCGCATGGCAAACTTCTTCTGAGATGAGGAAAACTTATTTTTTGAAAGGAGAAAGTTATAAGATCATATAAAGGGACATATAAATCCCTTGGTAGGATGTTTTTTTGGATCCCAGCTGAGAATTGAATGAATGGTTTAACAACTCAACTTCAAGATACCCATGAGAAAGTCTCATAATGAGCAATCTTGCCACTGATAAGGAGGCTTGGGTCTGATTGGGAAAACTATTTGGTTGGTCTTGGCCCATGTTGAGAAATTATCTGGGAAAGACACATTCACCATTTTAAGTAGCATGGAACTAAGGCCGTTTCCATACATTGTAGTGTTGCAATCCCAGCATTGCCATTCACATGATGCTGTCAGGTTAGGAACGCTCTTTTCCACACCCTTCTGCCTTAAGCAGATGAGTAGCAGTATTGCCACCAGTCTTCCTTCCACATTACGGAGTCCTTGGCCACTCCTGTGCCCTGCCTTCACCCTGCCCCACCACCCCTGATTGGGCACAGTTTTTTTGTGGTTTTTGGAAGCTGTACTAGTGCAGTCATGTTGTAACCTCATGACGCATCAGTACACTATTGCATTTGTCCGCTATAACACTAAAAATGTATTTTTAAAAAAATTAAAAATTAACTCAAAGGACAAATGTAAAATAAAATGGAGAGGTGGTAGATCCAAACTTGCCACACTACGGGAGTCACTGAGAGCTGGGCACACCTACACATACTCCACTGCTGGATCAACAGGAAGTGCTGTCAAGCACTATAACAACTCCACACTAAGATGGATGACGGGATTGAAATGCTAAAGGACACTCTTAATGGATTTTTTCTGGAAATAGAATACGGCAGTTTGGCAATACTTGGGGGCAGGATAGCAGCTGGATAGTGATGATGTCATGCAGTAGCACTGGACCAGAAACAACCCACCACTCTTGCGCTATGGCAACATTGTGCAGAAATGGCCTAAGTCAGATTTTTTTTAAAAAAAATGTGGTGATGGTTTGTGGAGATGACACACTAATGTCGGCACTATCCACTTTCTCTCATTCCAAGGGCCTGTTCAGGTAGTCTAACCAAAATACTGGTCTCAAAACAAGTCACTGAAGAGTCCTGGACAACTGTGGAAACAGTCAGTGAGCCTAAAGACAGGAGAAGAGGGAAAGAACAGAAGCCTCTCGGTTCCCCTTAAAGAGAGTACAAAGAAGCCTCAAGCATCATAGTTTGCCTGGATGGGCCCTAGGGAACTGAACAAAGTATGGTCTTAACATTTCCCAGGGCAGAAAATGCTATACAGTAGATTGTAACACTAGAGACACAAGTGGCCTGCCAGCTCCAGGCACTTTGAAACTGTTTCTCAGTAAGGCTTTAAATAAGCAGGGCCACTAGGAATTACAGGACTACAACACTTAACATTTCTGACTACTTTCCAAGTTGTCTAGGATTGAAGAGAACTGGAATCCAGTATATAGATGGCCACGGCTTCCTTACTTCTGGTGTAAAAGACTGAGTCCTCCCTGCCACTGATGAAGACAAACATATTCCACACATTAAAAATAGAAGAAGCACCTATCCTAATAAAACAAAAGGCTAGAGCACCAGAACACAGATTCATTAACGACTTTTTAAGCAACATTTGACTAGTTGCTTAAAAGTCTGCATTGCAAATGTTTTTGACTTTGAGAATGCTATATAGGCTATAACCAGATTGTGGAGAGATTAACTGCTCCCATATGGACCTGCTTGTTGTATTTTAAACACTTTAGCTGAGGGCCTGGTCCATATGTCCCCAATTCAGAGATAAAATAGATAGTGCAGAAAGTCAGTTTCTGCAGTGGCACACACCCATGCAATACCCTCTCTAGGGACATTCATTAGGTGCCTACATTAGCATTTTTGAGGCACCAACCATTTATTTACCAAGCCTTCAAAAAGCATTTAATTTCTGATGACGCTTGTTTGGAGTCATTCTGGTGTTTTGCTGAATACTGTTTCTACTGTGCTATTACTTTTTTGGTAATTGGATTTTTTTGGGGGGAGGGTGTCTGGAAATATGGTGGAAGTAAATTCAGCTGAGCTCAATGAGACTTACTTCCATGTAGACACATATAGGACTCCATGTTTAAATAAAATATTATTCACACTAAGAATAGTTGCAGAAAATAATAAATCTATACCAGATCGAATTTAATTTTGTGCATTTGTAGAATTGTCTTACTAGAAATTGAAAATATTCATTGGCTATATAAAATTGTAATCTTCAACCATATGCTATCAAAAGGCATAATCAGATCTGAAAATAATTTTTAAGGCATATAAATTAAAAATGGCAGTGAAGATTACATATTAGCTGCCAGTATGATAAGATGCATTACCCTGTGGATTGCCTTTGTTTATTTTTCTCCCGTTCCATAGCTCTACTCAGTGGTCCAACCTTGGTAAATAGATCGCTTAGCCACATTTTTTCTATTAAAGTAGAAAAGGAAAAAGAATATTTTTGGAATAATTAATAATAATAATATGACAGTGGCATATACCATAAAGGCAAAGAAGCATAAGTGTTTATTCTGGCTTTAAAACATTTCCAAAAGAAACCACTTAACGTATTAACATCCATTGTCCACATAAGGTATTCCCATATGTAACCACACAATTCTCTTTTGACTTAAACCACTAGTTAACTAGGAGACATGCACATAACTCTGCATTATATTGGTAAAGCAAACCAACTCTAACTGTAAAAAACTTTACATGCAGAATTTATCAGGCATGAAGATTATGTTTTTAAATATACAAGACACTGAAAAAATTCTGAAGACTTCAACATAATTACATGAAAAATAATCTTTTCTGTTCACTTCCCACACAAAAAAGAAAGAATTCTAGAAGGAAAATAACAAAAAAACTTTTGTTTCAGTGTATGTATGCTACCTATTACAAATTAACTTACTCCACAGGCAAGCTACACTTAAAATACCTGTTAATGAACCTTTCTGGGTCTTTCTGCAAGGAACATTATATCCTAATGCCATCCATGTTTACTCACTTCTGAGTTAGACCTGTTAAGTTCAATGGAGCTAGTTTCCAAGTGATTTTTTGTGTACTGTAGCTTATCTTGATCTTCAGAGCAATTCTATGATGTTGCTGCTGTTGTTAATTGCTGTCAAGTCATGGCAACCCTATGAATAAGAGATCTTGAAGTCTCCCTGTTATCAACAGCTCTCCTAGTGTGAGGCCATCACTTCCTTGATTATCCATCTGTAATATGGCCGTCTTCTTTTCCTACTGCCTTTAACCTTACCAAGCATTATTTTTTTTAATGAGTTCTTTATGATATGTCCAAAGTACAATACTGTCAGTTTAATCATTGTGTCTGCTAGGGAGAATTCAGGCTTTACTTGCTGTAAGACCCAGCCATTTGTCTTTTTGGCAGTGCATAGTATCTGTAGAATCTACCTTCAGCACCACATTTCAAATGGTTGATTCTCTTCTTATCAGCTTTCTATCTTGTCCAACTATCACAACTATATATACATACCAGAAATATTATGACACTGACAATCCTGTCCTTGGTATTCAACCATATGTTTTCACAACTGAGGATCTTGTCTAGTTCTTGGAAGCTGTGCCTAGTCTTCTGCTCATTTCTTGACCACAGTCTCCATTTTGATTTATGACTGAACCAGGGTATATAAAATCTTTAACTATTTTAATGTTTACTTTAAAGTTACATAAATTATCTATGGTCATTATTTTAGCAATTCTGTGCTCTAGTTAACAGCGGTAGGAAAATTATAGACCGTCCGTATGGTGGAGAGACACCTGCGGTATCCTAAAGGTGTTCAGCCCAGGAATGTCAAGGAGACACCACCAGTAAATATAAAAACTTCATTAAAAACATAAATGGCTCCACAGGCCACGGACCAAGAGCTGTGCTAGTGATAAAACTCTCATATTCTCCCAACATGGAGGAGAAGCCAAGGAATTTACAGTAACATTACCTGCCCAACACACAATACTACACACAAGTCAATGCCACCATGTCCAAAGTACACCACCTCCAGTGACCCAGCCAAAAATGAACCCAAACAATTGGGAGCAGAACACAACAAGAGAAGAAAGGGACACATCACACTGTCCACATACCTGTCTGAGCAGGAAGCTTGCAGAGAACACACACATTTCTCTTGACTCTTTTGCTATGCAGAGCTATGGTGCTTCCCAACATTTTCATCTGTGGAATCAGTCTCTCAATAGCTGCTGGCTGCTTCTGACTCAAGAAAAGGCAGCTCTTCTCCAAACGTTTTCAGCTAAAACTCTCACAACACACAGCTAACATGGCAAAAGTGTTGTAGCCTAAAGCTCCTGGGGAACAATAGGCTAACTAGGACAGCCACAGATGTACACTACCAACAACAATCTGCAGTGGTTCATTTATGGAACAGCAAACTGGAGAGAAGCAAGAGATACAGTGTGAGCCAGAAACAGGAGAAAGCAAGCAAAGAAACAGTCCTATCACCTTTTGCATGTGTGCCCCAAAACAGCCAAGTCAGGGACAAAAAAGAAGACTCCACACTATGTACGAAACATGACAAAGCAGTTCTCAACATCACTGATTTACAGAATTAGCCACAACATGTAGCATTTTTCTCTTTGGTCCTCCTTCTTTCTTGCCCCATCTCCATAAATGGCATCACACACCCTCACATCAACATCCTTCCCTCTTCTGCATCCTGAGAGTTCTGCCCTCTCAGAGTCCAAGGAATCTAAGTGAACAAAGGGTAGAGAAATCACTGTCCCTGAAATCATCAAGGACCCGCTCATCCCCTTGAGTGTGCGCACAGTGCCTTTTCCCTTAGTTGCCCTTTGAAAGTTCATGAGAACCAAGAGATAGAATCCTATGCCATATGCCTTCACATCAGAGGTATGATCTTCATATCTTCTTCACATCTTCAGTTTATATTCTTATGACTCAGTGTACTGTGATTGCATCTTTATGATCTGCTGCAGGAAGATGGATGGGAAAGCCAACTGCACAGGGAAATCCTTTGATATTTTATCTTTGCTCCAGATGTGGAAATTCTTTGTGTCATGTCTAAAGCTGGAGCAAAATTTCAACATTTGCAGGACCACAGGCATGGGGGATTGTAAGATATGGCATAATTGTTCCTCCTGAGTCACCCATACCCCATTTTAGTCATTCTGCCAGAATACAGACATTGAAATGCTGGTCATGTAGACAGCTGAGAAAGAGACAGATGAAGTTCGGCTGACCTGAGCCCTGGATCAAGAAAGATCTTTGAAAAGATGGCTCTAATGGATGTTCTACAGAAGTGTCAAAATAAGCCCTGCTGAAGATATCTAAGGCACAGTTGAATCCTGAAGAAGGAGAACTGAAAGAGACTTCCAGAAAGTAGATTTTCCCACTTAGCTGTCATTTCTGGATAAGAAAAATAAAGCTTCTGGAGTCATCTGTGACAATTGCATGTGCCTCTGTTTAGACACAGGGAGAGATGGTAAAGTAGATCTGTATGCAGCAGTTGCACGTTATGCAGCATCAGCCTGGTGTATTTAGTCTTCCTATCATAGAAAAGTAATTACTGGTGCTGGAGCTTCTCTTGTGTGAAGTGGACCAGCATCTGGAAAATTGATTGCCTGTTCCAGAGTCTGAAGTTTTACCAGAGGCTGCAAATATGTTGATGGGTTTGCTCTCAGTGAGAAGAATGTGAAATGTTGCAGGTCCTAACATCATCTTAATTACACAGCTAAAGGACTTCCCCCTCCCTTCACTCCAATATAATGCAGATAAAAGAAACCATCTTTATAAATTCCCCACCACCACCACCAATACTGACATTTTCTGCTCATTGCAAGCTTGGATTAAAAGCTTCAGCATGATTAAAGTATACTCTGTGGAAAGGAAGGAGAGACTGATGAACTTAAGTGATTGTCTCAGAGCTTTTGTCTTCATGTGAAGTATTCATACATATATAAATGCATCCCCCAACAGTCTTGAATGGAGTCTCTGAATCTCATGATCTGCATTTATTCCTGTACTAGTTAGTAAAATCCAAACAAGCCTTTAATTTACCTGGTTCCATCCATAAACCTTATGCCTTCCTATAGTAAAAAGAAGATCTCTCTCTTTATTTAAATAAGACAATATATATGTCTTCAATTTATTATTTTCACAGGAACAACTGACATTGATTTTGGATTTCCTTCTATTCAATAAGCACAAGAATATTTTAAAATAAAGATGGCATATGCATCACAACATGTAACATTAGCTGCTCCCATAGAAAAAGGAACTGCAATGGCAGTCTCCTGATCTTATTGGTATCCAATATTTAAAATGTCTAGCCAATGAATATTCAAGTTTGTAAATTTGTCATTTTACACAAATGAGAAGATACTTCTGTCATTTCACAATATTTGTTTTAATGAGATTCAAAATGTGCATATAGATTCAATAAGAGATCACAAAATCTCTCAGTGTTATCAGAAAGCTCAGTATTTTATATTAATAAATAATTAATGGAACATTATTCTTTCAGAGGCAAAGAGAGAGAGAGAGAGAATAGAGAGCAACAAGAACTAAGATGCCATTACCAAAAATTATGTCAGGTTTTCCCTCATTCTGTAGTTGCAATTCAGGAATTATGCCTACTCTGTTAAAATAGGTCTACACGTACAAATGGACCCTTTTCAGCTATTCTTGGCCAGTCTTTTCATTTAGGCATATAGGTCCTCTATTTTCTCACCTGTGATTATTGCACCTGCTGGGCAAAGCATCAGTTGGATTTATCACACATATATGTATATACTTCTCATTGAACTGAAGCTCTTAATAGCTTCCTTTTTTCGTACATTTAAAACTGTTCTAGGTCCTAGCAAGTATCTCATTATGAACACCTTAGCAAGAGGGGTGAGGATTTGAGTTTCCTTTGAGGATTTGAGTTTCTTTAAAACTCTGATCAGCTGAAAAGCTGAGTGCCAAATTATTTCAAGAGATGTCTCCTCCCTTATGTATCTGATCCCTAAGGCAGTGATTCTCAGACAGAAAAATCAGTCCTCAAATCTTTTGGATGTCAGCTACCAAGATCCTGGACCACTGGCCAGGCTGAACTGAGACTTCTGGGAATTGAAGTCAAAAATATCTGGGAGACCAGCAATTGAAAAGCACTGTTGTAGGACAACTTCTGAAGGTCTACTCAGATGAGTAGTTACACAACATATGATGGAATCCTCTTTGTGTAATATAGATTCAGTAAGAGATCATGACAATCTCTCAGTGTTATCAGGAATTTCAGAGAGTAAAACACTGCAACAACTCACAGCAAACTTAAAAACAGTAAAACGTAACAACTCATAGCAAATTTAAAATATTAACAGTAAGGGAAAAGAGAATTTTGTGTTGCCTGTGCCTACTCCTATATGCTCTACTGTGATTTTTCAGCAAGCATCTCATCCAACAGAACACTTCTGCAATGTCTTCTACGATATTTCTAGGAAAATGTCCAGACATTCTCAAACTATTTTTCACAAGTCCCAAAGCCAGAATCTTCTTAGAGATACACAATATATATTTTTTCTGGTGCTGACACTGCACGTTGCTTACCAACAATGGATAAATCTGCCAAGGGCTTCTAGAGCTAACATAGCATCAGGAGCTCATACTGTTGCACTCTGTGTTGATGGAAATAGAACTTATCATGCCCTATTGTAATAACTTGTTCTAATCACTTTTTCAATGTGCGATAAGCTACAGATTTCTCTGCAGATTTTCATATTGCTAGGTCATTCATCTATAAAAACTGGTTCCTATGTTGATTTCATTAAAAATTAGCAAACATACTTGGTCCTTGTTCAAAGCTAAAATGACTGTTATTCTAAAGCTGAGAAATAAACTCAAAACAGGCAGCAAATCATATTGAAAAGCCAGGGGGAGTCCTTCTGAGTAAAAATTTAGGATTGGGTTACAGGTCATAAAGAATCACAGAATCTCAAGGTTGGGAGGGGCCACCAGGGCCAGCAATCCAACTCTCTTCCATGCAGTAATATACAGCTATAGCACTCCTGAAAGAAACCCATCCAACCTCTGTTCAAAGATCTCGTAAAAGGCTATGAAGAACTACATTTCATAGACAGTCTTCCCAAAACTGGTATTTCTATAAATGCAGGACTCCAAGTTCCATCATTCCCACCCAGCACAAACAATGCCAGATGGGATTACAGAAATTCTAATATAAAATTGGACACTGGGTGGGGAAATATCTATTAGAAAACAGCAACAAATCTACTCAGCTCTTAGAAGAGCAGGTTATGTTGTTATTGTCAACATGCACGTATACTATTATGAATACAAGACTAGCCATAGATTTTGTCAAGCAAAATAAAAATGTTTGTCAATGCACAGAAAAATCTGCATCTCACCTCTTTGCTGGCCACATTGTATTGATTGTAACGCCTCTGATCGCTTCTCAGCACCACATTTTATGCTTCTTAGAGACTGGCATGTGTCAGAATACGGTCTTGGTGCCCACTTGTCCAGTATTTCTTCTAAAGCAATCTTGTTAAGTGATGTTGCTGTCTGAGTGGCTTTACTATGTCTGATATTCTCATGAGTAGCTAAAATAGGTGGAGCGCTAATAGATGGTTTTCTCGATGGCTCTCCAGGTATTTTACCAATCTGATCCATTATACTTTCTGTTGGCAAATAAACAAACAAACAACCAAATATAATGATCTCTAACTGTGGTAACAAATCTGTGTTGTTTTCTGCTACCGTCTTGTACTGCAATTGTCTTTGTATTACTCAGTGAAAGGTGCAGAACATGGCTTAACATTACAACTTTCTTAAGTAGTACTATGTATTTCAGCATAAATAAAATGGTCAGCAATAGATGTTCATTCCAGATCTGTCCACATGTTCTTTCTCCCTCCACACAGTAACTCAGTTCACATTAATTTGGAGAGCTCAAGGCCTGCTCTCAATATCATCTGAGGAAGAAGCTCAGAGGAGAACATTATTTGAAGAAGATCATATCTTCTCAATGCTTGATTAATTTACCATAGTCAGTGACAACTAGATTTGGTGGATATGGGAATGCAGAATCCAACAAAAGCTACAACAGACCTATTCCCGTGAATTTAGATTCGCATGAGCAGATACTGTCTCCCTTTTTTTTTTTTTTTTTGAGATTACTTAGTTTCCTCATACACCAGGAAAGAAGAGTTTCGAAATGCATTGCCTATTTAAGTACTATAGGTATTAGCTTTTATTTTCATGATGATGCAATATAAAACCATCTTGAGAACCTCTGTAGTAAAAAATTATACATTAATAAATTATAAATATAGCAATATAAATATTATAGGCAAGTAAGTGTTTGAAATGAAAAATAGAAAGGAGGCTGCGTAGTTTAAACCAGCAGTATTCAAAGTGATCGTCTGTGTACAAGTGCCAGTCCATGAGATATTGGCTGTCAGTGTTCAACAAGTTTCCAGGAAAGAAAGGAAAAGTTATAATCAATAGCCACTAACAGAGTGTCAGTCCCTGGCACACTCAGGAAAAAAATAGGAATGTATTTCTTTGCTAAGTTTCTTCTTGAAGGTAGCAACAAGTGTTTCAGCAATTTTCTTCCCTCTGCAAGTATATTTTCAAAAACTATGAAGCTTTTGAAGACTATTCACAACATAACATTTGCAAGTGGTTATTTTGCACAGAAAACAGTTATTTTCTGCACTGAAAACACAATTTGCAGCTTGGAAAATAATATTTCAATGCATAAGTACTAATTCTTGCACAGAAATACTATTTTCTGCACAGAAAATGCTGTTCTCTATGTAAATCCATCATGAGTGAATTTTACGCATTATAAATTCCCAATTAACAGCATTTTCTGAGGAGCAAACAACATTTTCTACATAGGAATTAATCATTCTGCATTGAATTATTATTTTCCGCACAGAAAATGCTGTTTTCTGTGGAAAACAACCATGTGTAAATTCAACTGTGAAGATTCTCGTCAGTCCAGGATTCTTCTCACTGAGATTTCTCAACAATCAAAGAACATTTTTTCCAAACATTTTCCAAACATTTTTTAATATTCTTTCCATCCTGAGGGAAAAAAATCCTTTCTGGTTCCCCAAATCAGATAGTTTAAGAAGTACTGGTTTAAATTAATTCCAACTCCTTGTCTTCTGACACTAATTCATCTCTGTTTCTATGCTAAAGTATGAGACAGGAGTGACAAGTATTTCTATATCTCTGATTTTCCATTAAAATAATTCCCAATGCAGAAAAATGATTGTCAAATTCTTTCTAATTCTAATAATCCCCTTGTATTCATCTTAATCCCTTTTTAGGCTTTTCAGAAAGCAATCATAATTTCCCTGCTCTATTCCTAACTACAACAGGCTTATTTCTATATTTTTTAAATGTTTTTCTCAAAAGAACTATGCAGGCTTTCCAGTTTACAGGATTTTCTGCTAATACTATATCTCAGTGGCATAAATACATATATATCAAAATGTTCCAGACTTATCAAAGGCGCGCGCGCGTGTGTGTGTGTATGTGCGTGTGTGTGTGTGAGAGAGAGCCAAATACATTTAAATGGTTGCCCCAGTAAATTCCAGGAGCAAATACTCTTTTTTAGATTATTCAACTGTCTTGATGAAAAAATGATCAGGTTCTGCTTGTTGTATTATTTGGGGCCCTGATTCTGCCCTAACAATTTTTTTAAAAAACAGAAAATAATACATACTGGAACACACAGAAGATGTATCCCATCCAACCATTATGCCTCCCAAATACAAACAGCAAAAATAGCTTCCTGGGATGGCAGAATTGAAAGAGAACTGTTTTTGGGTGCGATAGCAGAGTGACTGAGCTAAACGATATTATTAAAATATATTAAAATGTATTGTTTGATCTAAGATAAGCATTAGGATAGCAACATACCCTAACAGTTGCCTGCTGTGATAAATTTGCCAGGCACATTGACACACTGGTTTAAATGAATTCCAACTCCTTGTCATCTGACACTAATTCATCTCTGTTTCTATGCTAAAGTATGAGACAGGAGTGACAAAGTCATTTGTATTTGTTTAGAACTTGATGTCACAGTTATTGCAGATTCTAGGGAAGTGTTCAGGGCACCATCTGGTCCATTTTCTTGGGATCAGCTTCAGTTTGCATCCTGGTGATGTGGACAATTGTTCTGTGTCACCACATATATATTTGAGCATTGCCCATCTTGGCTTTTAACATCTCTAGCAGCTGTGGATTGATTGAGTACGTCCAAGGAGCGGTAAATGCCTCATTATGTGAGAGGGAGATGCCTGCTGTCTTGAACGATGTAGCAGTGCTCCATCTCCTGAAGAGGACCTTCCTGGACCCAGAGGTATGTGAGAAATACCACCATATCATTAATATCTCATATTTGAAAAGGTGATTGAAAGTTATAGTGGCTGGGCAGCTTCAAATGTTCTTGGAGGAAGCAGATTATTTGAACCCATTCCAGTCTGGTTTCATTCCAGGGTACAGTACTGAGATAGTCTTATTTGATCTGACTGAGCAAAGACAGGAGCAGTGCTACCCTGTTGATCCCCCTAGATCTCTCAATGGCTTTTGATACCATTGAACATGGACTGGTTCTGGGGATGGGAGCAGGAGGCACTGTTGTACAGTGATTCCAGTCCTATCTGCAAAGGTTGGTTCCAGATAGTGGCATTGGGGAACTTCTGCTCAGCCATTGTGCTGTGGGGTGCCAGGGGGTTCAATCTTGTCTCCCTTGAGCTTCAATATCTATATGAAGCTGCTAGGAGAGTCATTAGGAGTTTTGGGGTTTGTGCCATTAGTGTGTTGCATCAAAACATATTTGTCCTTGTCATTGGAATCAGCTGTGGTTGTGAAGGTGCTGGAGAAGGGCCTGGATCCTGTAATGGACTCGATGAGGGTGAATAAACTGAAACTGAATCCTGGTAAGATAGAAGCTCAGTGGATTGGTGATTATCAGGTCTGGGAATTGGATCGACTACCTGCCCTGAATGGAGTTGCACAGACCCCTGAAGGAGCAGGTGTGTAGTCTAGGTGTACTCCTAGATTCATCCTTGCCACTGGAGACACAGATAAACTCAGTGGCTCAGGGAGCTTAGGGCCATCTTTGACTGGTTTTCCAACTATGGCCTTTTCTGAACAGGAATAACTTAGCCACCATAGTCTAGACACTGATAACTTCCCAATTGGACTACTGCAATGCACTCTATGTGGGGCTGCCGTTTAAGACAACTTGGAAACTGCAGCTACTGCAAAATTCAGTAGCTAGACTGCTCACTGGAATTTCATTCAGATATCATATAATATTCACCTTAGCATTACTTTTCCATGGTGGTGGGATTGCATGTTCTTGTAAGGCAAAAGGCTATGCTGATGGTAACAGTGCTGCTGATAGGGTCTCCCATGTCAGCCTGACTTTTGCTGAGGAACCATACTACATATGCCAAACAGCTACTGGGCAGCAGCTGTTAGAGGATCTCTCATATTGACAAGTTCATATTTATCCAATGGGTCTATTCTAACTAGTACTCATGTTTGGATTTACCCCTTGGTCTCCAGTTTTCAGAGTGAAACCATTGTCTGGTATTTTAACATGCATGGAAGAGTAGGACTCACCAGAGGCACTGTCTTGCCATTTCCCAGCTCCCTGGCCTCAGGAAGAAAGAGACCCAGTTTCTGCTAGCGTCATTTAGAGCCTCTGCAGGGGACAGAGCCAAGAGGTCAATGAAAGATGTTAACAAGCTCTAAACAGAGGAAACCTATAAAGCTTTATCTTTGGACTTGTGTTGCAAGTCTTGTGAAAATATATGCAAGAGAGCTGCAAGCTGAGAGAGATTTAAAAAGAGCTGGTTGACAAGTTCCTTGGCAAACAGGTTTATTTTTATTTTGCTTATTCCTTGGCACTCTAACCATATCAGTCTATCCCCTGCTGGTCTCCTCATTCTAATCTACCAGACCTGTGTACAACAGAAGCCCATCCCAAAGATACTTCTCATGACTACATTGTCCAATTGTCTATCTGAATGCTCTCTAAACTTAAAATACTCTCCTTCCCATACCAGCAGCTCTGGGTTTGACTGAATAGGTATGCTACTGGGGGTAGGGGTTGTTCTTTCTCATGGAAGCTCCAATCTCCATGATAATATGTCCTTCCTGATTCATGACACTTAAAATACAAACAGTTGTTGAATTATACAATAATTTTAATTATAATGAGGGGGCAGCTAGTACTCATGCTGTCTAGTCAGGTGCATGTAAGTGTTTTATTAAGAGAGAATAATTTCTTTTACTTCTCATAAGAGGAATTGTAGACCAATACAAGAGATGAATTTGCACAATAAGATGAAATGTTAAGCCAGCTTGCTTGTCTCATTCCTGTTTCATATCAAAAGCTGCAAAATACTGAACCTAAAGTAAAGAATATTCTTTCTTTGAAGTCAGGATCTGCATTAACTTGCTTTCCACAGAAATATTAGGAAATGGATGAAAGATTAGGAGAAATCTTGATGCACTACCTTGAAGACCAAAAGAACAAAATCCACATTTCTTCAAATAGAGTGAGGATAATACTAGGTATGTACGCCCACTAATATTAACTTAACAGTTTTGTAAGCTGTATTCTAAGTTATAGAGTTAAGGAAGAAAGATTTCTGAGAGTGCTTTGGAAGCTTGATGTGGGTATCACCTTGGACTTCCAAGTTTAGTTTAATTGCAACAGTACTTGGTACACCTTTAGCCATATGAGAGATTAAGAATGTAATTACAACCATGAATACTGCAAATGCCCCAGGAACAGATGGATTTCCTATTGAATTTTATAACCTTTTTCCAGATCTTCTGATTTCAAAACTTTACTATTTGTACACAGAAATTGTTATCTGGTTCTTTGTCATCTTTGCTGTATGATACATATTTTATGATTCCTAAATCTTGCAAACATCCAAAAATTATAAAGACTAGTACTAAAATATTAAATGTTGATGCTAAGGATTTTCTCATCTACTGCTCTTGAGTAGGCCTGGGGGACCCCCAAATTCTATCAGCTGCCATCATCTATTAATGCTGGCGCTCCACAATTCAGTGACTTAGTGGGAAGTCACTGAGGGGTTCGATTTTACCCTTTGCCACCTCTAATTCTGCAGACTTCCCCTTCCCATGGAAAATAGAGAACTTATATACACATACGCACTCATATCAAGTAAAGGCACATGGAGAGAAGGAAGAAAAGAAGGGATCTTTTAAAGAAAGTTTTTATTCTAAGAAGAAAATATTTTTATTAAAGTTTAAAGTGAAAATAAGCCCCCCTTTCCCACTTCCCAAGTTTTTTCTTTTTTTTCCCAGTTGACTCTGCTTATTTACATTGCATTCATACATAGTTTCTCTTCAAAAGGTAATCTACATTGTTACATCTTACATTGTTACATTGCTGCTTTGTTACATTGCCTTATTACATTGTTGCCTTGTGTTATATACAATCTTGCTTTATTCTTTTCCTTTTCCTATATCTTTATCCAATTTAAGACTTCTCTCCATTTCCTTTCAAAGTTCTGGATAGACTTATTTTTCAGTGAAAATGTTAGCTCTTCTACCTCTATCATATCCAGAACTTTTAATTTCCATTCTTTTATATCAACATGGTTCCTTTCTTTCCAATATTGTGCATATGTCAGTCTTGCAGCAGTTATCAAATATAACAATGCCTTCTGGTGACATCTTATCTCTCTTTGTTGCCCCAACATATTTAACAAATAAAACTCTGGCTTCATTTCAAAATTTAAATTGTAAATTCTTTGAATTTCATCATGTATTTCCTTCCAAAATTTCCTTGCTATCTTACAGGTCCACCACATGTGAAAGAATGACCCCACCTTTTCATCATATTTCCAACATCTTTCATTTCCATTTTTAGTTATTTTCTGCAACCTTTCAGGTGTCATATACCATCTATGTAGCATTTTATAAAAGTTTTCTCTTATCTAAGAAGTAAATATCGAGGCACCAGATCCCATCTGATATTGGAAGCTAAGCAGGTTAGCCCTGATTAGTACTTGGATGGGAGATTAACTAGTTACAATAGGCTCATTGAATACCAGGTGCTATATGCTATATTTCAGAGGAAGCAAAAGCACCTCTAGTATTCATTGTCTAAGAAAACCCTGTGAAATTAATAGGATTGCCATAAGTCTAACAGGTCACACGAAGGCACATATACACACACAAAGGTGTCAAATATATGAAGTCACCTTTCTTCAGACAAAATTTAGGAGTAATTATGAAGTTACAAAATGGTCTAATCACATTGAAGCCAAATTTAGAAGAAAAAAAAACACCTCTAATATAACTACCTAGACATTCCTAATCTACTCAAATTTCGGTGTTAATCGAAAGCCAGGTGTCTCAACCTCCTTGTCCAGCTTATGACCACTCTTGCCTAGGGACGATGAGGCAAACAGCATCTCTGCTTTCCCTCTGTCATTCCTAACATCTCTCCTGTGATGCTGTGTTTTCATAACCTGTCACTCTGAAGGATCTGGAAGATTTCACACTTCTCACAAGCTGGACATCTTTCATTGTCTCTGTTGATCCTACGTAATACTGGCTCCAATAAATGTAATTTAGCGGGGTTATGGGGTTTTTTTCCCTTCCACCATTTCTCCGTGGAAGAGGCATTAGAGACAGAATATTTATGTTTCCCTTTGATATTTGATTTATATTTGGTATTTTTGACCTGTACTGTTGACAAAATATTAATGCTTATAGATTTGTCCATGATTCTTCTACAATGTAAAATTATTCCTTATTGTGCTGGTGTGCTTTTATTGCTTATCTTTAAAACTCAGTCTTCTGTTCCAGCATTAACAAGGGCGAGGATTATGTGAATAATGGGTCAGAATTTACAGAATGTATTTACTGGCTGGTAATTTTAGTACTGCATTAATGCTATTACTTATTTAGAGATACTATGTTTATTTTGTCTTCCACTGTCCAGCTCCAAAATTCAATCAGTAAACCATGCTGACTTTTAACTCTCAGCTCTATCAATAAACTGACTATTGAGACGTAATTGCACCTAAACAAATATAACTGGAACTAAATAGACTCGCCTTTAAAACTGTCTCTTTGGAGAAAAATTAACACTTTGATATGAACATTATACTTCAGCATTAAATTTTATGTGGAATTCCATTCTACATACAAGCAATTTTTTTAAAAAAAATGTAATATCATGTTTTAGAAATTTATGTAGCTTTCTCATAATCAAAGATTTCCTGAAGGTGAATGCAGTTGTCATCTAATTTCAATGGTTTTCCAGACCTTAGTCTATAGTACTGGATCCGTTTATAAACATGTACCTAGTCACTGGGAATTTTATATTTATTGAACATTCCATCTTGGAATATTCCCATTAATATCTCTTTTCAGGTAGTTGCTGTTGGGATCTATCTATGCCAAATCAGGCTTTACCTTGCCTAGAATTTTAGCAGTTGGGGAACTCTGGCACACATTATCATGAAAGGCATGCTTTGACCCCTTTTCTCATGTTAAATTAACCATATGGAATAATCCAAATCTGAAAATGAGGATGAAAATGTTTATGTGCAAGGTTTGAACTAATAAGACAATTCATACTCTGCATCACTAGCCTGAGAAAAACTCATAGTCAGAACCACTCATAGAATTAAGAATGAGATATGATTCAGTATGGCAGTATTCTTAATTACAACACATGTTAACATTTAGATTTGGCCCTGCATCTTTTTAGTGCCTCAGAATCTCCTCTGTTGTTGGAAATGCTCACTAAGCCCATTCAAAGAGATAGAGGCCATTTCCACATGGGCTTAAAAAACCGGTGCAGAGCATCCTCCAGAGAGGACGTCTGCACCTGGGAGCAGACTGGGTCGGACTACTTTGCATAGTTCCGCACCTCAGTCCGCTCCAGAATGAGCTGAAGTGGTCATGCAGCGTGCTTTTTAAAAACCTGTTTCTTCAGGTTTTTAAAAAGCATGGAACGCACCACTCTGTGCCATTCCGTTCCCATGCAGATTTGCGCGAGCCTGCAGATCTACTGGGTGCGGGCTTTAGGTGGAGAGCCTCCACCAACCGGAAGCCGCCATTTTCGTCCCTGGAGCAGTGCAGAGCAGCGGCCACGCACTGCTCCAGAGCAGCCTGGGCCCAAGCGTCGAGCCAAGAAGTCCGGTAAGTACTGGACCAGGGCGATTCCATCGCCACGTGCGGAAATGGCCAGAGAAAGAAAGAAAGTACAACAGTTGTTTAAAAACACATTTGAGCTTTAGGAATGATTGGAATTATGAATTAGATAATAGTTTTGTCTAACCAAGGTATCATGACTTTGGGTTCCATCCCTGATATGTCTATGGATTTTAAACTCCAACATATACAGGAAAAACTCCTTGTAAATGTATATATTGGACTCCACATTTATTTAGAAAGACTTGGGCATGTCTGGTAACAGTTGACACTCTAATTCTTCTCATATCTCTTAAATATATGATCTAGTTACACACAGTGACAGTTTTCTTTGGGGGAATATTAACACTCAAACTAATTTTGTTTTACAGCTAGTTTTGAATTTTGTAAATTTGCATTTTCTCTTTAATGATTTGGAAATCATCTTGGAAAATTAATTATACATCAATGGAAATGAATTCTCTCTGCCCTTTCAGTGGATAAAAGACATATTGCAACAATGGAAGGACAGATGGCCACCTGCTTTTATTCAGTGGAGAGAAGACCTCATAACTATTCCACCCTATGAAAATATGACATATAGTTGTCACGTTTGCAAGTATATTTGAATATATGGACAATTCTCCAAAAAGTTATGAATTGGGGGGTCTCATTAACATGTTTTCAGCTTATTATCTCCTTATTCTTTTCAGTTAATTAGTTTTGCTTTTTTAATGGAGTTTTCTCATTTTCAGATATGATTTTTTTACATAATAAGAAATAAATAGGAAAAAGGGGCTATGATAGTATGCCCCCCATTCAAGCACAAGGATCATTGAAGTCACTGGGATGTACTTCTGATGAGATGTATGCAACTTATGGTGAGATAAGTAACTAACTTAACAATAACTCAGGAAGAGCAATCAATTTCAATGACATTATTGATTTGTTTGCTGTAAAAAAGGCACAGCCCTGTGACAACAGCTGGGAAAAAAAAGAAATTCTGAGTACCATATTTGCCAGTGTATAAGACACACTTTTTTCCCCTGAAAAATAACTTTTAAAAATAGGGTACGTCTTATACGCCGGTGGGTCTTTTTTCCCAAAGCATTTTGTCACTGTGCGAGTTCTCAGCAGAGAGGCAAAATGCACTAGAAAGCGAGGGGAAGCTCCCCAGAGGGAAGGAATCCTTGCGGCTTCCCCTGCCTCCACTTTACCTTCCGTTTTGTATGGGAAGAGAAAAGAGATAGCTCCAGAGGGGGGAAAGGAAAGTTAATGCAGCTTTCTTCTTGTCCCTCCAAAGCACCATCCTTTCCCCTCCTCTGTAAACCAGAGGGGGTAAGAAAGATCCTAGAAACTTTCTTTCCCCGCTTCTGGTGCTTCCTCCTTTCCCTTCCCCAGCAAACTGGAGGGGAAATAAAGATCCTAGGAACTTTCTTCCCCAGCCTCTGGTGCTCCTTACTGTCCCTTCCCCTATAAACCAGAGGGGAAAGAAAGCTCCTAGGAACTTTCTTTCCCTGCCTCTGGTGCCTCCTCCTTTCCCTTCCTCTGCAAAACGGAGGGGGAGGGGGACGGGGACAGGAGAAGTTATGGTATTTTTTTAAAACTAGTTCCCCCTCAGAAAAAAAACATTTTAAAATGGGGTGCATCTTATATGCTGGTGCATCTTATACACTGGCAAATACGGTATTTAAAGTCTCCATTACTTTCCTTATTACAATGCTGCTGACAATGCTATCTTTGTTTGTATAAAGCAGGCATGTTTTAAATTCTTAATGCCATTGCTTGGAGTGGACTCTTAAAGTGAATCTGAAAGCTGTTTCATTTTGGACTCACTTTTCCCGTTTTCACTGTATCTTTAGACCCCTAGTCCGTAAAGACTCTGTACATTATCTTCACAGTCTGACAAAAGGACCTCTGCAGAAAAGGCTCTTGTCCAAATACAAGTAACATACGGGTAACTTTTATCAGAATTTTAAAACTACAACACTCCTTTGCATTCTGCTTTTATTTGATTTTGCATTCAAAGACCAAAATGCCTGGCATAAGTGTCTTTAGTGTCTTGGGAGAGCTTATTTGCTTTCTTGAAGCAAGAGTTGGCTGCAACGGAGCCACTGTTGTTTGTCACAAGTCATGTTTAATTCTATTCCCATTTTATTTCAGAAAAAAAAAAACCAAAAGAATATACTTCACAACTTGGTTGCTTTCACTATTTTTGTTCTAATAACTTTTATTTATTTAATGTTGTTATTCAAGTCTGCAATTACTCCTTACCTAAAACAAAATCCTAAAGTAATTACCTCTGCCAAGATCATCTAGCGTATTGCACAGCACAGCATGCTGATAACAACATCTTGTTCTGAAAATGAGGGGGATATATTAAAATAAGTTCATTTTATATTATTCTGCACACAGAGCTTTCAGATTTAATGGCAGCTTTTCTTTTGAACTTGCAGTGTCAACGTTCACAAAGGAAGAGTTACCTTTGTTTTCTAAGCAAGAAAGATTGTTTTTCCCTACTGATCGCAGATGCTCAAACTATGCTTTTTTTTTATTTTTGCTTTTTTAAGGATGGTGTCACACAATAATCATAAGTATTAGTCCTTTATCAATATCTTCATCAATAGATAGTGTTGGTTTTCATAGCACAAATCACATCTATTTTACAGGAAATGTCATACTAATGGCAGCATACATTTGTTCTAGAAGAATGTTTTTCCCAAAAGTATTTGTGGAAAATAATTGTTCATCTCCCAAGTACCTCCCACCCTATATTTGTGCATTTCACTTTTTCTACCTAGATGAAAGACCTTACATTTCTCTCTATTGAAATTCATTTTGTTAGCTCTAGCCCAGGTCTTCAATCTGTTAAGGTCATTTTGGATTTTTATTTTGATCCTGTCCTCTGAGGTATTAGCAACCCCTCTCAATTTTGTATCATCTGCAAATTTGATCTGCATGTTCTCTATTCTTTTATGTACTGCTTTCATTGAGTATACAGTTATAATAATTTGATTACACTTTAATTAACAGGGCTTCATTCTATAGAATCCTGGGATTTGTAGTTTAGGGAGGAAGTACTTCTAATTCCCAGCCAGGAAACTCTAACACTTGTATTCATGGGAGGGTATGAGAGCTCTCAAAGGCCAAATTTTATTTTAAGCCTCCTCTACAAATTCCAGGATTCCATAGGAGAGAGTCCTTATGGTTAAAATGGCATCAAACTATTAAAGTGGTGTAGTGATAATTAGCCAAGTTCAATTTGTTTAGGAATGAGACCAACTTACAATCAATAGCACTGATTATTTTTGGTTCTGAATGTAATAAAGATTACTTTATCTTCTGAAAACAAGCAATGAAAACGAGAATTTGTCTATATTCACTTATAAGTTGTACAAAATCTCCTTGAAAAAGCAAATACATTAAGCTTAATTTAGAAAATTATTTTTTAGCAAATTATTTATTTGTTATTTATTTAATCAGTTGGTGGTCATAAAGTCTAACTAGAGCATCAGGAAATTACTTTTTGTACTACAGTTCCCAGAATCCTTCAGCCAGCATGATAAAAGCAAAAGCTCTGCTTTTTGTCTTTCTTTGGCATATCCTAGAGGAACTGCATGATAACAGCTAGCTCTGACTTTCCCATCCTCAAGAACTGAAATATGCTGGAGCCTTATTTAAAAGAAAGTAAGGCTGCTGGATCAAGAAAGATTGGTGTGGATGGGACTGAACAATTTTGCAAAAGATAGGGCCAGCTGGATCGTTGGATAGAGTAAGGGGGCTGGCTCAGTGGGCAGATTTGAGGTCTCATGATAGAGGAGTATGTGTAATTATTGTATGTTTGCTACCATGAATGGGAAACAGTGCTTTCATTTGCTGCCTCGTGAGGCAAGAAAACCTGAATGGCTTAGGGTTCTTTTAACGTAATGGGTGCCAAATATCATTTAGTGCTATGCCACAAGGAACAAAATTACTTTGTGGTATTCCTGATCAAGAACATAATAGAAGTATAAGTGGTAGGTACATGCTGGAAATATATGGGGTTTGTGGGGTAATATGAGCTGCATATTTGTAGCATCACTGAACCACCACCATTTTGAACACTGTCCGCAGTTCATTCTGAAGTTAAAAACAATATGAAAATTGAAACAAGTATTGCTGCTAAGATTCTTTGCTCTGCCCTATGGGTTACTTTTCCATGTCAGTTCCCTATTCTACTACAAGAAACTGCTTCATACCTTGTTAGCCAGAAAGCACCTTTGCCTCGTGCAATGGATCAGCATCTACTGACAATTGACAGCAACCATTTTGATATTATGGGAGGTTATCTTTAAAGAAAAGAGAACACAGTTCCAATTTTCTCCCTAAATCAACACACTCACTAAGAGTTTTCTTGGTCTATAGCATGATCCTATAACAAATCAAAAGGAGTCACTCTGCTCAGGTGATGTAGTTAAGTTCTATCACCATGTATAATATGCTTTTTAAGAGACTGATTGTCACTGATAAATATGATTTAAGATAATACTACTCAGGGAAATAACAGCACTCTGTGGTTTGGGGACAGGAAGAGTGGCTTACTTTCTCTCTCTCTCTCTCTCTACACACACACACACACACACACACACACGGGGGCTGTATTCAGAACAGAAAGAAGTACAGAGTAACTGCTGCTATTACATTTCCATACAGCATATTGCTATGCAGCTGGTCATTGCTGATCATCATGGAAGGAGAATTTGCTTGCCTCAAACATATCAAACTTCAGTGCAATCAAGTCTTGTTGAACGGTATCACAGCCTATTGCTATAAATTCAGTTCCTGTTATTTGAACTGAATTGTCATGGCCCTCAGAAGCCTCACTCAGAGCTGGACTCTGTCCTATTAACTAAATGATATATCTACTGCAAATCGGATACAGTTATCAAACATCCTGTATTCTCAAATGCCATCATTAGTCGATGTTATCATAAACTCACAAAAAAGTGATATGAGGAGATATTACTTATTTAAGAACAATACACAAGCTTCAGAAGTAGCAAAGAATGCATGAGATTTAGTTTCTCACTCATGTTGTAGAGGAAAATAGAATTTCATAAAGCTAGTTTATCAGGTATGTTATGAATTAATACCTGTTTGCTTATTCAGCTGTATTGCTAGATCTAATCTTAATGTTACCTTACATTAGTATTTCATTATTTGGTGTATTCATGATCTAAAGCAGATTTCTTTCTTGATCTAAGGCAAATCCCTTGGAAGCAAGGGATTTAAAGGTGAGAAGCCCCTTCCCAAACTCTTCTGGCTTCTTATAACCAGGGGGATCCGTCTTAACTTTTTTTTGTCTCTTCTCTGATATTTCTTTTTTAAAATTTTCTTTTTTCCTCAGTTGGCTTCAGGGGCAGGGAAAATACCTACACCAGGACCAGAGAGTTGCTGGGAGTTGCTGGGAGAGCCTGAGAGATGCTGTCCAAACAGCCAATTTTTCAGCCTCCAAAAGTTTAAATTATTTTGTATCCCATCTTTCTTCTATTATGGCAGCTCCCATTAAAAAATTATAGTAATAGAAAGAGTTTAAAAATTTAAAAGTTTAAAGTTGTTCAATGCATGTTGTCCCTGCAACACCTCAAAGAACCCTATACAATCAAGCATATTTCAATAAGGATTAAGCCCTATTGGATTTTCTTTTCAGTAAGCCAACATGGTGTAGTGGTTTGAGAGCTGGACTATGACTCTGGAGACCAGGGTTTGACTCCCCACTTGGCCACGGAAACCATGGGTGACACTGTATCAGCCCCAGAGGAAGACAAACCCTCTGTGAACAAATTTTGCCAAGCAAACCTTGTAATAGGGCTTAAGACCACCATAAACTGGAAACAGCCTGAAGACATACAACAACAACAAACATCTGTATGTACAACTGGTAGCTCAATAAAAAAAAAACACAGCAAAACCTTGGCTTCAGAGGTGATATGAAGGTTTTGTCTATGGTGTTTGGTACCAAGTTGGAGTTAAGTATGGTCATCATACTCACTTTCCAATAAACATAACTTCATTAGTTATTTTAGCATGTGACCTTCCTTTTAAGTAAACTCACCAGGCTCAAGTTCCAAATCTTTAAACAAAAATAGAAGATCATATAATACAGACATAAAACCATTAATATTTTAGGAAACAGCAAAAATACAACACTCACATTTTGATACTCTACCAGACCATTCTAGTGTTCCAGAGAGAAGTGAGAACCACATTTGCTCTGTGACATCATCAGCAGTAAAATGAGAACCTTCCTTCCATACTGATCGAAAATGAGGTCATAGAATCAATGGCAGAAGAACAGAGATATTCAAAAAAATTTCTTGCATGAGCTGGTCATTAAAAAATGCAATTACATTCACTCTTGACTGCTTTCTAAATTGTTTTAACTTTGGAAAATTGGAGCTAAATGAGAAGTCATGTTATGTTAATTGAATCTATTGTTATATTATAGGAAGATAGGCTGTATCTAAAGGGTAAAATTTAAGCATATGCTTCATGTACTCATGTACACTAAAGCAGAGACAGTCAGAAGATAGATTGACTCTGCTGGTAGTTCACTGGGGGATTTGCACAAGAACAGCAAGGAATTCTGACTCTCAAATATTGAACAATAGCAGCAGCAAAATGATTCTTCCCTTGTTCTCTTGTTATACTGCTGGAATTAGGAAAGGCTGTAGTAACCAAGAGTCAATTTTTGCATAAAAAATCTGTTACATTCCAAATAAATTCCTGGGTTCCAGCTTCTTTAATTCTAAGTGTGTCTTTTATTTTGTCCCAGACTCCATTTGGAAGAATCTAGAGATTTCCCATGCTTCTCTCTGCATCCCAGCAGATTGACACTGGCCACAGCTACAGACAACCCAGCTGTTTCCACTACTATTCCACTGGAAAGTGGGAAAGCAGAGAGAAGCAGAATGGTGGATTCATTGCAAAGGGCAGGTGTGTGATATGATCAATGTGATCACATTACATCCTTTTCCATTGGTGCTCAGTAGCTGGGTGCTGGTAACAAATAAAGAGTACTAAGCTGTTTCTAGCACCCACCTCTTAGGGAATGTTAAGGCATGCAATTTGCCCAGCAGGTTGTCACTGGAAAAAATTTAGAAGCTGAAACCAACCAAATCTAGAAGTTGGAACCAAACCACTACAGAGGAAACAGGTAATCAGGCAGGAATGGGCCCTGCACATCGTAGCTTCTTTATATGTGGTATAAATAAATGTCAATGCCACTATGGCTACCCTATCCTCCAATATTTCACAGGTGAAATCTTGTAGAAATGTGTCTAAGCAACATCAAAGTATGGTCAAGATGGCAAAAGTTATTAATGAGGAAGAATACACTATCTAGGAGAGACTGCAGCAGCTTGTTTTTGCCTGAGTCTACTGGAAAGCCAAGATCCTGCCCCCTCCTGTCCTGTCCCCCTGCTGAGTTAACAGTATAAAATAGGTTGGTACTTTGAACTTAGTTTGCAGCAACTGAAGTAAGACAAGGATGAAGGGGGAAGTGAGAGGAGAAGAAAGAAACTGGGGCATTTTAAAAGCAGCTGAAAATGTGGGGTGACAGAAGATTCATCGGGACTTTCCCTGCCAGATCAAGAGATATGGAAGGTATGGGCTAGTCTCTGTGGTTGTCTACTTTAGCCAAACACTAAAGAATACTTGTAGCCTGAATTTTCTCTGACATAGGTTACTAGTTCAAGACTCCCAAAACCAGGGATGAGGACAGTGTAAACCCCCAGTCCCACCTTTTTCAAAGATTATTTTCTCTGAAAAGAAGTCTTCCATAACTTGTAAGGGACAGGAGAAGCAATTTCTGTGTATGTTGAGGTCCCTGACTTGATTAAGGGGCATTTTTCTAAAACTGGAAATTGCTGGGACTAGAACCTAAATAGGGAAGCAATTATTTCCCACTGCCAAAAATTACATGAAATGATGTGACCAAAAGTTTGAGTTCCCATTCAAATTGCAAGATCGCCCACAATGCACTCATAAATTGATTTGCCACATGAAGAGGTATGTATTGTACATTGCTTAGCTGTTAAATCTTATTATAAATATGCTTGGTGCATGCTTGCACCTCATATATTTTCAATGAAGATTTCACCCGCTGAAATAAATTTTCTTTCTTACTGAACAATAGATTATTTGTCATACTGATATATCAGTTTAGAAGTTGTGCAGATAAACTGTAAGATAAAGTTATTTCATGTTCAATAAAGGTTAGCACCTTTCAACTTTAACATATTTGTGATAACAAAATAAATCACTAAGTAAATTCTACCAGGTTTATGTACATGACTATTAGATGAATTGAAATATAAATCCTAGGGAGTATGCATGATATAGCATATATTAATATAGGTCAGTGATTAAACACAGACAGAATCTAATAGATTATCTGTAGACACATGAAATAAATAATAAATAAATAAAGTAATAGATAAATTACCTTTTTTTGTTTGTTGGGAGCTTTTCGAAAGCATTTTAAAAATGACTGACTCCCTGAACTTTGTCTTCATTTAAAATAAATATACAAGTTTAAAACAAGTACATAAAATAAAGAATGGGAATTTCTTGTCACTGCTGCTATAACTGTGATGAGGTAACATCAGAAGGTAAGTGGAATTAGTTAACATTTTAGAGTTAGCTACATTTTTTGGTCTCAAACAATCTAAGAGATTATGTACAACAACATTTTCCTAAAAGGGAACCTCTGTGTTTGGAATCTGGTGGCCAAGCAGATCTGTGAAGGAATTGTGACACATTTAAGATCACTGCAAAGAATCTTGTCATTAAAAGAATGATGTCTTCATATGCAATCCCATTTAAATAAGATATGTTTTAGGTAAGACTAGGCAACCTAGCATCCTCCAGATGTTTTAGACTAGTATCCCATCATCCCAAACCATAGGCCAATCTGGTTGGAGCCAGGAAGAGTTGTTTTAGCATTGAAGTGAGCAACTGTGAGAAGGTAGGGGCTTCATTAGCTCCCCCAGAAAACCTTGGAGGGCCACATCCCCAGCTCATCTACTCCCACAAAAATATGCTTTGTCCCCAAATGCACTCTAGGAGACAAAGAAGCATTTGCACCATATTTTGGGGCTTCCCCATACCCTTTTAGGGCCAGGATATGCTTTTTTTTAACAACAGGAAGTGAAATGAAGTCCAGTGGCATAGCTAGAGCTTTGGCTACCCAGTGTGGACTGTGCCCCAGCTATACCACTGGCTTGCTTTGTCCCCTTTAAAGGCAAAATGACTGCTGTAGTGGTCTCTTAAGTCTGGATTTTTAAGGGAATGAAAATCGAAAGAGGAGCTGCACCCCCAGACAAGGGCCACCTAGGGTGGACTGTCCCCCCAGCTATGCCACTGATGAAGTCACTTTGTGGTCTCTTCCTCTTTCAAAAAAAAAAAAGGCTTCTCTTGGACCTAAATTGGACCAAGGTGTCCCAAAGGGTAGTGGAAATGCCCAGTCCTGCTAGAGGGCATTTGGGAGTCCTAAAAATTGTAAAATTTTGCAAAAATTTTGTCTTACCCTTGGAGGGACTTCTCCCCAATCATGATGGAAACACCCTCCATATCCCCTAGAAAGCATTATGGGTCATTTTGGAGCAAAAAATATTTTGTCGTCCCCTTGGGGTATGTGGCCTGTGGGCCACACTTTGCCCATCCCTATTTCAGGTATATAGAAGGCTTTATTTGAGAAGAAGATTAGAAATAGAAACCCCATAGTATGTCTTTTGCTAAGGATACAGCAATGCTATCTGGATGCTAGAAGGATGATTGACAAATTGTAAGAGCATCCTTGTGAACATCTGAATCTGCATCTGCATCAAACCCAGTCCACTGTACTCTGATTGGCAGTAGCTGCCAAAATCTCACTGAGAAATTGTCATCTGCCCTACAGTGCTGACTGAAAGTAGCTATTGGGTTGCTATTTAATATAGAGAATCACTTATTGCAAAGCCTATGGACCGAACTTAGTTATTATTAAATTTGATACCAGTGCAATAGATTGTATTGTAAGATGTCAGTGAATCAATACCATATGTAAAAACACTATTACTTGCCTTTTAAGCTTGAAGTTTCAAGGAAAAGCTAAATGGTATGATACAGCTTTTTCAAATAACCCCAACAAAGGTGGTCAAGATGTTACACCCCAGAGCAGTGGTTCTCAACCTGGGGGTCCCCAGATGTTTTTGGACTTCAGCTCCCAGAAGCCCTGAGCATTGACCATAGTGGCTGGGGCTTCTGGGACCTGAAGTCCACAAACATCTGGGGACCCACAGGTTGAGAACCACAGCCCCAGAATAACCCTAAGAGAGGGCCCCTAAATTGGCATGACTTCCCCCATATTAGATATTGGTTAGCAAAGATCAGTCACAGTTAAAACCTGCCTTGGCATGGAATGGGAAATCCTTAACAACTATACCATCTTCCTCTGCTGTATGGGAACGTAGACAACGTCCTAGGCTAAAAGGCTGACCTATTGTTCCGAGTCACGTATCTCTAGGCAGAGAATAGACTCACTCCTGGACACTGTCACACCCCAAGCTATGTTGATGAACTGTGTGTAGCCAAACAAACAACACCTATCAATTCGGAATTTTAAACCTATCAATCCCCTGGACTTTCCCAGGAGAAACAATACCGAAGAGGGGTCATGATATTTGCCTAACATTGTATTCCGCAATCATCACCCATTAACGCCACTTTGCTAGCTGATACACAGCCTGAGGACAGAAATTGGCTATAAAAATCCTCACTTTTTGAGCCTCTTTGGAGAGCCTCCCAGACTGGACAAGGGTCCGTTTCGCTGCTACTGAGGTGTTCCACTCAAGCCTCTCAGACGCCGCTGAGAGCGTCTCAGACCTTCCGCAAAACCCCGCTGCTGACAGCCTTCCAGCCCTGGGATCCAGACTCCCCCTGGTGCTATACACCAAGCTTTCACTAATCTCCTCTTTCTCCAGGACGCCTAGACTAAGGCTCGTATGCCCTCTCTCCCAACTGTCTCTTTACTACAACTTCATTTCGGTAGCCCTTGTGTGATTGTAAGATTATTTGTTAACTTTCTCTGTTAGTTTTAATAAAGTTACTCCAGACAGTTCCTCTCACTCTTTTTTTTTAAATAATTTTATTATCAAATTCACTTTTAAAAACATACAAACAATTAATTACATACACTCAAATACACTACATAATACTATACAATAAACACCATAAACACAATTATAACAAATTTTTTACACAAAACCTACATACACACCCCAAAACATTCACATACATTCTTCAATTCCATACATACCTTGACTTCTTTCTTTATCACCATTGGTTAACTTACTTCCTTATTTTAATTTCTATCCTGCTACTATATATAAGATTCTCTTAATCTCTATAGCAGTTTCTATACTCTATACTCTAACTTCTACGTTTGCTTATCCTATCTGTTACTTACATATT